>LPNX011145036.1:0-61281 GCA_001517045.1 Pseudotsuga menziesii | reverse complement strand
GAGATCATCATTGTCGTCAATGCTTAAAGCCATATGATTCCTAGTCATTTGTACATGATTGTAATGTAATGTAATTGTAATTATAAAATTGTTTAATGTAATTGTAATTGTAATGTAATTATCATCATTATCATAATATAATGTAAAATTGTAATTTGAACACTAAAAATGATCATATATGAATATGAAATTAAGATCATATTAAAATCAATGAAATGAGAGATAATGCTATAGAAAAGATGAAGAAAATAAGTGTAATGATAAGGCTATATATGCATATTCATTTAGAACTAGATATTATGCTAGAATATTATGCACTAGATATAATTATATATATTCATCAACCATTCTCTAATTTCATTGGACAACTCTAGAACTACTCATACTATAATACACTTACTTTGTATATATGTTTAATTTAGTGTAGTGGTCAAACATTTTTTTCAATTCTTTCACAACACATACCATTATTTCACACGTACACATAAGTGGTTTAGAAGGTTGTATATATACACGCACATACAATGTATATAAGTTTAAGAATTAATTACAAAATTATAATTAAATTCTAAACAATTTAACATTCGACGAAACCAGAGATCCAGGACTAGTTCGATCAAAAGGTCTGAGAATTCGCAGCATAGGAAAACCAAAACTCTAGATTGTTCACAGAGGAGTGGTTCAGAAGGTATATCTACTCTGATTTTCACAAAGTTTTCTTTTTTGAATTCCCGATAATCCTGTACGAGTGGCTGGCACAACTCACCTTCCAGAAAAGGAACTTTGAAGGCGACGAACCTACTTACATGACCCATGCACTGCTTCAGCTCCTGAAAAGGGTAAAAAAGAAGGCATCAAGAGCTGTCGAAGCGTGGATTGACAACATCTTGGAAGGATATATTACTGAGTTTGATATCGACATAGTCAAATATTATAGCGACACAGAGAGGGAGTTATTCCAGTGACCGATAGGAAGTTTCGTATTGTCGTTACAACTATGGATTAAGATACTCATGTTTGGAAAGGGTATATTGAATATGAACTTCGACGAGTAAATCTATTGTGTTCAGATGTTACAGGTAGTACAGAGATGAGGCTTGGATGGAGTGATATGGGGTATACGGGTAGGATTTATGGCAAGACTCTGAGGGAAGTCGAGGAAGAGTTTGGTCTTCTACGGAGTGGGGTGAGGTTCCAGAAAGAGAAAAGGCAGAGGACTGAGGAGAGTCCTGGTGCAACTAGAACAAGAAACTATGAAAGGAGACCACAAGGGACCAAGCGACCCTACAGTGATGAATGAGATGACCAAGCTATGCCCGAGTTCGAGGAAGGACCAACATAAAGAAACAATGTACCTACACCTCTATGCATTGCGCCACATTCAGAAAGAAACACCAGATCATCTGAATACTTCCCTACATGTTACCATAGGAGTAGTAGTAGCGGATCAATGAATACCAAAAGAAGGCCCAGAATGGCAGGGGATGATGTAAAATACCTATGTTTCATGGGAACAGGACTGAAGACCCTGAGCAGTATTGGTTTCTCTGCGAAGCAATATGGAATATAAAACAAGTCTAGGATGAAGACATTAAGAAGGGACATATTGCAACAAATTTTCGAAGTTGTGCATTAGGTTAGTACATGAATTTTGTACAGGTGTCGATAGGGAATCAATAGAAGACACTAATGCAAATTATGACCAGGTTAATTGAGGAATTTTGGAAACCTAAATTTGAGTCGCAGTATATTACTAAGTTGAAGGAAATCAAATAGTATCCTAACAAGTCAATATGGGATTTCGATCAGTGGTTCAAGACTTTTATGGCCAAGGTTATCTTCAGAATGAATGATGTGCAACACAAAGAATGGTTCATCGCAGCATTGGTATCGCACATCCAAATTCCTCTAATGCAGCAGAATATTGCAACACAAATTCAGGATTTGGAAATTATGATGAAGCTAGAGGCTTCGTCATTTGGGGAAACAGGGTTTGGGATGAATCAAACCCAATCAAAAGTGGTAAATCTGACAATCTAGTTGCAGGATATCAAGAAGGGAAAGGACGTTCATGAATAAGTATGGTGTAATCAATGTTGCACGGAAGCACATCATAAGGATCAATGTCTAGTATTTCACGATTACCTACTGGTTGGAGCCCCTAATCTATTGACTCAAGGATGGTTTCCATAGTGTTGGATCTGTCAAACTAGAGGACATTGACATGAGGAATTTGTATACCTTCAAAATGTGGTGTTGAAACCGAAAAATCTGTTTTGTAATTTTTGTCAATCAGTCGGCCATGAAGAGAAGGATTGTAGAGAATACAACTTGCTTCAAGAAAGAAAAATGGATACGCATTTAGAATAACATCGACCGATAGAGAGGATGCAACCGAATTTCTCACAACAAAAACCATAGTTTTCTCCATCGCAACCTTAGTACAATCAGATGCATTATCATCACCAGTAGTTGTAGTATACTCAATTGTAGTATACTCAGCCACAATACACTCTGTCACAAACTAATCAACAGAAGCAGTAGTTCAATCAACCACAACACCAGCCACAAGGAGGATTCCAAGGAGGTCGGAATGGAGGCTTCGGTTGAGAAGGAGGTATGGGACGGGGTGGTGGACCTGTGCAATGATATAATTGCAGAGTGTTAGGACATTATCAATGAGATTTACCAAACCTCCAATTGTAATGTACTTATTGTACTCCTGCAGATCATACTATCGAAGAATGTCCACAGTTGATTACAAAGTGGCAAGATAAGAATCAATCGAGGCCACAACCTTAACCGAACCAAAATGAGAACCAAAATGCGAACTAGAATGTGAACCATAATGAAAATAAAGGATCAACTGTTGGAAAGATATTCACAGAACCTAAGAATCAGCCTGCAGATGTTGGAGTTATCACTCGAGGAGGAGCGACGATAGGAGATGATGGATCAAGTCTACCAAACATCTGACTGGAAGCTCAGAAGACGGTTTAATTTAACATTGACACAAAGAAGGAAACCTTCTTTGACACAAGAGACATATTGAACATGAATATGAATAAGTTACCTATCTATGAAAGCCACCTTCTTTTGATTCAACAGAAGGATCAAGAACATCGCGAAAGGTCAAAACATTGTAAAATTTCATAGAAAGTTGTCTTTCGCTAGAAAAATATCCTGATGCATTAGTGAAAATTGCAAGGTTGGTGAACTGACAATAGAAGGGGCGAAAAGACCATAATTTTAATTCTTTGCGTAAGAACAAAACAAGAAGGTAAATGAGGATGAATGCCCAGATTGGAGATTACGATGTTGATTCAGTCATTTTGGATCTAGGATTCGATGTCAACGTTTTGACAAAACAAACATGGGAAAGGATGGGGAAACCACAGGTGGTATGGTTCCCTATCGAATTGCGGTTGATGAATCAAGCTAGGGTGGCCCCAATTGGTTGAGTACCTCATTTACTCATCGAATTTGAAGGATTGAAGACATATGCAGATTTCGACGGCATTGACATAGTTGGTGACATTAGTTAATATACCACAATATTGGGGATTGTTTGAGAAAATGCCGGAAATATGGCAGTTATAAAATTTAAGAAGAGAGTCATGAATTTTAAAAACTAGGACATGTGAGTCATCGCACCTTTGGATCTGAATGAGGGATGAAGATATGTTGAACCTGGTACAACCATATCCGGTTGGACTGTTAAGAGTCGGATCCGATTTTCATGTTGAATGATAAATAGGAATAATATGATAGATGATGGTTATAAAATTACAATAAAGATCGCCTTTATAGCATTTGATCAAGCATAGTGAAGGGTTACACCCTTTCACTAGTAATTTAATAATCTATTTTTTACAAATAATAATTTTAATTAAATATTCACAACATTGCCTTCCCCTTGGGAAAGCTTTGTCCTCAAAGCTTGAGTATTTTCCTAATGTCATCCTTTATTTTGATTCTGCGTCAGTATTAGAATCGGAAGAGATTTCTTGTGCAGAGACTTGCAATTCTTTTCCATTGATGATTCTGCATTGTATTGTCTGATTGTTCCTACATTTATTTCCCGGGGTCCAGTCATCACTGCATGGAAGACATATGCTTTTCTTCTTTTTCTATTATCAGAGTAACTGCTAGATGTTTTTGACCTATTTTCAATTTCATAGGCATATCATTGAGGTTTGTGGCATTGATGACCGGGTGACCAATTGTCTTCACAGTTCCTACATTGTGTCTCTTTTTCTTGTTGATAATGGTTATCGCCTCTTGTTTTTATTCCTTCCAATTTGTGTTCTATGGATTTTTCTTTACATCTTTCTACTTCTACATTTTGTATGTCATGCAACTTTAATTCTTTTTGGAGGTATGGTTTAAGAACTCCTAAATAGGTTTCGAGTATTTGTTTGTCAGACAACCCAAATACTTGTGTCGATAAGGATTCCCATTGATGTGTGAATTCCTCAATGCTTCTGACCTATTTTTATCTGGTAAGTTTACTGAAAAATTCATCTTCTCTGATTCCTTGAAACCTATTAAAAAAATAATTTGTGAACAAGTTCTAGGTGTAGGAAAAATTGTCTCTCTTCCACCATAAGTACCAATCATAGGCATACCCTTCCATATGCATTGACGCATATTTCACCTTCTCCACATTGGATTGAATATTGTAAATGTCGAAGTATTCTTCCTCTTTGTTTAACCAGGAAATTCATTGGTCTTCACTTCCATTGTATTTCAACAACTCTATTTTTGCATTAGGTGGGTACACTATGTAAGGATGATATTGCTTTCCTTTTTCTTTACGGTTTGATGGTGGCTCGGAACTATTGGATGTGCAAGTGAAATATTTGAACTACTTCATTGTTGGCATTGATTTTTAGCCTTTTTATTCTCCACTATCTTACAGATAGTGTCTATTTTCTTGTTTAATCGTTCCTCCATATCTGGAAGTATTTGTGTTTCTATCTCTCGTTTAAGCGTCACATTGTTAATATTTATTTATTTTTGCAAATATGATTGATTCCTGGTGAGTGTTTCTTGTGTGGAAATATGAAATGAGGCATCTAACATGTCTGGACTGTTGACATGGTCTGCACTAGGAATTAGTTTTTGTAAAACCTCCATTAATGTATTATGGTTCTGCGTCATGGCGCTCAAGTTTTGTGTTATGGTGTTTACGTTTTGAGTCATGGTACTCATTTTGTCATCCAAGTCTTTTTGTTTCTTGTTCAAGATGTCTAAATTTTCATCCATCCTTCTTTGTAGTACTAGAACAACCTCATCTTTAATTTCTTTCTTAAGTACTGTATTGTTATTTTTTATCTCTTCCTTCAAGCTTTTTCAGTTAGTGGTCAGGGACTTGATGTCCTTATCCATTTTTTGATTTGGTATTTTATTTCTGCCATGGTCTTGGACCTTGTATGCAGAGGTGTTTACCTCGACGCTATTTTGTCTTATGACAGGTGGATTGTTTTTTGGAATAATAAAAAATATTAATTAATTAATTAATATTAGTATTATTTTGATAAACCATATAAATAGTTTGTTATATAGTTTTTTTAAGTTTAAAAATAAATATAATATATATAATATTTGATTTTTATTAAAAAATGTGTTTTTTGCAAGCTTATGCCCTGAAGGGAAACAAGATGGTGGTGCCATGAAGATGAAGGAAGCAATGTTGTGTGGGATGATGTAGCGGCATGGGGAATATGTGGATGGAGGGTTGCTACAATGGTCGGTTGGTAGGTAGTGCGCAGCATGAGGGCAGGAGGGCATGGGTAGAATGAAGGACATGAGTGTGGGTGTGAAGGAGGTGTAGGTCTATGGTGGAAGGAGGGGTGTGCAAGAAGACATAGAAGGTGTACAAGAAGACATAGAAGGTGTGCAAGAAGAGTGGTGAGGTGTGGAGAAAGAATGGACTATGCAGGAGGTGCATGGAGGATGAATGTGGGAGATGAAGCCAATGGGAGGGAAAAGGGTGGGTGGAGTGTGGAATGAAAGGTTGTGAATACTGGAAGGCATGGAAGTGTGAGAGAGATATGGGTGAAATGGAGGGAAGATGTGATGTGTGGGTGAGAAAGATTAAGAAATTGAATGGAGAGAATAAGCAGTAGTAGGGTGAAGAGGGAGTGGATGAGCCGAATCTGAGCTCAGTGCTGGAAGAGCGAATATGCTCTGATACCAAATGGTACAACTGTATCTGGTTAGACTGTTAAGAGTCGAATCCAAATTTCATGTTGAATGATAAATAGGAATAATATGATAGATGATGGTTATAAAATTACAATAATTATCTCCTTTATAAGGATTGAGCAAGCATAGTGAAGGGTTTGATCCGGATTTATGTGTGAACAAAATGAAAGAACATATACATAATCATAATCACAGACATTTTGCAAAGATAACCGAGATATAGTTAACACATATTCTATTAAATGGTGGAAATAGAACAGACTGTAATACACTAGCTAGAATGGTGGTAGCTATCTCTAAGAAGAGATGTGACTGCTACGCTCATTCGTGCAAAGCTGAATACAAAATTAGGCCAAAGCGGCCTATTTATAATAAGAATGAGGTTGAGAACCCCAAAAGTCCAAAACCTAGCCCTAGAAGATGAACTGTCATAACGTTTGCAGCCCCAAGGTGGTAAGTTGAACAGTCAACTTCCCGGGGTCATAACATTTGCATACGATCTCCGATTTGGGCATTCGATAGCTCATTGGAAAGGTCTATCTAAGCCTACAACATCTCTGAATACTACATACATCTTACCATAAACAAGGACCTAGTCTAGAAAATTTATATCTTCACATCATCGGACTCTAACAATCCATTAGAAAATAGAAAAAATCATTTACATGAAGTATCGATTAAGAAATGTTGACGAATCACCCAATCATTGAACTGGGTCGCAACGAAAATTATTAAACTACCAACATATGAAGGACTACCCAATTTTCCTGGGTTTATTGATGAATTTGAAGGTAAAGTATCTGAACCACAATGACTATTAGCATTGGGTAATGGACTGAAGGCTACTCCAGCAAGATGGTGGGCGACACATAAGAGTTCGATAGGAAACTCGCGACTATGTTGCAGACTAATGGAATTTTTATTCGGAAAGGAAGAGCAGTACCGAGGTAAGAAATATGCCAAGAATGCAGAATCCCAATGACCATTTGGTCGCATGTGAGAATGCATGGGTATCGAAGCCCAAGGAGGAATGGGTACATGCATTTGTTCACACGTTGGATGAAATAACAAGGTGATGGTATGCTTCCGCAGACCTACGAAGGGATATTATGACCTCAGAATAATTGACAATTGGCTTTTCTCATACCTTCATCTTCGCAAGTGTGGATCCAGGTATACATAGTGCAATACAACACATTCACAACATTGTGTTGGAATTCGTTACGATAACATTTTTTATGGGATCAAAAGATATACCGGCAATAAAGTTGATGAAAGAATGCTATAACGTGACAAGTGAGGCAGATGATGGAGATTATCCGTGCAATATCAATATCGTAGAGTTGGAAGATAGTCGAGATATTGCAACACCAAAAAAACCGGTGGATAAAGTCCAGCAACCACTTAAGACACGAAAGGCTAATATTGGGATGAATGAAGACCTGAAGTTCACCAATGTCGGATATTACTGGGATGAGGAAACTATGGTGAAGATCACTGATCTACTACATGAATTCCAGGATTTGTTTCCAACAAAGTTTATTGACATCAAATGGATTTCAGGCGACTTAGGTGAGATGAGAATTCCTCTAAAACCAGATGTGAAATCGGTGAAACAACGTCCTTATCAATTGAATCTGTGATACAAGGATCTCGTGAAGGAAAAGATTGACAAGATGCTATATGTTGGCATCATCAAACCTATGGAAGAGTCATAATGGATACGTACGATGTTTATTCAAGATAAGAAGACAAGAGAAATCCATATTTGTGTCGACCTCCGGAATGTAAATGGTGTGTGTATACATGATCCGTTCCCAACTCAATTTATGGATGAAGTATTAGAAGGAGTCAAAGGACAAGAGGTGTATTCATTTACATATGGGTTTTCAGGTTACCACCAAACCAAGATTGCGAAGGAAGATAAACATAAGACAAATTTCATCATAGAATGGGGTTGTTTTTAGTACACATTAATTCCACATGGTCTCAAGTATTCCCTTGCGATATTCTCATGAATAATTGTCATTGCATTTAAGGATTTATTCAGAAATTCTTGGCGGTCTACATGGACAACTATATGGTCTATGGGATAATCAAAGACCACATTGCAAACCTTCGACTGATGTTGGAAATATGTTGACAACACCATATTTCGTTAAATTTGAGGAAATTTATATTTTGTGCTCCGTTTGGGATTTTGTTGGGACAAATTGTTTGCAAGGAAGGTATGTTGGTAGATCCTGCCAAGATTGCAATAATTTTTTATCTACCGGCACCAATGATATCAAAGCATCTAAGGGAAATCTTGGGTCACATCGGGTATTTCCACAAGTTTATAAGAGGATATGCGATGATTGTCGCACTATGGAAAACCTATTGAAGAAATACGTGAAGTTTGAGTGGAAGGACAAATGTCAGAAAAGTATCGATATTCTCAAATAGAAGATGGTCGAAGCGCTGATACTAGTATTCCCAGATCGGATAAAGGAATTTCATGTCCATTTTGACACTTCATCAGTCACATTAGGAGTAATTTTGGCACAACCAGGCGAAGGAGTGATTGACCACCCAATCACATTTGCAAGTCAGAAGTTATCTGCTGGGAAAGGAACTACACAAGGATGAAAAGGAAAGGCTTGGCTATGGTCTACGCCCTGCAAATATTTTGACATTATCTACTCGGAGGACATTTCAAAATGTTTATGGATCATTCTATGCTCAAGTACCTGGTGAATAAGCTTGTGTTGAGGGGGGGAATCTGTCGATGGTTGCTTCTTTTTTTAGGAATTTGATTTCGAGATCATCATAAAGCCAGGAAGGTTGAATGAAGGACCTGATCACTTGTCATGAATTGTGATAGTCAAAGAACCAAGTAGCATTAAGGATGGTCTACCTGATGCACAATTATTCAAGATCTCTATGGTCGAAGACCATTCTGAACAAATTATTTAGTTTTTGAAAACAGGAAATTACCCAAAGATTCACCACTAGTTAGAAGAAGCAATTGGTCGTAAAAGATGAGTATTTTCACCTCATCATTTGAAATTGTACAAAATGGGGTAGGATGATATTTTGCATCAATATGTTCTTCCACATGAGAAAGAGAAAATATTGGTTGAGGTGCATGCAGGAATCAGAGGAGGACATTATGAAGGATGTCCAACTACCATAAAGATACTCCAGGCTGGCTTATGGTGGAAAAAAATGCATAACGATGACACAGACTATGCAAAAAGTTGTGATGTTTGTCAAAGGATGGGGAAGTTGGAATGATGTGATGAGATTCCATTAGTACCCCAGGTAACACTACAACCAATTGATAAATGGGAAGTAGATTTTGTGGGAACCATCATTAATCCTCCAGGTAAATAGACGGGTGCACGCTATAGCATAACGACGACAAACTACTTAACAAAATGGGTGGAATCAGCACTGGTGATGGATTGTACCACTGCAAAATCCATGAGGTTCCTCTTACACAATATAGCCACTTGGTTTGTCTTCCCCAAGGTATTTATGAGTGACTAAGGGAGCCACTTTATAAATCACACGATTAGCGCAATGAAAGAGGAATTTCAAATCCAACATAAGAAGAGTAGACTGTATCACCTGCATGCTAATGAAATTGTTGAAGCATTCAACAAGGTATTGCAGTGTGTTCTAGCAAAGGTATGTAACACTAACCGAGATGACTAGGATTTGAAAATTCCTGTGATATTATGGGCATACCAAACTACATGTAAATGGTTGACGGGGAAAACACCATTCAAGCTGGTATATGGAAAAGAAGCGATGATGGCGATGGAGTACATTGTTCCCAACCTATGCATTGCAACAACGACATGCATGAGTGATGAAGGAGCGCTTGAAGAATGATTGACACAATTGGTATAGCTAGAGGAAGATCACTTCATTGCCATATTTCACTAGCAAGTTGAAAAGGATCACCAGAAGGTATGGCATGGTCGACACATTAAAGAAAATTACTTCCAATGTTGCGACGTGGTTCTCTTATATGACAACAAGTTCACAAAGCACCTAGGTAAGCTACAAATGCATTGGTTAGGACCTTATGTGATTCATTTCATCACCAAAAGAGGTGTGGTGCAATTACAACAATTAGATGATGCATTGTTTCCGAAGCTAGTAAATGGAAGATGACTAAAACCCTATTGGGATTTCTAGGTGCGGAACCAAGACTAAAACCTACAAAAAAAAAAAAAAAAAAGGACGATGCACAAGGAGAAAAAAAATCGCAAGATAAAGTGTCAAAAGAGAGGAAATGAAGCATAAATTGCAGCAGAAAGGGATATTGGTGACATCATGCAATGGGTGATGTAGTCAAATTAGGAAACTAATGCAATAATTAAAATAGACATGCGATAGCGTAAGTGGACGAGATACAAATTTATGAGTAATTAGACCACTGGATTGACAAAATCAACATCATATTTGGTCGATCGACGACGGATTTGGTTATGATGGTTAATATTGTTTGCACAAGCACAATCTCGGATATAAGAATCAATGAGGGAGGTCTTAGATGAACCATTGAGCAGATGAGTGAGAGCAAAGACCATCAACAGAGAAAAGTGAATAGAGAGAGAGCAATAGAGTTGTCGCAATGGCCCAAATAATTTCGAGTGGTAGTATGCAGGGCTCACCACCAGCAAGTGTGTCGATAATAGAAGAGAGGCCAAACCTTCAAGAGGAAATGTTGTGCATAGAAAGGAAGAAGAGGGGTGAAAATCACCCCAAGTCTCTACAAAGAAAAATTGAGTCCACTCGGAGCACAACAAGAGTGGTATAAGCATAAGAAGAGGTTGACCCATCAATAACAGGAGGATCAGATTTGAAAGCATACAAATGGATGACGGTTGATGGCATTCCTAGGTATGTACCACCCCTATAGGAAAACACAAAATCGGTGTGGCTCTTGAAGAATCAACTCTACATCATTAAAATATCGGTGACACCAAATGGTGTGCATGTCACCATGAACATCCTCTCACATTTGCAAAAGTTGGATTACAACAACCACAAAATTCTGGCTTATCCAGAATGTACAGCAAAACCCTACGAAAAGAAACAAAAAGGAGGAGGGGGTACAGTCACAAGAGTATCAACACAATGGGCCATGAGTTTGTAGCGGTCGGGATTGTTGGAAATAACCCATATGCCACATTTTGGTCGTTCGGTGAAGGTGAATTCCTGTGTTAAGAATCTTCTCTCATGCTTCTATGGTGGATATATTTTGTTGGACACCAAGGTATCAGTGACAATTGATCTAATTTCCCAAATAATCGGACTACCAAAGACAGGAGCGGATCCGTCATAGTATTTATGAGGCAAACATAAGGACAAAAAGCTGGCCGCAAAACTGAAAAATAAGTATGATGTCGATCAGGACAAGCATGCCTATGTTATTTGGACAATGATAATGCTGCCATAGTTACAGTAAAAATAATCGCGGTGAAACTTGTAAGGAAGAACAAACCCAATCAATGTACATCAAGAGTGATTTCCTATGCAGAGCAGTGTGCAAAAGGGGTTCAAATGAACTAGTTGTTGTTCTTGTTGAACCGGTTAATGGAATATACCATGATGGTGCAGGAGGGAAAACAACCATTTACTTACTCTTGTTTGTTGATATTGACTGCGCTTGCGGCTTGGATGGGACCCAAGTTCTACCAAGGAATGAACGTGGAAGAAGATGGAACATGCAAAGGAGCGAGGTATCAAAACATCTGGGTACTTAACATTAAGATGTGACAAGTTGAATGCAATATCTAGTTTTACTTATACTATGATGGGCTTTGTGACACATTAGGGAAGGTTTCGCGCCTCATTGAGGAGGCTGCAAAAAAATACCAAAAGGTGGCACACTTTGTGATAGGGACACACACAATTCATTTACAGGAGAGGTGGACATTGACCACCAATGTCTCACGATGCAGTACAAACTAATGAATGAGGAGGTAGAAGCTATCATTGATGACTACCCAATAGATTGAAAGGTTCCGGTAAGTATTGACGATCAGTTGGATACCGAGGCGGGATTACCACATATTCTCCCAGCTGAGAAAGCACAAGAAAAAGAACACGATTCAGAATATGAGTCACAAGTAGAGTCATCCACCATGCTGACAAATTTGGAGCTAGAACAACAATTGGAAGAAGGAAGAACAAAGAATAAATTTGAGCAAGGAGAATTTAGTAGTGCACTGTAAATGGGAGAGGATTAAGTAAGTTGCATATTTCCACAATTACCACTGCGACCAACATAATCCAAGCAGACATAAAGTAGCATATGACGACCTTCTTTCACTAAATCAAGGTATTGCTGTAATCCCTTACAAATACAATTTTAGAGAAGCTACCGCAGACTGATGTGCGGTAGAGAGAAATAGAAATCAATACTAGAAAAAGAGTGCGACCTGTGCAGATTGCACCTCGCACACTAACAATAGGTAATGATGAGTTTTATGCAACCATCAACCAATTTGATGCGATTAATCTTGAAACCAATGAGCTACCAATGTAGACGCTAGCACACCTACAGAAGGCATCAAGTCAAGAGATTACGAACCGAGAGGAGATTGTACAGGACTATCTAGTCAAATCATGACAACAAATTTCATAGGCTAAAGCTAAGATGGAGCAAATGTAGATATCACTAGAATAAATTATCAGTGAGAGGAATAAATCATATGATGATCGACAATGACTAGAGTGTTCCATATCCATCGCCTGCGAGGACATTCCAGACAATACACCTAAAATGTTCATGAAAGAAAAGATACTGCAACTAGGTCAGATAGTCATTGAATTAAAGAAGGAAAATGAAGAGCTACAAGAATGAGCGATGCCAAGAACACCTCCAGAGCTGATAACGGAGCGTAGAATTAGAATCGATAGAACGACAATGCAGATTGAAGAACTCGAGAAGGTCACCAACTCCATTGTAGAAGACACAACAGAATACTCGACTAGCATTGTCCAAGATGACAAGTTACAATAGCTTGGAGTGCATCTCAATGAAATTGAGGCTCAACTAATAGCATTGCGCAAATTCCTTAATTCAATTCCCCCGATTACATAAATTTCTAATGTTGCAGAGCTACGAAACTTATAGAAACCGGAGTACAAATCAAGGGAAAGGCACCGACAGCGGTAGACAAAGCAGCTAGACAAATTTTAGGAGGACACCGAGAAATTAGCATGTAAAGCTATGGATGGTCTCACACACACAAAGGTGGAGCAAGTGTCAAATGAACACCCAACCAAGAAATATGTTGAAGAATGCACAACACTTAGTGTGGAAATCAAAGAATAAATCGAACAACTTCAGATGACAAATAACAGGTTTAAGAACCAAGTGAATGAAACTGCTATATCCAGTTGACATGGCTCGAGGACAAGCCATAAGTTTTTGTTGGAGTCCTGTTGGCAAGGGATCGAGTGTGAATGGTGTGACATAGGAGCATGTGACAAGTGTCAAATTGGATTGCGTAAGAGGAATTTTCCAACAAGTGTGGTCGGTCTGGTCAGAAGTAGTTAGATTTTGGTACAAGTTTGTTAGGAAATCAATTTATATGAACCTTTTTGTAAAAGGTGCAAGCCTATAGATAGATTTAGGAATGTAGTGATAGATATCTTGATCTGGAGATCAACAAAAAGAAAGGAGAGTATCTTTTGCGAACTATTTTGTAATCGGTGGTTTTTGTGTATTTCAAAAATAGTTTTTTGTTGCCACTTTGGTCATTATGAGTTCTTATTCATGCCTTTTGGACTCACCAATGCACGGACAAGTTTTAAACATTGCATGAACCACACCTTCAAGATTCAGTTGCAGAAATTTTTACTTGTGTTATTTGATGACATTTTAATTTACAATAAAACTTGGGAGGAACATTTGAGACACCTAGATGTGGTACTGGGAATTATGGAAGAATAATATATTTATGCCAAAATGTCTAACTATGAGTTTGGTTTGGGAGAAATGTTTAATTCTAGGGCAAGTAATAAGCATAGATGGAGTACAGGTTCATATGGAAACGATTAGAGCTATATTGGATTGGCCTACACCAAAAAATATAACAAAATTGAAGGGATTTTTGGGCATTTGCACTTATTACAGGAGGTACGTTAAAGGGTTTTATCAATTGACCGCACCACTCACAGATATTAAAAAGAAAGGGGCATTGATCTGGATAGGAGGGACACAACAGACCTTTGAAAAAATGAAAAAAATTATTAGTTCATGTCCCATTTTGGAAGTACCCGATTTCATGCAGCCATTTATAGTAGAGTGTGATGCTTCAGAAGAGGGAATAGGCCAGGAAGAATTGATGCAAAAACATCACCCGATTACATTTGAAAGCAAAAAACTTAAATATTATGAATGCCACTACTTTATATATGATAAAGAAATTCTAGCAATCTTACACGCCTTATCAAAATTCAGACAATATTTGGTAGGAAGCAGGTTTAAATTTAAGACATATCACGACATCCTCAAATACTTCTTAGAACAAAAGGGGTTGAATGAATGTCAAAAAAATGGGAGATAAAGGTACATGAATATTACACTGAAATAGGATATTTTAAAGGAGAAAACAATGTTGTAGCTGATTCATTATCAAGACGACCAACCTCATTATCACTCATGAGTATATCTACTGACTAGAGGTCTCATCTCTTGGTTAAATATTCAAAAAAAAAAATTGTTGGGAGTTGTTAGATGGAAAAATACAAGATGATAGGTATAGGGTAATCGACAATGTAATTTACTAGAAGAATCAAATACACCTAGTGCCAGAATCAACTTTAAAGAAAAAGGTTTTACATGCATCGCATGATTCACCATTATCAAGGTTTCAGGGTTTCTCGAAAACTTATAGATATATTAGAGAGAGGTTATCCTATAAATGCCTCAAGGAGGATGTAATACAGCATGTCTAAGAGTGCAGTATGTTCCAACAAAATAAAATTGAACACACTCATCTAGCAGGGTTACTTCATCCATTACTTATGCCAGAGCAGAAATGTGAGAGCATATCGATGGATTTCATTACCGTTTTACCAAAGGTATAGGGACAATATTTCTTATACATCGTAGTATATTGGTTGACAAAAATTTTTCACTTATTTTCCATTTCTTTGTATTATTCTGCATCACAGGTAGCAGACTTGTTTTTTTGAGAAGTTTTCAAACTACATGGACTACCTAAGACCATTGGCAATGGCCACGATAGTAAATTCACTAGTTCCTTTTAGCAGCAACTTTTCATATTAGTGGGAACATAATTAGATACTAGAGCAAGTTATCATCCTCAGAGCAATGGGAAGACAAATGTAATCAACAAATGGATTAAGGGATATTTAAGAAATTATGTAGCAAGGAAGCAAAGAAATGGATTAAATGGATACACCTAGGGGATTAATGATATAATACCACGCACTATATGTCTATTAAGATGACTCGTTTCAAATATTTATATGGATGTGAGGCACTAAACTTTGCATATTTAGTCTTTGGAGATACCAAATCACCTAAAGCAAAAAATTGGATACATGACAGTCAAGATATTCCTAAAGTGCTAAAAGAGAATTTACAGGAAGCACAAAAATAACATAAATTATACACAGACAGACACAAAGTTTAGTGTAGTTTTAAGGTAGGATGCTTGGTATATTTATGGCTACAACCTCACAGACAATATTTAGTCAATAAAAAAGGGGTGGAGAAGCTAAAACCTCGCTTCTATGGTCCTTACAAAGTAGTCAGAAAGGTTGGAGAGGTGGCTTATGAACTAGAGCTTCCAAAGGAAAGTAAAATTCATAATGAATTTCATGTATCAAATCTCAAGAAAATAGTAGGGAAATGCATCGCTCCATCCACCTAGTCACCTCCCTTAGATGATGAATGGATTTTAGTGTTGATTCCATAAAAGGTTATACAGGTTCGAGAAAGGAAACTCAGAAACTATGTAATTCAGGAATACTTGGTAAAATGGAAAGAATTACCTATTGAAGATGCCACATGGGAAGGAGAACATGTATTGCAACATCATAGTTTACATTTTCTTGAGGACAAGCAATTTCAAGCGAGGAGGATTGTAATGTTCTCTTCTAATTAAGCATCAGAAGAACCCATTAACCTATTTAATTCCCATAGGTTTGAGTGGGTATTAAGGAAAAGGGAGTTTACTGAGGACATTTAATACCGAGATCAGAGCATAGCATTTATTCAGTATTATTAAGTCGTCGGTATAATAAATAGGGCCTTAGATCTTTAGGCTTAAGTCAATGATAAATTAGAATTACATGCATGCAAAACGTAAAGTTCCAACCCTAAAAGTTACATAAATCTATATAAGAAGGTTAGTTGAACCAAAAGGACATATATGATCATTATAATATTTGAGTTTGGTTTCGAGAGTAGCATCAGCAGTAGCCGTAGTAGCAAGTTGGGGTTGGAGATGGAAGTCTTCTGCTAGCAAGTATTTTCAACAGTGAAATATACCTTCCGTAATCACTTCATTCATCATATTCATTCTTTTTCAGAGATACAACATATAGAGAAAGATATCATTGCAGGTTCATGTCTTACTACTTGGAAACAACTGGGAGTATCCAGAACAATTCGCTTAGGCTCAAAGACTCATTATTTCTTTCACATTTCATCCTCATTCTTCTCATTAGGCTCATACCATTATACTGGGTCATTATCATTCCAATGTTTGCACATCCGAAGAAACTATCAGTAGAAACGTGAGAGAGAGAGGGTGTCACCCCTTTAGAGAATATCAGTTCGCTAGGGAACCAAAAGGTTTCAAAACCTATGCATATTTGATCCCATCTATTTGAGGAACCTATACTAACACTCGTAGAAAGTCTCAGCATCATCGACCACCTATTTCATAACAAACGTGAAGATTAGCACTAATGTGGGACGTTTTGCTATCTTGGGCGTCAACTCCTGGAGATCAAAACACTTTCACCTTTATCCTGATTGCATGGCATGCACACCTCTTATATACTGAATGACTATCATCGCTATAATTATTGGTATGTGTCCACACTCTTACTGAAATATTATTTCCTATTTTTTCTCCATATTTGCTATATCTTAGGCTTTTGACATGACAATGTTTTGCGTACAAAATTTTATTATATTTCAAGCACACCTGAAACACATAAACATATTATCAAACAAAATAAAATATCACTTGGGATATTACACATTTTCCATTAACCACTTAGGTGGTATCCCTTTGGTATCTTTGAGAATTTCTCCACATGCTTGTAAAATATTATCTAAGTATTTTTTAATGTTTAGTTTATGCCCCTAGATATTTTTTGACTTCTAAATAGTCAGTTCATTGTTGATTATATCTCCAAAAAAGATACAAAATATCAAGTTGATCTAGTTAGTTTCTTGGTTTTCTTGGCACTTATCAAGGGTGGGTACACGTTAATGATAATCTATCATGACGTGTTAGGAAAGGAAGATATGAAAATATAGCAATCATTTAACCTAGAGGAATGGTTCAAGATACTTGTATAATGAATATGCATGTGATGTAACAAGATTAAGTAGAGGGAATTGAAATATCTTCCTAAATATATAATTATTATAAATGAAACTTTTGTATGGTTACGCAAAAATTCATCTTGTTATGTCACATATGTTTTTTTAAGTGCAATAATTTAGTACCTAAAAATGGAATTTTATTACCCAAATTTGTATCATTGTCAAACACATTTTATACTTGTATGTGGCTATTTTGAATTTAATTTGTTATTCTTAATTTTATAAAGATATATTTTTTTGAAATAAGAAAGCCGTTATAGACTTGAAGTTATGAGGTCAGCCATTAGTATAGGGTTTCATGGCTTTAACATAATCAAATATATTTTTAGATTGTATATCATAATTTGGAGTAATGAAGCATATAAACTAATGACCTTTAGAAATTTGATATATTTGAAGAAAAATAAATAAAAAGTAGAGAAAATATTATTTGTTATATTACTTTCACACACAATTCAATTGGGTCTAGTTTGGGTGGTTGTGGGATGGAGTGTTACCCTCTCCTCCCAAACTAGAGACATTGGAAATGCTTTATAAAAATGAACGTTGTGCTCTTTTCATAGGCCTAATAGTTAGGTTCATCATGATGAACTTAGTAACTCAAAAAACATGTTGGTGTATTTTTTTCAGTCTTTCCATAAATTTAGGAACACACATGTTATAGAATGTGTGCACATTCATTTTACCATGGATAATTTCAATACATACAAATAAAATGTTCCTCATCCTTTTACAAAAGACAATCTTCAACTCTAGCATCTTTCTTTAGGGATTAAAATTATGTTTTCCTCCCTAACCATGCGGAATGGCCCCGAACCATATCCCTTGTAATAAACCGACTAATGGCACTCATAATCAACTTGGAGATCAAACATATGCTATACATGCCTATGTTATGGTTTATGGCCTTATCCATAGACTTTAAGACTTGTGCTTTCTCTCCATCCAAACCATTTTCAAGACTCTAAGAACCATTGAATGGGTGGAAATCCTTTGAATGGTTCCCATATGCCACTTGGACGTAAAATATCCCACAAAGATGACATGTGTGGTGTATCAAGGCCTATCTCATGGTGTTCAATATTGACAACATTTTCTTAGGGAAAAAGGATGTCATTTTCCTTCCCCAATTATTGTAAAGGCCCCGAGATCCATTTTTGGTGTAAAACCCCATTAATGGAACCCATATTCTGAATTGGAGGCTAAACATCCTCTTATGTTTTGACTAAAACAAAATCACTATGTGAGAGCTTGAGAAATATTCAAGTAGAGTCTAATCAAATTGTGTTCCTTTCAATTCCCTCTCGTATTGTTTTCAAATCACCCACCATCAAAGATTCTAAAAATTGGTAGTAGAAAGGATTCATATATTAACATACATATACTCATGAAACTTCACACTCACTTGACTATCAGTAAAATATCAACCCGTTGGTGCTTGGAAGAATGACTTGAATGATTAGAAACTCTTCTGAAACATGTCTTGGTAATCATTCCCTCATACATTTAATGATCAACCAATAGATTCGGAAATCATATAAACAATGAGGGGGGTTAGTAAATCAATCATGATATCTATAGTGAGTGGAAAGGGATTGTTCCCTCACCTATAGCTATCTAAATCCATCTTTCCAGCCAAAATTACTTCATGAATCAAGCAAAAGAACCATGACCCACGATGGGGTGATAGTGACGGGAGATGGAAAAGTGAATGTACTCCATGTTGCAACACATCCACCAAGAACCCTCCCCAATGAAATTCATGGAGGTATAAATTGAAAGCCTAAAGAATGAAGGCTTCATGTGAATGATGATGAGAAAGAGACACATGTGTTTGAATGCTTTGGTTTTCCATAAGTGGAACTTCTCCTTTACAATATCGTCCTTCGTACAAGTACAAGTGATTATTTTCAAGTTAATTCGGATCAACGTAGCATGAGAGGTCATGATAGTTTGCGGTGTAGGAAATATGACTTCATGCATGATGAATCAATGTGTACTACTCCATATGATGATGGTTTTGGTAATTTTAGGTGATTTTTTTTTATCTCTCCTCCTTTTTATACATTATTTCATGGAAACTCTTCATCTATTTATGCCCCCCTATTCAACACCTTTTATTGTATTGGTATCCCTGCCTCAAAATAGGAATTTTTGTCACCTATTTCCCCATGGCCCTTTTCAATCTTCCCCAATCTCCTCAAACCTCACCTATCTAGTTTGTTTCTCTAGGTTTTCCTCTTTCCATTGGTATTTTTTTTGTACCTTCCCCCACAAATATGGTAGCTAAAGGACATATTTTCCATTTGTGTAGGGGAAATCAATCTTAGAACAAAGTGTCATGCTAAAGAAATTGAAGCCAGATATTCCTATCTTAATCCTATTCCAACCTCCATTTGTAATCAAATATTTAAGGTTGAGGAATGAGTTAAAATAGAATAGGGGTGTGTCAAAGATGAGGAGATGGTGGAAGAAATAGGTTCATGGGTTCAAGATACATCATATACATGCACCAAGGAGATGAAATATAATTAGACAATCACCCTATACTGGCATGTTAAATATCTTATAAGAAAAGCACTTCTTGACACCAAGGGGGAGAGGAATGAACTTCTCTTGCATATGGATGAACTTCAGGAACACAATACAAAAATGGAGGCAAACCTAAACATCATTATCAATTAAACTAATGGCTTGGAATTTACAACTTCTTATTTTGAACCATCTCATGGGAAACATATGCCTTTAATTCCTATTTCTAATAATGAAATAGAATACTATTTTTCTCATTTCGCAGATTAAATTTTTGATGTCTAGTATCATAGTTATATCCAAACTTCAATAGACTTATTCTACTTTTATCTTAGGAATAACAAGACCTCATGGCCTTTAAATGACAATTTATTGTTTTATTGATGGTCCAATTTTCCTAGGGACATACGCATACTATTATCCTATTTATTTATTTTTAAATAATATATATCTCCATAGCTTACAAAATAAACTTGTGTTACTTCCTTGACCATGAGTAAGGCCCCATGTTTTACATGTGACGTGAAAAAAATCCTAATGGTATTCATATCCAATTTAAACATTGGTAGACCCTTAGAGATGATCTCTATGGAAAAATAAGGATTTGTTCACAACACTTCATCTTGAGAGGCTTCATAAAGCTTGAGCTAAAGGAAATCGATATAAGACCTAAATATAAATGTTCCATTCCATGAACATATTTAAGTTATTGACACCAATCCATGTTACGAAAAACCTTGTAATCATTCCCATTTCCCATGTAGAGGTCAAATATCCCTTATATAGGATTTTTGTGGTGGTATGAGGACCTGTTCATGTTGCTTGAGCATGAGAATATTCATTTAGCACATAAGTACATTTTTATCCTCCTAAAACTATGTGTTGTTCAGGACAATGCACCCTTATAACCTAGGGTCTCTAGGGTTACCAACTTACTAAGACACTTGCAGACAATCAACTTATGTAGAAATTTAAATAGGAATAGGAAGGAAACTTGGCAAAGCTGGTTTATGAAAGTTGTTCCAAGATTTGTATTGTCCTCTTTCAGTCTCTTCCAATGCTTCCAAGGATTCTCCAATTCACCTACAAAGAACAAATTCTTCCAGCAATATATTGTATATATATCAATGGTTAGTGAGATGCATATTCATAATAAAATAATTGAAACAATTCATAGTTCATCATATACAAGAATGCAAGAATACAAACATTAGAAGAAGAACTTTCTTTATTAATAAATAGAGAATGGTGAGATTACAACCCAACTTCTGAAACAAGGACTCCTCTGCAAACCGATGACACCGAGTTATGCTGCTCCAAGATGTCTGAATGCATTCCCCATCCCATGCCCTCTATATATACATGGGGAAATAAAGAGTTTTTGAAGGTTAGGATGGTTGAGACAATTGAGATAGTTATGATTAGGGACTCAACTGATCTCAGCTAATCATGATTTATATTTTTTAGCATTAAATTAAGGTTCACACGAGTATTAATATAGGAAATGAGTGTGTGACACGCTCCATTATTTAAGGAAACTCGTGTGTTCAATGTACATGCGGGTTGCAATGCAAATACTCGCGTGTGCAACCCTAATCTCCAAATAAAAATATATTGAGCTCATCAGGATATTATGTATCATTATTCATGCACATCCATAGTGTTTTGGCTAATTCAATCCTATTTTTCCTTTTGTGTCCCAACATATTGGATGTCAGTACTTGGATGGAGAAGTGCCATTTTGGTTGATAACATATGCCCAAGAATGTGTGAGGTTAGAGGGAAGTGATGGCCAAAATACATTACAATATTTTAATATTGGAGAACTCAAGTGTCCAAGGCAGCAGAGGAAGTACCCGAAACAAATACATATCAATGTCATATACAAAATCATATCTGAGGATGCCATGATCAATATAATGGAACACTAGATCCTTTACAATATTTGATTACATCATGTGATATGGGTACAAGACCACGTATATTACAAAGGTGGATCGAAGCCACAATATACAATGATGAGTCTTCAAAATCTAAAAGTTGTGTAATTGAACATAACACGATCTTGTGCAACTTATGATATAGATGTGAACCTAAGGTCTTCATCAAAATCCAAAAGGAACCAGTACAATCCCTACCATGTGAATAGATGTGTTGAAGTCGAAAATGGAAATAAATCAATAGAATGTCGGACACTGAGTGAAACTCACAACTAAAGCCTAGGAGCTCACCAATAATGCCAAGTGAATCCTAGGGTACCATCGTCAAAGCTCTAGGTCTTTTTCTTCAGGAAGTACTGATGAGAAACCATACTGTGATGAGGAAGGAAATGGATCCTCCAACAGAACACAAGAGTGACTAGGAACTGGATACGGGAAGGTAGAAACAAGAAATACTCAGATAGGATAATGATGGAATCAAGATAATAATAAGATGAAGGGATAGATCCTTGAATAGTGAGCATGACACAAAGATGAGCCAAGGAATATTTTAATTTGTAGATAGGACAAATATACTTATTTGTCATCTAGGAGACATGATCAGATTCCCCATGTATAAAGGACAAGTGGAGGAGTAAGAAACTTGAAGTAATAGCTGAGCTAAAAGTGTAAACTCAAACATGAGTGTCAGAAAGTTCAGAGAGTGCTATGTTCAAGGACGGCATGCTGCCATTGTTTATAACCCAAAGAGAGTACTTCTTCCTTATCTTTCCTGTTAAATTTTAACCAGTCCAAGAAAGTCAACTCAGGTCTCTCTTCATTTTTGACAAGATTGAAGAGGGGAGAGAATATTGCTTGATGAAGTTACTTATTCGTGGATTTTACAAGCCCGAAGTAGTACATGCTCATTGGTGTTTTCATATTTTGAGAGTTTGAAAACTCCGAAGAAGACTCCAGGGGGGGGATTTTTCATATGAATTAGTCTCCTGAGGCTGGAAAAGTATAAAATAATCCACAGAAGAGCTCTCTTAGCTTCTGCAGATGCAAGGAACACCTTTTTCATACTTAGTCAAGAAGGCCCGAAAAAGGTTAAATTACCACCTACCCAATGCTCCTTCAAAAGAAATATATAGCCTGAGTTTTACGAGTGTGGAGGAATGAAATATCACTCAGAAAGATCTATTTGATTACGAGAAATGGGGCTGACAACAATAAACTCGATGCTTTGTTCTTTAGGGTTTAACGACCATGAGAAAGACATAGAGTACGCTCGAAATATTTTTCATGTTTGGGTCTAGAGCATGAAAAAGAGAAAACTAAGCTCATGTCGGGGGTTCCTTTTCCATAAGTTTATTCCTTTAGGTTCGGAATAGTGATAAACCTATACTTGAGAATAATATTCTCAATTCCGAAGAAAAGAGAGTGCTCATTTTTCATGTTATTCCACATGGTACGAAAAAGCGATAAACTACCACCAATGTGGATCCTCGGTCACATATTCTTAATGATCCTGAATGGACAAGTTTATTCGACATTCAAGTCTATTTTGAGGAGTCAGAACTAGGCCTAATGAAACTCCATAAGGGCAAGGAGACTTATAAAAAGGGATAGCTTGTAAAAAGAGACCAATAATGAGGTTCAATCTGTCGTGAAAAATAGCTAAGAAGGCTCCCGCAAACCTATGAAAAATGCAGCATGAGTACCAAAAGACGACAAAGTGTTCTAAACTAGGGTAATCATGGAAAGGAGACCCTATCCATGGAGGAGCAATGATGTAGATGAGGTAAAAATGGTTAAACACCATAGTTTGTGGTCAAAGAGCTAATCCTAGGGTTAAAATGGATAAGGTATCGATGAAAAAGTACATCTGAAAGACCCAAATCCTCCCCTGTATGATCAGATAACACCTTTTTAAATACTTTGAACCTATTGCATTGTGGAAAAAGACATGGTATTAGTTCAATTATAAAAATAATTTTTAAACTATAGACTAGAAACCCAAACATTTGAAATTTTTCTATATATAGTTCAAAAATAGAATTAACGGCATACCATTTAACATTTTTACCCAATTTGGAAATATTTCACCTCTAACTTGGATTGCTTGACAAAGATAAACCAGTGGACAATTGCAAAA
Source organism: Pseudotsuga menziesii (assembly GCA_001517045.1). Lineage (NCBI taxonomy): Eukaryota > Viridiplantae > Streptophyta > Pinopsida > Pinales > Pinaceae > Pseudotsuga > Pseudotsuga menziesii. The sequence goes on along the minus strand of LPNX011145036.1, from coordinate 36,860 downwards.
TCCGCAAGTGTTAGGTTAGTTATCTTTCCCCTCTCCTTCATTCCAACCATTATGAATTTCATTTTTATACAAATTTTTAATGCTTTTGGCCTGCCCTAGGAAGGTTTTGCAGTACACGTGGGAAGGATTATAAGATAGTCACGTACACATGTTCTACATGCGACCTGCTTTGAGGGAAACTCGTGTGTGACATGCAGCCTATCTAAAGGACATTCATGTGTACTATGTGACATAGAAAATTTTATAGTATGGCCAAAATTGAAAGAATTGGATGGATTCTAATAATCAATGGTGGTCAATTGGGAAGGTTCAACATGGTTTTAGAGTGGAGGGAATGAGACCATGAAAACATGGGCCGATATGCTCTCCACAATGCCCCAACTTTACATGCATTATGGAAAACTGGTTTACTAAAGTTCTTCTACACTTATCCAATGAGGGCCAGTCCACTTACTTGAGCATTTGATCGGCTATTGGGATCATGAGCTAGGTGCTTTTGGTATTCAAGGTGATATATTGTAGATAACTATAGAATACATGTACTTCATTACGAGGTTCTCTCGCAGGGGTTTTCCTATGAACCTCGAGGGTACTGGTAGGGGTGGTGAACCTATGAGTGTCCAAGACTACACTGACACCTAATGCACACTAGGTAGTAAGAAGAAGGGATCATGCATCCCAATTTTTCCCATCACCAGCTTCCCACTACAGGTAGCGGTAAGTACAATAGTGCAAGTTGCAGGATCATCTTCATTACATCTTGCCACTTGGACACAAATGAGAGTTGCAGTGGAGTGTGTACAAGGTAGTGTGTTTGATTAGTGCTTGGGTATGATCCCGATCATGAGGAAGCAACTCTCTGACTACGAGAGAAGACATCGCAAGAACTTTGGATATTCTACCATATTGGTGGAATTCTTCTTTGAGAGAGTGCTTGTCATCAGCCTTATAATGCCACTTCCGGCATTTTTCCTTCACCAGCCTAGACAGACTAGGTGGGGAGAGGTCTTCCTACATTAAGGTGGAGGAGGATCGGTCTAGGGTGTATATGATGATGACTTATAAGTGTGGTGGGAGCGGTAGTTCCAAGAACTCGATCAATTTCCTTACTCCAGATTAGATTTTTGAGGAGATAATGATCTCGTCCTCCCACCAGGGTGAGTATAAGGAGAGCTAGATATTTTTATTTTTATGTTTTTATATTTTTATGAATTTTTATCATGAAATTATATACATATGTATAATATTTTTAATCCACTTTTAATATTTTTTAAATACAGGATTTTGTACCTGTACACACCGATGCAAACCCAAGGATGTTTATGCAGCCCATACAGGGTGGGGACCAAGGGATACTCAGAAGGGAATTCCCACTATACGGATTGAGCGGATTCCTATTGTCATGCAGGAATTTGTAGTAGGGATTTTTCCCACCTAGATACGCCTCTTGAGGAGGGTATTCAGGGCCATTCTATTTTACAGGGAGGCCGAAGAGGTTACTGCAACAGATGATGCTGATGATCAGGCCTACACCTATGGGCATTTTATGGATTGTAGTCCAATTTTTTTTCTATATTTATACAGTTATGACTAGATCTTAGGATCAAAAACTCGACCTATCTATGGAGATATTTTTACATATATATATATATATATATTGCCTGGTTATTTACATGTGTTCCAAATGTATATGTTATGTATATTTTACAAAATGTGTGTTAAGTGCCAATCTATAATGTAGTTCACATATGCATCAGTTAATGTATTTTCATTTCGTGGAATGTGATTAAATGAAATATAATCGAAATTTATTTCAAGTAATATAACCTGCAAAAACTAACGTAACAAGATAGGGTTTCACACCTGATAAGATCCATTGAGCTGGGAAACCACCAGCTGAGATTCAAGTCTGACTTCCAACTCGGTGATACTATGTGACAAGGCATCCCATAAAAACTCAATAACAACCCTATAATCAGCCACATTATTGGTAGTAGGACCTAGGAAAGGAACTATAGAGGCAACCAACTATCCTGAGGGTGAATAGATGACCCATGTGGCTGAAGACAGGTTACAAATATAACAACTAGAACCATCTACAAAACCTACAAACCACTCAGCTAGCATCTGTAACAATCACCAGATGGTATAAGAAACACTAACCAACTAACTATTATACATAAAAATACATACAATAAAAATAGAAGAAAAAGCACTAAGCCTAGGCATAGTACTTCTTCAAGTAGAGCCCATTTCTAGGCTCGGGAAGCTTATTTCCATCAAAATCAGTTAACTCACATGCCCCCTTTTTTAATACCTTTTACAAAATGAAGGTTCCTAACCACATGGACTTGAAATTTCCAGCCCCCAAGGTTCTTTATCCTGATCCCAAAGCAAGACAAGCTCCCCCTCAGAGAAAATTATAGGCTTGACTGATTTATCATATTGGTTTTTAACCCTATTCTTATGAGCTTCATTTTTCATTAACGCATCTCTGCATCATTCACCTAGATTTTCCAAATGTAGCAAACGTTCTTATAATTCAGTAGTGTCAGGAATTACATGAATGGTTATTTTAAGATATGGAATTTCACACTCAACCGGAGTGACTCCTTCCACCCCGTGAATGAGTTGGAAAGGTGAAAAACCCATGGAATTTTTAACATTGGTTCGATATTCCCAAAGTGCATGATATAGAATAGTGTGCCAATTTGATCGAGCTGTGTTAATAGTACACTTGAGAATGGTATTCAAGGCCTTATTAACTACCTCGACTTGACCATTAGCTTACGAGTAGAAGGAAGATGAGTGGTCTTGATTGAACCCTAGCATAGTAGCCAATTCGGTCATCATGCTATTTTGGAAATGAATACCATGGTTAGCAACAATCTCCTTTGGAATTCTGAAGTGAGTAATAATCTAGTTGAACACGAAGAAAACTGCAGTTTCACCGCCATCTTTGAAGATAGGCATTTCCTCTACCCACTTGGTGAAGTAATCAACAATGACAATGATATATTTCTACCCCCGAGCTGAAACTATGTTTCATGTCACGTAATCCACCCCCACTTAATGAAGGGGCCCACCGTGATTACGTGAAACAATGGAGAAGGATGTGACCACATTTTCCTAGTCTAGATTTTACATTGATGACAACGCTTCACAGCCTCCACACAATCTTTAAAGATGGTGGTCCATAAATAACTGGCACTTAAAATATTTTGGGTCATTGCTAACCGAGATAAATGACCCCTTCATGCTTCGATATGGGAATCATTTAGGATACGCTTTGCCTCCTCATGGGTGAGGCACCGACACAAAATAAAATCTACCCCTCTATACAAAGTATCCCTGATGATAAGGTATTTTTTCACATGTATGCACAGTTTACGTCTCTCTTCCATTGAGAAGGATGAAGGACACTTCAAAGTCTAGAGATAGATAAGTATATCTTCGTACCAAGGATCAGAGGAGGAAATCAGAAAAATGTACTCATCTAGGAATTATTCTTCTTCAACCACTACATTCTCTTCCATCGGAAATTCTGTAATAAGCTCTACAAAAAAAAGGACTTTTTAGATTTGGAAGACTAAAAATACAAGTCAAACTCTTGGAGAATGAATATCCATTTGTTGAATTTTCCCCTGATTATTTGGTGGGAAAAAACATACTGAAAGGGATTAACATATTCCACTACTGTAGTGGTCCTTAGTAGGATGTAGTGACATAACCTCTTTACAACATAAACAACTGCTAAATATAACTTCTCAATGTGGGAGTATTGAATTTCAGGACCAACCAATGTGCGGCTAAGATAATAGACAACATGCTCTTGGAGCTTGTCATCTTCCTAGACTAATACTACCTTAATGTTCAACTCTGACATGGCCAGATACAATATAAATCCTGAGAGTAATCAAGTGGGTATAAAAAAGGAGCTGACAACAAACATTTATTCAATGCCTTGAAAGCAAGTTGTGCAGTTTCATCCCATACAAATGGAGTGTCCTCTTTCAGCAGGAGCATGAATCCCTTAGTGATCTTGGCATAGGTAACGATAAAATGTCGAAGGAAATTAGATTTTCCTTGCACGTCCTAAAGTTTCTTGATAGAATGAGGAGGAGGTAGATTTACAATGGCCTTTACTTTCAAAGGATCCACCTGAATACATTTGTTTGATACTATCGAAACCCGAGTAGTCGTCTCGAATTAACGCAGAAAACACACATTTAGGGATTCAAGCATATTTTGTAATGTCTACATCATTAAAAAATTAAGTGAAGTTGATCTGGATGATCAACCCTCTTACGAGAATGAGTAGGAATATCATCTAGGTATTGCTCGACAATGTTCTTAATGTCATGGAAGGAAAATTTCATTTTCCAGTGAAAGGTAGCCCCTGGATTTTTCAATCCAAAGGGCATTTTTTTGTACACGAAGGTATTCCATGGACAAACAAAATTCATTTTGTGTTGGTCTTCCGGATTTATTTGGATTTGATTGTATCTGGAAAAACCATCCATAAACGAAAAAACTTCACTACCCGCACAAGCGTCAATAATTTGATCTATAAAAGGTGTGGGGTAATTGTCCTTGGGACATGATTTATTTAAATCATGAAAACATGTACATATGCATATCATCTCTTTCTTCTTGTCAAGGGGAATAGGATTGGATACCTATTCCATCAAGGCAATCAGGCAGATGAACCCAAATTTCAGCATTTTTTCCACTTCATCCTTAACGGCTACCATCTTAAGCGGGTTAACGGGTCTAAAATTTTGTGGAACCAGTTTAGCATCAGGATAGGTTCGGATTTCATGTTCAATAATCAATGGATCAATTCCTAGCATATCCTTATATGACCAAGAAAACACGTCACGAAACGCCTTAAATAAGGTACTATTATAAATAGCAATCTCCTTGTTCGAGTGTGTTCTACTATCTTAAATACACCTAATATTTAATTATCGACCAAGGTTGGTAGGATTAGAGTTGATACAAAATATATGAAAGGTAAAAAGTATCCTAGGGTGTCATGGAGATATTTTAATAAACAAAAGATCGAAAGATATTTCAAAATGAAAAACCGAGTCAAACTCCTAAGACTATCTAAATAATTGGACTGGACTAGAGTATCAAATTTTAAACAGTTACTAAAATAAATATATAAACAATAATACTTATAACTAACTCATACATAAAAGGAATTATAACAACTGAACTAAAAAATAACCAACTAACTACTCCTTAAATGGAAGGCCGGGGTGAGAAGATAACTTTGTTGATGTAATTGTAACTTTGGAATGTATTCACTTGTATTTCTTATGTATTGTGCCCCGATGTTTATTCTGGGAATTTTTTTTAATGTAATTGAGTCATGCCATGCCCTGATGTTCTGATCAGGAGTTTCTATAACGTAAACAAGTCATGTCAAGTCAATGTGGGTAACCCTCCTATTGTTCAAGGGTTAAAGTCCCCATAGTTCTGGGGCCCTAGGGTTGTTACACTCACCTAGTGAAGTCGGCCCTAGTGAGTCATTGTCAAGTCAGGAATTAGTATAAATAGAGAGTGATTCTCTCTATTTATCACACACTCACTCACACTCAGTTGTAGCACATAGCTGAGGGAGAAGAATTTGCAGGGGCTAGAAAGAAAGAGGCTACTGCTGTCAGGAGATCATCTTACTGTTTTGGGTTTTACTTTTGGTGTTGATTCTATCTCTGAGGAAGTTGTGGGGTTTTCTCCATTTATGGTTTCCCCAAGGAAAAACACTGTGTTCATTGTCTCTTGTGTTTGATTGATGTGTTTTTTATTCTCTTAGTTAAAGATCCTAAAATAATGCTAGCTTAATGTTAAAAATCTAACATGGTATCAGAGCTAACCTGAGAAGAAGAAACTATGCAACTGTGGGAACTAGGGATTCCTACTTTGTGGATCTCTCTTCATATATTTTGAGAAAAATAAGGTTGGATTAACTCTTCTCCCTAGGGCACATCTTTCTATCGAAGCAGAATCCAAGTCTGAGCTTTTTTAGTTTTGGACCCGACACTATTGCCAGAAATTAGGGCTTTCTACAGAAGTGGAATTTTTGAGTGAGCACAGGCCTGGATTGATCTCCTCCCCAAAATTGAAGTTTAGAGATCAAGATCAAAGCATTTGGTTGAAAAGAACTCCAAAAAATCCAAATTCTAATATGCTCTTGAACTAACACTGCAAAAATTCAGCTCCAGATCCAGATCCGACATCTTGACCTAGTAAGATCTAAATATTTTGTATTTCCATTTGAGGTTCTTAGTTAAGATGTCTCATCATACCAATCTTGATGAAAATCTTGAGGGAGCTGATAACTTCTGAGCCTGGAATTATAGGATATCCCTTGTCCTGGAACAAAATGAGTTGGACTCCTACATCCATGAGGAGGTTCCAGTTCCAGAGGAAGATGAGGCTAAGTCCTTACATAAGAAGAAGTTGGTTATGGAAAAGAGGATTATTGCTGATTCAATCAAGGATCACCTCATACCACAGGTGTCCTCCCTCAAGACACCCAAAGCTATGTTTGATGCCCTAACCAAACTGTTTGAAGGGAAGAACATAAACCGGAAGATGAATCTAAGGAACCACTTGAAGAATGTAAAGATCTAGAATGAGGAGACCATCCATTCATACTTCACAAGGGTCTCCCAGATCAAAGAACAAATTGAAGCAGCAGATGAAGAAATGGAGAATGCAGAAATTGTGATGACAACCTTGAATGATCTCCCTAGGTCATGGGATTCTTTCATCCAAGGAATCTGTGCTAGGAAGAATCTAATCAAGTTCAGTAGACTGTGGGAAGAATTTTCACAAGAAGAAGCTCGAATAGCAGCTCGAGAAGAAAAGATGGGAAATGAAGATCAAGCTCTCACAGTACACTCCAAGAAAGGAAGAAGGGAAAATCATCATCACCAAGGTAAGGATTCTCATCAGAAAAATAATTTTGTAAGAAGGGATCCATCCAAACTCAGATGTTATACGTGTGATGAAAAATGACACTTTTCTAGAAGTTGTCCCATTAATAAGAATGGATCCAAGAAGAAGAATATCTCCAAAAGAAGGCATCATGCTCACACTGCTGAGGATGATGATCCTCCTAGGAAGAAAGTAAAACAAGAGAGTGAAGACTCTTCAAGTGATGAAGAATATATTATGATCTCCACTCTCATAGGAACTAGCACTCATGGAAGCAAAGATTGGCTTATTGACAGTGGGGCTTCCAAACACATGACAGGATTCAAGGAATATTTTGAGAAACTATCCGAACATAATTCACCCTATAAGGTGAAATTTGGTGATGACTACCAATATCCCATAAAAGGTAGTGGCGAATCCTACTTCAATCTAGACTCTGGAAAGTCTATGAAAATGAAGGATGTATTTTTTGTACCAGGACTAAAGAATAATATTCTCTCCATATCGGCACTGGATGCAAAAGTCATGAGGGTTTCATTTGTAGATGGCCAAGTCCTCATGTGGCCAAGAGGAAATACTGTTGACGATGCAATAATAATTGGATAACAAGAAGGAGGATTATGCAAATTGAAGGTCCATCCAGAACAAGCTTTGGTCCATGACACAGTAGAGCCAAATGAACTTTGGCATAGAAGGCTTGCACATGTGCACTATAGAGCACAACCACTTGCAAGAAAAGCTGTTGAACGTCTTCCAGAAATTCAAGAAAAACATGAAGGAGTCTACAAAGGATGTGCGAAAGGAAAGAACACGAAGAAGACATTTCCAAGTAGCGAAAGCAAAGCAAAAGGAATCTTAGAAATCATTTACTCTGATGTATGCGGTCCAATGTCATCCGGTTCTTTAAGTGGGTATGTATACTATGTTTCTTTTATTGATGATTATTCTAGAAAGACATGGATATACTTTATGAAGAACAAAGATGAAGTTTTCAGAAAGTTCAAGGAAATCAAAACCTTGATCGAGAACCACACAAAAAACAAGATCAAGACCTTTTGATCTGATAATGGCAGAGAATTCACATCAAATGAATTCAAAGAGTTATGCAAAGATTCAGGGATTAAAAGGGAGTTATCCACTCCATATAATCCACAACAGAATGGGGTTGCAGAAAGGAAGAATAGAACTATCATGGAAGATGCAAGAGCAATGCTTCATGATCAAGATCTTCCCATGCATCTATGGGCAGAAGCTTCCAGAACAAGGGTGTATGTACAGAACCGTACTCCACACAGAGTAATCAAGAACAAGACACCTAAAGAAGTCTTTTCCAACAAGAAACTAGAAGTCATCCATCTTAGAATATTCGGTTGTCCAGTGTACATACACATTCTGAAAGAAAAGAGTACAAAGTTAGATCCTTCAGGAAAGAGGGGTATATTTGTGGGATACTCTGAAATATCGAAGGCTTACAGAATATACTTCCCAGGATTCAAGAAGATCGACATCAGTAGGGATTTAAAATTTGACGAAGACTCAGCTTACAACAAATCCAGGAAGAGACCTACTGAAGATCCTGAAGAATCAGAAGCACCCAGAATTCATGACACAGCCATGAACAAAGAAACTCAAGAAGAAGATCAAGAATTTGAAGAACCTCAAGAGAAGAATCCTCACAAGAGGAAATTTTCTTGGGTATGAGAAGCTATCCAAGGTGTGGAAAGATATGGGGCTCTAGAACAGAATCACAGAGAAAGGAAGAGGACCAGGTCCTGCTCCGGGTATGTAGCTTTATTGTGTGACTTTATCAATAAAGAACCTTCCAACTATGAAGAAGCGGCAGAATGGAAAGAATGGAAGGATGCTATGATCGAATAGTATTAATCAATCATGAAGAATGATGTTTGGGATGTTGTTCCAAGACCAGAAGGGAAGTCAGTTGTAACTTCCAAATGGATCTACAAGATCAAGCATGCTGCAAATGGCAGCATAGAAAAATATAAATCAAGATTTGTGGCTCATGGCTTCTCATAGAAAGAAGGAATAGATTATGAAGAAACCTTTGCACCTGTAGCCAGATACACTTCCATCAGATCAGTACTTGCTTTGGATACAGTGATGAAATGGAAGATACACCAAATGGATGTGAAGACTGCTTTCTTGAATGGTGTAGTGGAAGAGGAAGTGTATGTATAACAACCACTCGGTTTTGAGACACATGACAGGGGGTATCATGTGTGTATATTGAAGAAATCCCTGTATAGTTTGAAACAGGCACCGAGGACATGGTACAGAAGAATTTACGGATTTCTATCTAGTTTGGGATTTACCAAAAGTAAAGCAGATTCCAACCTTTACTACAAGGTTGACGATGGAAACCCAATGGTGGTCCTACTATATGTAGATGATTTGTTTGTAATAGGTATGGATGGGTTGATTGCTGATACGAAGAGGAATCTTGCTGTCGAGTTTGAAATGAAGGACTTGGGTATGATGCACTATTTTCTAGGCATGCAGGTGTGGTAGAATACGGATGGAATCTGCCTCAGACAAGGGAAGTATGTAGTAGAGATCCTGAAGAGGTTCGAGATGATGGATTGCAAGGCCATGACCACACCTATGGAATCAAAACTAATGCTATTGAGTGATGCTTCATCAGAAGCGGTTGATGATACGATGTATCATCAAATGATTGGGTCCTTGATGTACCTAACAAACATGTGACCAGATATTTGCTTTCCTATGAACACCTTGAGCTAGTTTCTGATAGATCCGAGACATGTTCACTTGATTGCTGCAAAGCATATTCTGAGGTACCTTAGGGGTACAATTGATTATGGGCTCAAGTATGAGGTGAATTGGAAGATTAACCTAGAGGGTTGTGTTGATTCAGATTGGGTAGGCAGTGCCATCAATAGGAAGAGCACTTCAGGGTGTTGTTTCAGTATGGGATTAGGTGTGATCTCTTGGTTTAGCAAGAAGCAATCCTATGTGGAACTGAGTACAAATGAAGCAAAGTATGTCACAGCTTGTTTAAATAGTTGTGAGACAGTATGGATGAGCAAGCTAATCTTTGATTTATTTGATCTCCAGCTGGATGCTACTTGTATACATTGTGACAACTAGAGTTGTGTGAAGTTCTCAAAGAACCTGGTGTTCCATGAAAAGTCAAAGCATATCAACATCAAGTATCACTATATCAGGGATATGGTGCAGAGGGGAGTAATGAAGCTCCAGTATGTTGCGATGGATGAACAGATAGTTGATGTGTTGACAAATCCATTGGCTAGGGTGAAGTTTGAATACTTCAGGGAGAAGGTTGGTGTTCTCCAGACCGAGGTTCCCTCCCAAGGGAAGTGATGAGTCCGTGAGCCATTTTGACATGGTGAGAGGATTGGTTCCTTCCATGGTTAGATGCAAGGGTTGAGCCATTCTATCATGGTGAGAGGATTGGTTCCTTCCATGTCACATGTGAGTGCTAATCCATTATGATGTGACTATAGGATTGGTTCCTACATGATCAGATATAAGTGTTGAATGCCATTCTTGGAATGGAGAAACCTAGTCAGTTACCAGGAAAGCTTATTCTGGGACTGAGGGCCATTCTAATGTGACTGTAGGATTGGTTCCTACATGATCATATGTGAGTGCAGAGCCTTTTTGACATTGGTTGTCAGATATAAGTGCAGATCCCTTTCGACATGGAGGATTGGTTCCTCGCATGGTCGAATATAAGTGCTGAGCCTTTCTGACATTGGTTGTCAGATATGAGTGCTGAGCCTTTTTGACATTGGTTGTCAAATGTAATTGCAGAGCCTTTCAGCATGGAGGATTGGTTCCTCGCATGGTCGAACGTAACTGCTGAGCCTTTTTGACATTGGTTGTTAGATGTGAGTGCTGGGAATTGTTTATTGGGTTGTGGTATGTGTTCCCACATGGTTAGATGTGAGTGTTGGGCATGCCTTTCTGATATGATTATAGGATTGGTTCCTACATGATCAGATATAAGTGTTGGGTAGGCCATTATAAATTAGGGCCAAATATAAGTGCTGGAAGAAGACCTACATGGAGGCTAGGCCTACAACCAGCACGAAAAAGGGCTGGCTCTGTAGAACTTCCTGTGACTAGAAGAATCAAGATATAGCACCTATGATGATGATCCAATAGAGATGTTTTAGAACTAGAGATGATCCAGATCAAGTGATGATCCAGTTCCAGTGATGATGATACAGATCGAGTGATGATCCATATCCAGATGAAGATGACTTGACAATGATGAGGACTCGATGATGATCCAGATGGTACAGAGAAGAAGACTTGTGCTGATAAATTGTGTCAAGATAATACCTTCCTAGTTAAGAGGGAGTGTTGATGTAATTGTAACTTTGAAATGTATTCACTTGTATTTCTTATGTATTGTACCCCGATGTTTATTCCGAGAAGTGTTTGTAATGTAATTGAGTCATGTCATGCCTCGATGTTCCGATTAGGAGTTTCTATAATGTAGACAAGTCGTGTCAATTCAATGGGGGTAACCCTCCTATTGTTCAAGGGTTAAATTCACCGCAGTTTCGGGGCCCTATGGTTGTTAGACTCACCTAGTGAAGTCGGCCCTAGTGATTCATTATCAAGTCGGGAATCAGTATAAATAGAGAGTGAATCGCTCTATTTATCACACACTCACTCACACTCAGTTGTAGTGCATAGTTGAGGGAGAAGAAGTTGTTGGGGCAAGAAAGAAAGAGGCTACTGCTGTCAGGAGATCGTCTTACTATTTTGGGTTTTACTTTTGGTGCTGATTCTATCTCTAAGTAAGTTGCGGGGTTTTCTCCATTTATGGTTTCCCCGAGGAAAATCATTGTGTTCATTGTATCTTGTGTTTGATTGATGTGCTTGTTATTCTCTTAGTTAAAGATCCTCATATAATGCTAGCTTAATGTTAAAAATCTAACAAACTTATCTTACAAAGAATAGAAAACTGAAAAAGTGAGTAGAAAACTTAATAAATAAAACTTTGAAAGAAGCAAGTAGAAAACTTAATAAATATAATAAACAAAAGCAAGTAGAAAACTTAATAAAGATATTTAAAATCTATTCTTCAGTAAATACATACCAAAAAGAAGAATGATTCCTATGATTACAAATAATCTAACTTCGTCTTAAAAATAATACATCTAACCCTAAAATCTATATGCAAATAAACATAACGATGACGTAAAACAAAAGTAAAACGAAATCAGTGTTTAATATTCAAGAAATAAGAACAAATTAATCCATATTTAATATAAGGTGAAAAGAAAATCAAAGAAGAATAATAAAACCTTAATCAATAACCTAAAACAGTCAAACTTTAATTGTAACGCTTAAATAAAACTACCAACTACAACATAATCCAAATTTTGACAAAACGAAACTAGAAACAATATTAAAATACATAAAACACACTAAAAACAAAACCGAGGGTTAAATGATAGTCTGAGAAATATGTCTATAAGGGGTGGCTGAATGGAAGACTAGATAGACGGTCCGAATGGCAGTTCGTATAGTTGAAAATGGTAAAAACTAACCTAAATGAACTAATTCTTCAGCTTAAGTTATGCAGATCTAAACCTAATGCATGGAATCAATAAAAAAACCTATTTAATCAACAAATCAACTTCAAACTAACTCTTAAACAAAAAGAAAGCATTGCATATTAAACTAATTAGTAAGATAGAAATTAATTTAAACAGACTGGAATTTAACTTAAGCAAGTTCATGGCAGGAAATAAATAAATAGAATTGAATCTAAATGAAAGCAAACTATTTCATATAAGCAAATTCATAATAGGAAATAAATAAATGAGACTGAATTCAAATGGAAGCAAACTATTTTATATGTTTGGAAATAAAGACTGAAAACAATACTGGAATGAAATGACTATAAATAAAATAACTGAAAGCAAATGACTGAAAGCAAAGCTATGTGCGCATATACTTGTTTAACTATTGAAATAAAACTAAGCTAATGCATTACAGGAAATCAAATAGCATTTACTATTATCTAATGAAAACAAACTGGAAATTAGACTAGACTAGCTAAAACAGAAAAGAAAGAACTGAATTAAACAAAGAAATGAACCTCTGGTTGATGAGGGGCTCTCTCACCAATCAAGGGTGATGTCTGCTAACTCCTACTCAAACACAATCTTCAACAGCAATGCATACATCTCTTTATTCAAATTCAGAAACAAAATTATAGTGTTTATGAAAACTATGAACTACTTAACAAAATACTTCTCTAACTCTCTCCTGACTAACTCTGCTCTTTATTCAGAGACTGATATATTAGTAGTTTACATAAAAGATGAGAAATTCGACCCTTAAAGTCTGAATACTCTCTAATTTTAGTCAATATTTAAAGGCACCTAATTGATTTCAGCAACCAATGCATGGACATCCTCCTTCTTCAGCGCGAGCATGATCTCTATAGCGCAAACATGGCGTGATATTCCTCCTTTCACATGGGCATATCTTCTTTCTTCAGTGTGAGCATGACCTCTAAAGTGTGAACGTGTTATGAAATTCCTCCTTTCATATGGGAAGATCTTCTTTATCGTGGTGTCAATCCCTTCCTTAGCATGGTTGATGGGCTGGTGTTGACCACTGGAATTGTACACAACAGAAGGTTTCTAGAACGCAGGTCCCTCATTAGCACAAGTGTGTGCTTTGGTTTATGGAATTTTCCAAATGTTTCATTGGGTCACAATGCCCAAATCACATTTTCCATATTCATGAAAGTTGTCAAAGGGATGCTAAAACTCAAATAATTGTCGAGGAGGAAAATCACTAGTTTCCTAGTTTGGGGATGGAATCTTTGAGATTTGGAATAAGGGGGATAATAAATGATGTTTAGACATTATAAGAGGATAAATATTTAATAATTTATCTTATTAAATAAATACAATATAAATTTTAAATGGATATGGAGAATGGAGACACTTGGAGACTATGGGGCCCACTCAAGCTATAATTCCTATGTTAAATGGCATCCTCCTCTTGTAATTTTGAATCTATGGGAAGCCTAATGTTTTGGGATGGATTATGAGGTTAATATAATTGTACATATACTTAATAGGTCTAATTTGGTATGAATTTTAACTTACATGGGAGAGGAAGATCCAAATGAGAGTTTCATGGACACTTGGCTAGATTCCCCTTACATTTATGACATCTATGACACCAATGATGGAGATTCTATGAAATTTATGAAACAAGTAAGATCTAAAGGCTTACATACTAACATAATAACATGTCATTCCTGAATAGAGCATATTAGAGGTCGAATTTGGGAGTTGGAGAAGGCCAATAAGCTCCTACTCAAATTTGGGAGAAGATGGAAGGTGAAGAGAGAGGCCACATGGCATAGCATGAGAAGCCACACCAATTCGAATTGGATTTGGTTTATGGATGGATTTAAAACCTTAGAATACCAATAATTTTTATAAAATACAGGGATAAACCATGAGAAGAATCTTTTTCTCATTTTTGAATTGTGAGAGGTAGTGTATGACTAGTTTTCTTGCTTAAGCCAATTTCGAGGGTGAAAGATTCCCATCCTAGCTGGTGTTTGGAAAGGAAACTTAGGTATTTCATGGAGATTTAATGGAGTATTATTTTCAGGTGAAAGCTATAGGAATTTCATGGAAATATCAATATCAGCTTGTTCTTCCATTCATCTCAAGTTTTCTCACCATATTTCAACTCTATGGAGTGAGGCGCACTTGGTGAGCTATTCATCTCTTTGAGGGAGCTTATCTTGCTCCCATATTTTGTATTATGATGTAAATGATATGTTATTTAAATTCATAAATATCTCAGTTCGAAAATCCAATATATCTCATGTATTATTGTCCAATATTGAAGAAACAATGCCATTTCCCCAATACCTTGTTGTAAACTCTTGTAATCTTGATGGAATCGAATATATGTGTGCACCATTGATGGTTTATGAATGAATGAACTATTAGTAATGTATAATATGGGTCTCATGTTCAAAAATGGATAATTTTTGGCCATTGGGTCAAATTTCATATCATTTGGAGCAAACTACATCTCGTTTCCCCAAGGGTCCAAAACTAGTTTTTTATATCTGATTGAATGAAGTGATAACAGCCATGGGAGTTTGATTATTTCTTCATATGAGTATATGATAATGTATTATACACATCCCTACCTAAATTTAACAATTTGAGTGTGTTTCCGCACATTTGGGAAGCCATTTCTACCACTTACCTTAGGGGGATTTGAGCCCAAAATTGCCATGTAAAATTATCCATTGTTCAGAATTTATTACAAACTTGAAAAAGTGTTTGGAGGGCCATAATACACCCCTAAACATTATAATTAATTTATTATATTAGTAATATGTTGGAGACATTTACCACCATACCCACTCCTTTTGGTCAAATTGGCCTAGTTAAACCACTATCCTAAGTATAATTGACATTAATTGACATCAGTGGAGCATTAATTAACATAATCCAGTCACACCCATGCCTACATTTAGTAAAGGAGGCTAACTTAGCCTTATCTTACATTCGGGGAGGCTAACTGGAGCACTCCAGGGGTGATCTGAGTGATATTAATGCACCTAATTGTTAACTGGTGGTTATAATCAGTTAAACAAGTTAGTTAAGGTGCCTCCTCTCATTAAATATATTATTTAATGAACTGGAGTCAACAGGGGCACCTCCACCAACTTTTGATGTGCATTTCAACTTCATTTAACCTCATCGAGGTTCATTGGAGTCAGTGCAGCGCTACCTCTCGATGGTTGGTGAGCTGTGACATGTGTCTGATCTCTTTCAGTTGAGACTCAGTCATTTATTGCACTCCAAATTTAGTTAGGGTTAGTTGAGTCAATTAAGGTTTTGATCAGTGGTTAACTGAGTGTGCACCATTGCTTATAGTCAGTTAAGCTAGAATCACTCATTCAATTCGAATGACCTCCTAAGGAATTCGAATTGTCTCTTCAATCATGCTTGTAGCATGACATTGTAATTGTAATCATTCATTCTTTATGTGAATATAGAGCGGCTACTATTCCTGTAGACCGATTACACCATTTCATGATTTATTTGTTGATTAATTCTTGATGATATTGATTATTTGTTCCTAGATCAATAGCCAAGATTAATATGGTATTAGAGCTTACGGAAGGATGAAGCTATATCTCTCAAAAACAAGCTTTTGACAGATTTCTACATGAAAATTGAGCAATATCTCAAAAATACAACACTGCACCAGAAGCCAAGGCTTACCACTTAAAAACCCAAGTAAAGAACTTGTTGATCAAGCTTGCTTGATTGACTATTTTGGGTATGATGAAAGACTAAAATGTGCAGGTTGTCCAACCTTACAATGCCCCTTTTGTTTTGATTTGCAGGTTTTGACAGGTACAACTTTGAATGGACTCACCAGTCCCTCTTCTCACCCCATTCACAAGCTATTCGGAATGGAAGTTGAAGATGATTGCATATCTGAAGAGATGAGGTGTCTATTGGACTCGAAAAAGAGTCTTATGAGAATGATAATGAATGGCTAAATGATAGTGATAGAGATTTTGGAGCAATATGTCTGGCCCTTTCTCCTAGCTTGCACTACCTTATTGGTTCTGTTGAATACCCAAAGGATCTCTGGACAAAATTGGACAGAACCTTTAGCAAGCACAATGAGGATCATAATAGCACTTTGGAGATCACATCCAGCATCACAAGAGTTATTTACTCAAAATTATTAGCGTCTACTCTCTCTGATGAAGTTGTTCAAGATGAAGATGAAGCAGAATCTTCTACACATTCAATTCGAATTGAAGAAAGTCTCCATTAAGTGACTCCTTCTCCTGATGCTCCGGAAGTTCATGAGATATATGATATCTCATTTCCTCATATTTATGAAATAGAAGAAGACATTCGAATCTCTAATATTGAAGAAAAATACTGCTGCACTTCCATGCAAACATTCACCATTGATTTTCCTTTGAATTCTGTGCAAAATTTACCAGTAATTGCTTTCGAAAGTGAAGAGAAATTTGATTTTTCTCCCTCTAATGTTGCTGCTGGTGTGGAAAAAATGTAACAACTTGGATGTTTTGGAAGAAATATCATATTATAAGAGTGACACATTCACTCCCCATGATCTATATCTTCCAGCAAAATCCTGTAGGATTGCATGTACCAAAATTCAGAATTTTGAAGAAAAAGACAACTGTGCATCCACCGTCTCGGTTGACCATACTTTTGGATCTGATATGAACCTTATTGGATCTGATATGATCTTATTTATATCTGATATGATATTTCTTGGTTCAAAATTTCAGGTTCATAAACCTTCAGTACTGCTTGTAGTTGTTCTCATCAACGGTGTCAAGAAACAAGTACCGCAAGTCTCCTACAAAACTGCTGCCGGGGATTTGATTTCATTTCACAGTTTTGGATCTGTTGTGAACTTATTTATATCTGATTTACATTCTGATCTGATATTATTTTGTTCATATTTTAAAATCCAAGAGATTTCAGCCATGCTTGTAGCTGCTCTCACCAATTCCGATGTGAAAAATCAAGTACCACACTTTCTCTTCAAAACCGTTGATGGGAATTTGGTGTTAGTTTCCTCATATGAGGTTAATAATATTTTATTATGTTATTCATTAGATATTTCAGAAGCTATATCAGATTTTGGATCTCAAGCATTCACTCTCCACAGTCCCAGGGCTTCTCAACCTTTGGTCACATGCTCATCTCCTCACAGAACTAGTAAAGAGGAAGACATTCTGCATCCGCTTGGACACTTGCTCCTAAGATTTGGAGATTATTTTACCAATCATGGTTTTCTGTTCAAGGCTGCAACATATTATTTTCTTAAGTGTTCAACACATGGTTCAAATCCTTAATAACCTTTTCTCTCTCTTCAGATGATTTCAGCTACTCTACATGGGTCCAGTTTTCACCGTGTAGTTGTTTATATTTCTGATTCAGTTGAGTGCATTGTTCTTATTCCAAATTGGAATATTCCTCCAGACATATTCCTTTAGTTTGGATTCATAGGTTCACATGCACAGTCTCAAGATATTGCTGCATAGAAGAACCAATTCTTGATTTACTGCTTAGTTTGAGGGGGCGTATTTTTCCCATGAGGTTTTCCCCGTTTCCTTGGTTATATTAAGCAGTTACTTTATTGTATAGGGTTACCTATGGCCTTTGTTTCTAGGGCCCTAGCATTTTTATGCATCTATGTTTTCTAACTCTTCCTGAGTATAGCTTAAGGGGGGGTGTTGGAGACATTTACCACCATACACACTCTTTTTGGTCAAATTGGCATAGTTAAACCACTATCCTAAGTATAATTGACATTAATTAACATCAGTGGAGCATTAATTGACATCATCCAGTCACACCCACGCCTACCTTCAGTCAAGAAGGCTAACTTAGCCTTCTCCTACATTCGAGGAGGCTAACTGGAGCAATCTGGGGGTGATCTGAGTGATATTAATGCACCTAATTACTAACTAGTGGTTACAATCAGTTAGAAAAGTCAGTTAAGGCACCTCTGCTCATTAAATATATTATTTAATGATTATTTAATGAAATGGAGTCAACAGGGGCACCTCCACCAACTTCTGATGTGCAGTTCAACTTCAGTTAACCTCATTGGGGTTCATTGGAATCAGTGTAGCGCTACCTCTTGATGGTTGGTGAGCTATGACATGTGTCTGATCTCTTTCAATTGAGACTCAGTCATTTATTTCACTCCGACTTGAGTTAGGGTTAGTTGAGTCAATTAGGGTTTTGATCATTGGTTAACTGAGTGTGAACCATTGCTTACAGTCGGTTAAGCTAGACTCACTCATTCAATTAGAATGACCTCCTAAGGAATTCTAATTGTCTCTTCATTCATGTTTGTAGCATGAGATTTTAATTGTAATCATTCATTCTTTATATGAATATAGAGCGGCTACTATTCCTGTAGACTGATAACACCATTTCATGAGTTATTTGTTAATTACTTCTTGATGAGATTGATTCTTTGTTCCTATATCAATAGAAAAGATTAATATAATACACCTTCTCTAAATATTTGGGAGCAATTGGGCTGATTTGGAGACCAAGACACTAAAACTAGTCAAGAGCCAAAACTGTGAAAAAATTGGAAAATTGGGCATTTTAATAAAATTCCAAAAATGGGACATTACAGTGGTATCAGAGCATGATATTGGCATCTTATTTGGTCTGATATTTATGATTACAATATTTCGGGGACCACCATTATATATTGAAACCCAAAAGTGCTTTTGTTGAAGAGGGAAAAAAAAAGTAGGAGAAGGAGGCATTTTTTTGAAACTATGACTAAGGATGAAAAGGGAACCTCATATGATAGTAAGGGGACAATAAAAATCATGGAACCTATCCTTAAAGACATGACCAATAATATTATGAAAGTATTTGAATTTTTGGATATCCAAAGTTGGCAAAAATATGTTGATTTTAAGAAGACCAAGGGGAAAAATGCATAAGCTTGCTTGAAGGAGCAAAAGGAGGAGAGCCATGAACCACCTAGTTCTTAAATAGGTAAAGTTGAGGAAGTAGTACACGAAGAGGATATAAATTCACTCCCAAATTAATTTGAAAAATATGAGGAAACATCACAAGAGAAGGAAGAAGAGTACCTTGAAACTATTGAATATCATTCTAAAACAAATTCTACTATGGACATGGGCCAAAGAGCATCTACTGATGGATGCTTGAAATATGAAGGAGTACCTACTGATGGGTGCTCACAAATCTATATTGGTGACATAGATATCAGATTTCAAAATGTTTCTGCAAGACAAAATTCCATTAAACATGAAAATGAAGAACTTGTAGCAGTTGAAGAAGAAACAAGATAAACTTCCCCATCACCACTTGAGCTTCATGAAGTTGGTCCAAGCAAGAAGGAAGAAGATGAGGAGGTTCATTTGAAATAGCCTCATTTTATTTAAGGGTCCTTAAATATGAATTAAAAGAAGATTCAATAGGCCCTTAGAATACTCCATGACACTCAAGCATTGGTATCAAACACTTGCTAGAGAGCTACTTCCTTGGAGGAGCTATCCTTCCTTGAAGACATGGAGAATATCCAAAGAGAAATGTGCAACATCAAAGGTAATTTCATGTCTTTGCTTTTTTATAGAAAAAATTTCATTAAGCTTAGTAAATTGTTACATGAATCCTACAGTAATAATAATAAATTTATTCATAAGCTCACAATTCAAAACGAGCAACTTCTTGAAAAGTTGCAAGACACTTGTTTTTCCTCCTATGTTTCAGATTGTCAAATGGTATATTGTTTGGAGGATTCTCATGACATGGTGGATCATGAGAAATTTGGAAATTTGAATGTACTTTATTTGTTTGAATATTAACTTGAAGAGATCCAAACACTTGATGTGGTCAAAGAGGAACTTGAATTGTCTCTTGATGAAGGGTATGCAATTTTTAAAGAAGAGCATGATTCCTCTACATTGGAACCAATCTATGACAAAGGTTTCACACTCTTGAAGGAGCTGCATAATAATACCCCTATGGATCCTTCACATTATGACAATTTTTCACTTACTGATAATTTAGGTGAGTTGGTTCTTTCTCCTACATCCTACACTTCTAAATTTTGCAGCGGTCATCCTAATTAAGTATGGGTGAAAGGTTTCTTTTTTATAGTACCACATGAAGAGAATGGAAATTCTATTTCTCCTTTTGATGATGGAATTATTAGAGCACCATATTATTTACATTTTCAGCAGAATCCTTGCTTAAATTATGATTATACACATCTACATGGGTGCACCTATGGTGTTCACTTGAGTCACTTGGAGACTCATGATTTTCCTTGCTCCTTTCCTAGTCTATTTGAAGTTGGAGGAACTTCATCCCACACTTGGGTGAAGAGTTATATGATTGAAGAACATTATTATTGGATGCAAAATATTCTGATTTTACATGATATACATATTCATGAGTGTATTTATGAGACTTATTTGAGCCACTTGAAGTATTCATGTTTTTCTTGCTCCTTATTTTGTTCAGATTTTGGTGGAGGTTCTTCATTCACTTATTGGATGAAAGAACACATGGATGATTATATTGATGCGAATTACATATCATTTGGAGAACATTATTATTCACATTTTCAGCAGCATTCCTTGTTACTTTCTAATGATGCACATCTACATGGATGCACCTATGATATGCATTTGAGTCACTTGAAGACTCATGGTTTTTATTGCTCAACACTTGGTTCATTTGATGTTGGAGGAACTTCATCCAACACTAGGGTGAATATACTTATGATAGGAGAAAATTTTTGTTAGCAGCCACATACATTATTATATATTTATGATTCACTCATTCATGGATGTATGGGTAATACTTCTTTGAGTCATTTGAAGTCTCCTTGTTTCTGTTGCTCACTATTTGGTTCAAATTTGAGTGGATATTCTTCATTCACTTCTTGGATGAAAGAATACATGGCTGAATATTTTGATGCATATAACTCCTTTTGGAGCATAATTATAGGACATTGGATACTCAACTATGTCATTGGAGAAGATTTGATTGGTCACTTGAAGCAGTCATTTACTTGGCAAATGGTAGTCTACTCACTGGGAGGTATAAACACTTTCATGATTTCTTGGTGAGGCACCTTCTTGATGTACATTCTTATTATATTGTTATATATTTTGATGATATATATTATGCACTCATGATGTTTGGAAGAATGCATACAAGAAAATGGGATCCAGGAATTCTCTTTCCAAATGGTATGGGTTGGAGAGCACTCTTAATTGTTGGATTGCAATGTAAGCAATGGGACCCTATGATAGTTTTTAGTACCATTGATTTCAAATTCTTTGGGAAAAAAGCAGTATGGGAGATGGATTATCCATTTTAAAAGGTGATTTTAATTAGAGTAGTGTAGCAACAAGAATGGTGGTTCCTCTCAGAAATATTCATGGAATCTCAAAGACTCAAGGTGGGCAGCTCAGTGGCAACTTCAAAGAATCATACAGAAAGCAGGTTCTTCAACAACCATGTTTTAAATTTCTTGAGTACAAGAAATATTGGGAAGGGAGGATTTTTAATGTCCCAAATTTTTCATTGGGTCACAATGGCCAAATCACATTTTCCATATTCATGAAAGTTTTCAAAGGGATGCTACAAGTCAAACAATTGCCGAGGAGGAAAATCAGTAGTTTCCTAGGTTGGGGATGGAAGCTTTGAGATTTGGAATAAGGGGGATAATAAATGTGTTTAGAAATTAGAAGAGGATAAATATTTAATAATATATATTATTAAATAAATACAAGAGAAAATTGAAATGGCTATGGAGAATGGAGACACATGGAGACTATGGGGCCCACTCAAGCTAGAATTCCTATGTTAAATGGCATCCTCCTCTTGTAATTTTGAATCTATGGGAAGCCTAATGTTTTGGGATGGATTATGAGGTTAATATAATTGTACATATACTTCATAGGTATAATTTGGGATGAATTGTAACTTACATGGGAGAGGAATAGCAAAATGAGAGTTTCATGGAAACTTGACTGGATTCCCCTTACATTTATGACATCTATGGCACCAAGGATGGAGATTCTATGAAAGTTATGACACAATTCAGATATGAATGCTGAAATAATGAAATACTGACATTTCCTTCATGAATATAGCATCTTAGAGGTCGAATTTTGGAGTTGGAGAAGGCCAAGAGGCTCCTACTCAAATTGGGAGAATATGGGAGGTGAAGAGAGAGGCCACATGTCATAGCATGAGAAGCCACACCAATTCGACTTGGATTTGGTTTATGGATGGATTTGGAACCTTAGAAGACCAATAATGTTTATAAAATACAGGGATCACCCATGAGAAGGAACTTTTTTCTCATTTTTGAAATTGTCATTTGTGAATTGTGAGGGCTAGTGGATGACTAGTTTTCTTACTTAAGCCAATTTCGAGGGTGAAAGATTCCCATCCTAGTTGGTGTTTGGAAATGAAACTTAGGTATTTCATGGAGATTTAATGGAGTCCTATATTCAGGTGAAATCTACAATAATTTCATGGACATCTCAATATCGACTTGTTCTTACATTCATCTCAAGTTTTATCACCATATTTCAGCTGTATGGAGTGAGGCGCAATTGGTGAGCTATTCATCTCTTTGAGGGAGCTTATATTGCTCCAGTATTTTGTATTCTGATGTAAATTATCTGTTATTTAAGTTCAGAAATCTCTCAGGTCAAAATTCCAAAATATCTCATGTATTATTGTCCAATATTGAAGAAGCAGTGCCATTTCTCTAATACCTTGTTGTAAACTCTTGCAATCTTGATGGAATCACATATATGTGTGAAAAATTGATGATTTATGAATGAATGAAATGTAATTAAAGTATATTATTGGTTTCTTGGTATGTAACAGAGAATTTTTGGCCATTGGGACGAATTTCATAGCATTTGGGGCAAACTACATCTCATTTCCCCAAGGATCCAAAACTAGTTTTTTTTATATTTGATTGAAGGAGGTTATAAAAGCCATTGGAGATCGATTAGTTCTGTATATGAGTCTATGATCATTTATTATACACATACCCTACTTCAATTTGAGAATTTGAGTGATTTTATGTACATTTGGGAAGCCATTCCGGCAATTACCTGGGAGGGATTTTAGCCCCAAAATTGCTAGTAAATTCATCTATCTTATTCAGAATTTGATATAGACTTGCAGAACTGATTGGAGGACCATAATACATCCATGAACATAATAATTAATTTATTATATCATTCATACACCTTCTATGAATATTTTGGAACAATTGGGCTGATTTGGAGACCAAGACACTAAAACTAGTCAAGAGCCAAAATTGTGAAAAAATTGGAAAATTGGGCATTTTAATAAAATTCCAAAAAAGGGACATTACAGTGTTGTGGAGAGTGAGGGAAGAGAAACAATCAGTCTTCTAGAACGTAGACCTTTCTATCCCTTTAAATCGCATGGATAGTGAACAGCTAGGTGGCGATCCTTCTAGAGCATGAGTTAAATGCATCGGTCTAGCACGGAGATGGATGATGTGGTGGCGAGCGAAGGAGATTGAAAAATGGTGTGCTATCCAGACTTTTTCATGTTTAAATGCCCAAAACTGGTTATGGATAGCACACAGGCTGATGGGTGAGCTGAACGACGAGTTGAACGGAACACTGAGGCATGGGTTGGATATGCTAGGCATCGATCTAGGGAAAACATGGAAAACCACTAGCGAATTTCTCGCGACAGATGGATGACAAGTTGAACACCAAGATGGATCGTGAGTAGGACATATTGTGAGAAAGGCAGGTTGAATGCGTTTTGGTATTAATTTTCCCAAACAAACTATAAAATCTGCAAACAAATATACATATCAAATAATACATTAAATATGCTTTAAATAATATAATTATGAGTTAATAAAATCATAAAAATGATATTAATAACCAAAGTTGTAATAACATCAAATTTGTTCTTACCTTGTGCAGAAATAACGATCTGCATGGCATAAAATATACTAAAGATAATCAAATATGTGTTTAAATGTGTTATTTAACTGCCAAAAATGATAAGAAAATGAGGCTCAACATTCCCCCAAACCAGAGAAATGCCAGGTCCCATTGAGCAAAAAAGAAAGTGATTAAGGAAGAAGGAAAAGTTGCGCTAGTAACTACCTTCTACTTGGCGAATGAAGGGAATAATTTAAACTTTAATCTTATAAAAGAATATTTATTTTATGTCAAAATAGAAAATATTTTACCAGTCTTATTTTAATAGCTTGTCAAGTTCAAAAATTAATTCATCATTTGTTCAATGGTTATGATATAAGATTTATAAGATAGAAGGTGTAAGAAAATAGAAGTAAGAAAAAAAATGATGGAATAGTAAAAGATTTGTATTTCTTAGGAGACCATGCTATTATAGAAAAATTCAAAATGTGTGTCATTTAACAAGAATATGTGTTTGATAAGAAATTTTGTCATAAAAAGATAAAAGCGGACAAATATTTTGTTCTGAATCTTCCTAATCCTCCCCCAAACCAAAGATATGGCATGTTCTCATGCAAAGGAGAAGAATAGTTTATTTCAGATAATAAAAAGTGAGAGTATGTTGTTATTTGTTTTATAAAGAAAAGAAAACTTGACTAGTAAAGGAAAGTGATTCAGATATGTATATTTATGAAAAATAACAGTGCTTAGAAACACCATATAAAGAGACAATAATATAATCAAAAGAATGCCATAGGAAAAGCTAGGCATCTATGCCTCATTGTAAAGATATCTTGTCATCATAAAATACTTTGAGTTTACCCAGGAGTGTGTGAGAGATGTAACTATGGGTCCCATTTCTAGGATAATAACGTCCTAGGTATTGATTGAATTAAATGGCCAAGTCCAAGCCCAACTTACAGCGATTCTCAAGTGATAGTAAAGATAATGGGTCTTAACATCTTATTAATAAATAAAAAAATATTTGAAAATTTTCCTATATATGATCATTATTTTACGAATCATGTGCATAGTAATGCATTAACCAAAGCTCTTTACCCAATATTTCCCCACTGCCAGCAAGCCTATTCAGTACCTTGGAGGGTTTATCTTGGTACCATGCAAGTATGGTCCCGTTGTCAGCGAGCCTGTTCAGTACCTCGACGGGTTTACTTGCATTTATCGAGCTTCCTGGTTTTAAGTTGTTACGCAACATTGAACCGCTTCCAACAGGCTTGTTTATTACCCCGACAGGTTTGAATTGTATAATGATATAAAATATAAGGAAGTCGATTGGTACTAGAGCGTGTTAAGCCCTGCTAAAACACATAATTCAATTTTACAGAATAAACTTACAAATAGCTTTTCATACTAGCCTTAATCATAAATCACGTCAAAAGAGAATAAATTAAAGTTGTTCTTTGACCTTAGAATGCATCTTTTTCAGAAGAGATGAGTGATGTTCCCCATAGGTACAAATTCCACATACTCTCGAGTATCACAAAGAGATATTTGAGAGACAAGTTTTGATAACAAGTATAGGATGAACTAGTAATCCATAGGCACAAGATGAATGATAATGAAATTAGGTCTTATCAAGCATTGTTTGAAATAACAAATAAGAAATATACATGTCTGAATCAAAATATCATAAAATATCTGAATCATAAAAGGAGCGGTTAAGAATGATATGCAAGGAGTTATTCTTAATTGTCACTACAAACTGCAAATTAAGAAAAGTTAAGATACCTTACGAGCGTAATTACCTTTTCCAGATAATAATTCATCAGTTTCTTATAGAGATAAAGTATCCATGATCAAAATGCAAAACCACTTGTTAGATGATTCAATTTATTCATAAAAACATAGAAAGAAAAAGAGTCGCATGTAATTTATTTTTATCAAAAGTGACTCTTATTTATTCATAGAAGCAAAAACATATCTACATATATACAAGTGATGATAACCCAAGATTATTTCACAGATCAGGAAGAGGAGGACTAACTTCCTCTTCAATCAATTCTATTTCTCTGTGCTGTAAAACATTTTCTACGAAATCATGTCTAGATGTTGGTTGGTGGTAAAGCCTAAGTTTATGTCCATTCACTATAAAGGAAACTTCTGAGCCGTCAATTGTTTTAATTTTTACTGGTCCATTGTCAAAATCTATAACTAATTCATAAGGGCCCAACCAATGGGTAGTTAATTTTCCTTAAAAAAATTTAAACTGTGAATCGAATAGTAATGCCCAATCTCCGGCATTAAATTTCTTTTTCTTGATAAATTTATCATGCCATTGCTTTCGTTGATTAATTATTAGCATGGTTATTTGGAGCGCATCCTATCTAATTTAATCTAATTCATTAATTTATAGGATTCCTTGTTTCTGTGCTTCATACAAATCTATACCTAACGGTGCTGCCATACGAAAGGTTTTAACTTGAAATTCAATAGGTAAAAAGAATTGTTTTCCATATTCTAACTCATAGGGGGTATGTCCAACAGTATTTCTCCATGTTATCCTATAGGCACATAAAGCCTCTGGAAGTCTATCTACCCAATCCTTATGATGTAAGTGAATGGTCTTGGTTAAAATAGCTTCTAATACTTTATTGGTTTATTCTACCTGGCCATTAGCCTAAGGATGGTAAGGTGAATACTTGCAATGTCGAATACCATACTTTGTAGTGAGCTATTGCATTAATTTGGAAGTGAATTGAGTACCTTGGTATGTGACAATTTCTCTGGGTACACCAAATCGGGTAAATATTTCTTCATATATGAATTCTACTACATATTTCTCTGTAGCCCTAAACAAAGATTTAGCTTCTACCCATTTGGTAACATAATGTATGCAAACCAAGATATATTTATTTTTACGAGACATGGGAGAGATTGGTCCTACAAAATCAAGAGCCCATTTTTCAAAAGGCTCAATGATGACCTAAGGTTGTAAAGGCATTTGGTCTGATGTCGTGGGTCTACTCATTCTTTGACAACTATCACATCCTTTAACATACTTGGCAACATCCTTAAAAATTCTTGGCTGGTAATAACTAGAGTGCAGTACTTTGTATGCTGTCCATTTATCAGAAAAGTGTTCTCCACATGGTCCATCATGGCATGCTCGGAGGATGTCTGTCATTTCATCCTCCTGCACACATCTTCTAATAATAAGATATGGGCAAGTGCGAAAGAGGTCATTATCAACCCAGGAATAGTTAGAGCTTTGTACTATTATGCGGCATTTCTCGTATGGAGCCAAATGGTGTGGTACTTTTCCAGTATCTAGATAGTTTGCAATATCAACAAACTAAGGGGTTTGAATAGATACAACAAACATATGTTCGTCAGGAAAAGTATCATCAATAGATTTAGTATCACTATCATGTTGTATATAAGAGAGAAAATACACTACTAAGTTTTCTTTACCACGTCGATCAATGACAACAATATTAAATTCTTGTAATGGTAGAGTGATCGGTGTGTACAAAAACTTCATACCTTGTAATATAATGGTGAAATTTATTAATAGAATAGACTACTGCTAAAAATTCCTTTTTCAGTAATGGTATAGTTTAGTTTGGCAGCAAGAAAGATTTTTACTGATAAAATAAATGGCATAAGGTAATTTTCCTTTTTGTCCTAGGACTGATCCTATGTCCGTATCGGAAGCATCAGTAGATATATGAAAGGGAAGGGTCCATTCAGGGCCCCTAAGTATTGGTGCTACTAATAGTTTAGCTTTTAAAATATCAAAAATCATTTTTACAAGATTTTGTCCATTGGAATTCTACATCTTTTATGAGCAATTTAAACATTGGTGCAACTATCTTTGTAAAATTTTTGATAAAACGACGATAATAGCCTGCATGACCTAGAAAGCTTCTCACCTCTTTTTAGTTTTTTGGAGAGGGAAGGCCAACTATTACTTCAATCTTAGCAGGGTCTACCTTAATTCCTTGAGAAGAAATATGGTTTCCCAAAACTATACCTTCTGTCAGTAACATTTTACACTTTTCATGACTAAGAGCTAAGTTTGTCTCTTGACATCGAATCAAAAATTTCTCGACGTTGTCAAGATCTTCTTAGAAAGTATTACCATAGGCTGTAAAATCATCCATGTATACCTCAACACAGTCATGTATAAGATCAGAAAAGATGCCTAAGACTGCTCATTGAAAAGTAGCGGATACATTACATAAGCCAAATGGAAAAACTTGATAAGAAAATGTCCCCCCAAGGACATGTAAAAGTGGTCTTATCCTAATATTCGGGTGCTATTAGGATCTGATTGTATCCACTATATCCATCAAGAAAGGAGAAATACTGCTTACGTGACAAGGTATCTAATACTTGGTCGATAAAGGGAAAAGGAAAGTAGTCTTTAAGAGTGGCTTTGTTTAGTTCCCTAAAATCAACACAAATACGAAATTTCCCTGTAACTTTCTTTGGAACTACCACTAGAGGAGACAGCCATTTTCTATTGGAAATAGGATAGATGAAACCGGCGGTAAGGAGTTTTGTAATTATTCATTTACAATATCCTTCAAAGTAGGATTCATCCTCCTCTAAGGTTGTCTTACAGGTGGTATATTTCGATGCATATAAATGTGGTGAATACAAGTGTCAGGGTGTATACCCTTCATATTAATGTATTCCCATGTGAATGCTCCGGCTTTTTTTTTAAGAACCTTAAGTAGTTGAGCTTGTTGATCTTCACTTAACCTTGCATTTATGTGCAGATTTTTTTCAAGGCCCACTTCACAAGGTATGGTGAAAGGTCTCATATGCTCTTTGATTGTGAAGACACCTCTGTAAACATTGAAAGAGCCATATTTTCCTGAAACTCATCCCCAAATATTTGATCAAATTTAGCAAATTACTGAGGAAAATCTATACTAGTGGTGGAGGAAATAAACTGATTCAATACATTCTCAGTAGTCTGCTCCTGCAATGCCTAGGACAAATCACTAGGAAAGGAAAGATCATCAAAATCTTCGTCCCCAAAGGAATAATTTAACCACCATGAATTTTTAGTTACTGGTTGTTCTAGGGGATATAAAATAAGTCTTTGGGTAGAAAACCCATTGGAAATGGTCATCTCCCCATCCCTACATCCTATAAAAGCATTGGTAGTAGCTAACCATGGTCTTCCCAGGATGATAAGATGTCCTTTAGAAGGATCCTTTGATTCTATGACCATAAAGTCGACTAGGTATTCCCATGAAGCTACTGATACAATAATGCCGTCCAAGACTCCGGTAGGCTTTACCGTAGTACAGTCTACTAGTTCCAAGATGGATGAGGTAGGTCGAAGAAATTGTCCCAACTGTAAAACTTCTAAAACTGTGGTGGTCATCATATTGATGGCTGATCCTAAATCGATTAATGTGTTATCTATGGCAGTATTGTTTATAATTACAGTCACTACTAGGGATCCTGGATTTGTATATTTTGCAATCCAAGCCTGATTTGACATATATTCAGACATCTCTCCTATGACATGGATTATAAGGGGGTCCTTTTGTTTCTTCCTTGGGCTTTTAATGCATAATTCCTTGATTACCTTACTGTAAATTGGTATATCTTTAATAGCATGCAATAACGGAATTTTGATACAGATATGCTTTAATTCATTCAAGATATCATACTCGAAATGAACTACAGGTTTTTCTATTACTAGTCTTGCTGGAAATGGAGGAATTCTTTGTTCCTGAATAGGTTCTTGTGGAGGATGGGTAGGTATTGTAACTTTTGGAATGTTCCGAATCCTCCAAGATGGAATCATTCACAAGTTCATTTGAATCTTGTTCTTCTTCATTTTCCTCAGGAATGATGACTGATGTTTTGGGTTTATCATTAACAACTCTTCCAGACTGTAATTGAATCTCATGTATAGGTACAGTCGAAACAAGGTAGGATGGAAGAGTTTGCAACTCAATATTGTTAAGAGCTTGAGTTGGTTTATTATTAGGGTTAGGTATCGGTTGTGACTGAGGGTATGGCTGTCCTATCCACCCTTATGACCAATACTGTTGCTGTGGAAATTGAGGAGGAGGATACTGAGGTGGCCAACTCTTCCAACTAGGATTGTTCCATTGTTGGGGTTATTGGTATGGAGAGTAATAGGGTGGGGATTGTGGTGGAAAATTCTGGTATGATAGTTGATCTCTAGATTGCCAAGGAGGCCTCCTAGATGTTTCACCTACATCCCCACTCATATAGATGCCTTGCAATCCAGGAAAGGATGGATAGTTATCTGTCGGATGTTCCTCTGTATAGATGTGACATATAGAGATATTGTTTAACGGACATTCCCTTTGGGGATTTTTTGTTCTACACCTTGGACAAAAAATACTCATTGCTACCCATTCTTCATCTTGCCTTTACTTGGCTTGTAAAAAATTTAATTGAGAACCCATGGCTCCTAACATGTCAGTCTTAAAATTTTCCAATAGGTTACCCAATTCCATCATTGTAACCCCTGCTAAACTAGGAACATTTCCTCTTACATTTCTACTATAAGGCTCTCGAAATTTTTTCCCAACTTTCCCCCTAATTCTAGAATAATTTTTACACATCTCACCGATCTGTGCAAAGGTCTTATGAGAAATATCGTCGGATTCCATGAGATTAAGACTCTTTAGCAAGTCCTCATAGATTCCTTTGAGAAAAATTGTACGTATTGCATCTTCTCGAAGGTCATGATACTTTGATTTATGAAGTGTATAAATGAACCTTTTGAGATAATTCTCTAGGATTTCATCTTCAAGTTGTTTTATCTTGAATATATCATGTCGAGAATCTTTAGGTTTGCAGTATTCTTGATAATTTTGCAATAATGAGGTTCTCATGTCATCCCAAGTCCTGATAGTGGATTCACCTAATCCCATGAACCATCACAAGGCGGAATTTTTTAATGTAGTGGGAAAGAGTTTTAGTTTGTGAGCATCTTGTAGATAATTATAGCTCCTACATAGAATATCAAAATCAAACAAGAATGTGTCCAAGTCCTCATTACTTTTTCCATAAAAGGTAGGTAAAGAAGAAGGAGGTATGTTTTTCATATTTACATCCAGTACAATATTTAGAATAGGAAACCCGAATGTAGCCTCAGTTTGATTTTCTCATTCTCTTTCATTATTTCTAACTTCATTGTGATATTTGTTCTCTCCCCATCCCTCCATATAGGCTGGGTTTTTAATATAAATATACCCAGGAAGCTCCTTTCGAGGTGATAATGGAGAATCCCAATGCTCTGTTTCGGGTGAGATCTTCCTCTGGCCAACCATTTTCTTATTAAACCCTATAGGGAAATTAGGTTTTCTTGAAATATTGTAACTTCAAAGAATATTCTATATGTATTTCTTTGTGGTCCCCGATGGTCCTACTGGGAGAACCACTTGTATTAATTTGTACCTCGATGCTCCTAATTGAAAGAACTAATAAGAGTCATGAGGTAGTCCCCTCTAATTGTAAAGGTGGGTCATTAGCACCCTAGTGTGATTACTTGAGCCTACATGTGTAACTCGAGCCTACATGATTAAATCGAGCCTACATGACAGATGAGTTAACTTAAGTGAATGGATGAATATAAATAGAGGTGTATTTCTCCTCATTTGGAACACACACTCTCACTTGTGTAGTGCATTAGTGGAGAAGAGAAGTAGCTGGAGAAGGAGGAGGATCAGGCTTTGTTCTCCTTACTGGTTTTATCTTTTATCTTTTATCTTTTTGGGGCATCTATATTGAGGAAGCTTTTGATGGGTTTTTCCCTTTAGGGTTTTCCCAAGATAAATATTTTTGTTCCTTTTGTATGGTTGTGCTTGTCTATCTTTTAGTGATCCTATTTATATGCTTTTGTTATGAAAATGAAATGAAGCATTGATGTCTTAGCTAAGCATATGAAAAGTTAACATGGTATCAGAGCCACCCTGAAAATAAGACATTGTGCAGCTACAGAATATAGGGCTTCTTAATTTTTGGTTCTCTCTCCACAATCGATCAGCAAAAGAAGGCTAGGATGACTCTCCATTGAAGGGTGCATCTTTTTGTTGAAGCAGAATTCGATTTCGAGTATCTTTAGTTGTCGGTGTGGGAAATTAGGGCTTCTTGCAGAAGAATAATTTTTGAGTGAGCCCAACATAGGATTTATCTCCTCATCAAAATCGAATTTTAGAGACCTGTATCAATATTTTTGGTTGGGTGAAACTCCGGGAAAGTCAAACCCTAGTTTGACCCGGAGCTAGAAAAACCCTAAATACTAAAACTGCTAAGTTTTTGTATATTCGCTACATCCCAATATTGGAGAAGTTTCAGGTGCTTAAAATTGTATATACGGAATATATAATCCTGATGAACACTGTATCCAAAATTTAGCCTCATATTCTCTATATTCTAG
This sequence comes from Pseudotsuga menziesii, assembly GCA_001517045.1. Taxonomy (NCBI): domain Eukaryota; kingdom Viridiplantae; phylum Streptophyta; class Pinopsida; order Pinales; family Pinaceae; genus Pseudotsuga; species Pseudotsuga menziesii. The sequence continues at coordinate 3,918 of LPNX011145036.1, read as the reverse complement.
GAGCTATGATCCCTCCAAGTTAGCGTTCCAGCCTCTTCTAGAATTCATCCCTAAATAGAACACCTAGGGAAAATTGCTATATCTTGGGCTACAGAGGTCCAAATGGAATTCCTGAAGATATTCCAGAAAGAGAACGGGATTTAATTTCTATGGTCCTAATTTCAGAACCTGAATATGAACCAGCGACACGTGGAATTCCATACAACTTCACTATTCTGAACATTCTTGTAAACGGTCACCTTGGGAAAATGATCATAAATCCCAATGTGTGAAACCAATTCTGATGAAACCTGTGGTTTTGGATCAGGGACATGTGAGTTTAATGCAGTGCAAAATTTTAGACACAGAGGAATAGTAACATCTGAGACATCACAGAAATAGTAACAGACATTTCTGCAGAAGAAATTGGAAAACTATGGCTTCTTGTTCCGGGAGCTTCCCTCCACTGTTTTGAGAAAAGGAGTACATTGGATAGCTCCATTTGAAGAGATATATCTTTCTATCCAATCATATCTAAAATATTCCAATTTTTGAAAATTAGGGTTTCTCTGACAAACCCTAGAACAGGCAGCTCCGGAAGTAGGACAGACACCTGAAATCGGTAAGATCTAATCTTTTGCTATTTGCATTTGAGGTTCTCATTTCAAAGTGATATATCACATCAGCTTGATGAAAATATTGGTGAAGTTGACAAATTCCAAGCATGGAAGTATTTGATCTCTCTGAATAAAATGAATTGGACACCTTCATGAGTAGAGAGGTTCTAGTTCCAGAAGGAGATGAGGCTCAAAGCCTTACACAAGAAGAACTTGATCAAGGCCAAGAAGATCATTGTTGATTCAATCACGGATCAAATTGTACCACAAGTGTCTTCCCTAAAGACATCAAAGATTTTTGATTCCTCAATCAAGCTATTTGAAGATAAGAACATAAATCAGAAGATGGCTTTGAAAAAATAGTTGAAGAATGTGAAGATCCAGAATGCAGAACATATTGAAGCGGTAGAAGAAGAATTGGAGAATGCAGAAGTGGTGATAGCCACCTTGAATGGTCTCCCAGGATCATAGAATTCATTCATTCAAGGAATGTGTGGCAGAAGGAAGTAATTATTTTCAACAGACTCTGGGAAGAAGAAGATGCTCGCCTCATAAGAAGAGAAGAAGAAGATGGAAGCAATTGAAGATCAAGCTCTCACCATTCAAAGAAGATCCCTCAAGCGATGAGGAATGTGAAGAACTCAATTCTTAAATAATCTCTTATCCATCTTATCATTTGGATAAGAAATGATGATGTCATGAATGAAGAATATGATGAAGTAAAAGGATCAAGAAGGAGTCTACCCATGAAACGAATAAAAGATAAGTATTCAATTGTCATTGCATGATATTGTTTTGTTATGCATTTGATTATATTTAGTTGATGTGTTATGCTTGATAGATTGTTTGCATTAATGACTGTATACTACTAATATGATTGTGATGGGTAAGTAGCTCATGGTGCCATACAACTCTCCATTGCTACTTATCAAACCTCTTTGCTGACATATTGGATTAGTGCACAATCTCAATGATGTCATGATAAAGATGGAAGACATCTAGAAATTTTTTGTGAGACATGGATGAATGTTGTATTGGATAAAATAATTTGTCGTTATGCATATGTTTTATAGTTCTAACCATGTAACTGGTGCATTTGAATTGTAGGAAAGGTCCTGTACAACCTCCTACAAGAAAAGAAGGATGAGACTTGTTCCGAAGAACAAGTGATGACAATTCAAGATTCACTCCAATAAACATGAATCTAAAGCTCCTAGGGTCAGAGACACCATGACAGAAGAAAGAGCTTCAGAGAGCAGTACATCCACCTCGAAGGATGAATACCACCATGGGTATGAGACATAACTCAAGATGAAGAAAAGAATGCTATGAAAGAAGCTATGATCAAAGAATAACACTTGATCGTGGGGAATGATGTATACGATATGATTTCAAGACATAAAGGGAAGTATATGTCAAGCATAGAACCACTTGTACAGAATGAAGAGGAAATATGATACTCCACTTCAGGGGGAGTGATTACAGAACATATCTGAGTTCAACATGGTATGACATGATGGATAGCTTCTTGATGGATCGAGACTTTACCAAGAGTAAACTGGGTTCCAACCTTCAAGGTTGAATGCAGAAGACTAGGATATGTTGATGACCTGACAAGATGAACTCATGAAAGATGTTATGATACTAGAATGATGTTTGGGATATAATACTCAAACCAGAAAGCAAGAATGTGGTATCTTCCAAATGGATCAGTAAAATAAAATATGCTGCTAATAGAAGTAAGGAAATAATTGTGGCTTCTCTCAGAAAGAGGAAATTAATTTTGAAGAGACACTTACTCCAAGAAGCAAGGTATACTTCCTTCAGAACTATCATGGTAGTTTCTTTCACGATGAAGTAAAGACAAGCCTTCCTTAATGGTATGATTAAGGAAGAGTTTTACATCAAATAGTCACAAGGATTTGGATTTGAAGACAGATGGACTCACATATGCAAGTTGAAGAAGGCCCTCTATGGTCTGAAGCAAGCTCCCAGAGCTTGGTATGGAAGAATAGATAGTTTCCTGATGAGCATGGGATTTTCCAAGAGTAAAGTCGATCCTAACCTTTATCTCAAGGTTGTAAAAGATGAACCTGACATCCTGTTATTATATGTGGATGACCTATTTCTGATAGGGAATGAGAAACAAATTGTAGAATGCAAGAAGAAGTCTGTTGAAGAATTTAGACCTTGGTTTAATACTTTATTTCCTAGGTCCATAAATATGAAGGAATCTTTCTCAATTAGGGAAAGTATGCAGTGCAAAGTTTGAAAAGATTTGATATGTTGGAATGCAAAGTCATCGACACACCCATGGACTCCAACCTAAATCTGATGACTCATCAGAGTTAGTGGATGTGACTCATTACAAACAAATCATTGGGTCATTAATGTACTTAACAAATTCCAGACTAGACATTTGTTTTGCTGTGAATACCTTAAGTCAATATCTTGTTCAACCAAGATGGGTTCACTTAGTAGCCACAAAACATGTGATGAGATATCTGAAAGGGACTATAGACTTTGGTCTATACTATGATGGTAGCCATGAGTATAGATTGTATGGCTACACAAATGCAGATTGGGCTGAAAGTATCTTAGACAGGAAAAGCACATTAGGTGGATGCTTTTGTTTGGGGTCTGCTATGAGTTCATGGTTTAGCAGGAAAGAGTCCAGTGCTTCTCGTAGCACGGTTGAAGAAAAATACATAGAAGATTGCTCTGCTAAGTTGTGAAGTCATATGGCTTCAGAAGCTGATATCAGGTCTCTTTGACCTGAAGATGGATACTACAATGATTCTATGTCTTAACCAGATTTGTGATGATAGAGAACCTTGTGTTTCGATTGTAACACATAGAATTCTGGTATTTCTACATACGAGATAAGATGTAGATGATTATGTTTTAGTATTTACATACTGTAGATGAAGATGCAGATGATGATGATTCCATATTTCTATACTGAAAATATAGATGATGATGCTTTCAGTATTCACATACTAGAGATACAGATGGTGATAGTTCAGTATTCACATACTGAAGATGTAGATGATGATGGTTTGAATGATTATGTACTGATGAAGTTTCTATCTCAGGTAAAGTTCGAACACTTCCGAGAAAATCCTCTAATTCTGAAAGGAAGGATCATTGAATTCATCATTAGTAACTCCATAAAGACCTAAATCCTCTAATTCTGAAAGGAAGGATCATTGAATTGATCCCCTAATTCCAATAGGAAGGATTGTCTGAGTTCCACAGATGTGTTGATCCTGTAATTCCAATAGGAAGGATTGTCTGAGTTCCACATCTGTGTTGATCCCGT
>LPNX011145020.1:52989-81914 GCA_001517045.1 Pseudotsuga menziesii | reverse complement strand
TACAGATCTATATGCTCAAATTTACAGTCTACAAATGATTCTCCTTCCAAAACCAGCCCTTTGTTTATAGGTCAATTCGTTTCCTTGAAGGCCATGACTGTCCGTTCGACTCATATCATTACGAGCACCCTGAATCCAACATTCTATTATCTTTCGTTGGAAGGAATCAACGTTGGCGGTCGATTATTGAATATCAGAGCTGGTACTTTTGATCTTCAATCAGATGGCAGTGGCAGACTTATTATAGACTCTGGAACGACTGTGACATGGCTGCAATCTCACGCATATGATCTTTTGAGAAATGCCTTGAAGTCATCCATCAATCTCCCACATGCCGATGGGGAAAACATTGGACTGGACCTCTGTTGGAATGGCTCTTCCACTGCAGACTTCCCAATTGTAACTTTCCACTTCAGGGGAGCAGATTATGATTTGTCGATAGAGAACTACATATTGTTTGATGACAGTGGCGTAATCTGCCTTACAATGCTAGCTGCTGATAATGGCGTAATCTTGACACGATCACAAATTTAAAAGCTTTAAGAAATGTTAGTTTCAAGATATTTTAATCTTTTGATTTCAATGTTTTTTAAATAAAATGTAATGGATATTTTTATAGGAAAAAAGTATGAAGTTTCATTTTATATGTTTGATTATGTTTATGTATTTGTTTTTTACATGGAAATAGGTCAATGCTGGTTATTTTAGAACTGGTTTTTAATGTTTATATTCATAATTTATAATATGGTAATTCATATATAATTATGGTTTTGGTTTATTTAGGTATTTTATTTATTTATTATTAATTTTTATGGGAAAAAAGTTTTAATAATAAAATTATGTAAGAAAAATGCTATTTTTTAAATATAAACCTTAAATAAATTTATAGTCAAAAGTATATACACTTTAATTTATGAGGTTTGCAGATTTTTTGTATTTTATTTTACTTAAATACCACTTTCAAGTATAAGTAATTTTTATTTAACAAATAAAAATGTTGCATAGGAGTTTAAATCCCTCTTGGTATACCAAAAAAAAACATTTTTATTTGCTTAAAAACTTACTTTGGTCCTACAAGTATTACAACTAATGATTGATATGGATGATTGTCTTCTTTCCCATGAGATGGTGCTTTGATATATTAGCAACTTGAAATAGAGAATAGGAATCCTTGGAAATATGTCTAGGTTAGTTCAATATTTATCCATTAAAAACATCACAGTGATAGCACGTTAGCTTACCTCCTTCATCTATATACTAAACCCATAACATCCCTAATTGAATTTTTTCACTTTTAAAGGTTCTATGTATTGGCAATGTGAGAATAGATGCTTTACTTTAATCTTTGGTTTCATTTCTTCAAAAGCCTTTTATAAATTGTTTCCCCACTCAAGCCACTTTTTCTTTATGGATTTCTTGGAGGTATTGTGATAGTCCACCAAAGATCCCAAGTTAAATGAAATTTATAGGGGTTGACAATAAGATAATGACCTCCATCTTCACATAACCAATCTTGATTTACCCTCTACCAATCACATACCTCATACACTAGCAATATTTTCTTATCTTTCATTTATTTATTAAAGAAAATTTAGTTTTATGACCTTTAAAAAATCTATACAATCTATAATATAATATACTCAATTTAAAACTTTAGTTTTTTACTTTTAATTAAAATAAGCAAGTTACCTAAAAAATAATGGCTAAACCTAACCATTTGTTTTACATTTTACATCTCAAAACTTTCTTATTTATATCCTAATGAAGTGAAATGCAAAGCCTAACAAAAAGATAAAAAGATACTCTTTTCTTACCTCCCATTTTAATATCTCCCATTTATTTATTAAAAGAGAACTTGGTTTTATGGTCTTTGCAACTTGAAGAAATTTATACAATCTAATATTCATTTAACCATTCTAGTTCTCTTTAAATAATTTAAGAAATTTAAATATATATTATAATGAATTTAAATTTGGTAAAACATTATTAATATATTAAATTTCTAATACTCTTTTAACTATTATAATATTTATTCATTTAAATATTATATTTTTATTTTAATAAATTAATTTCTAATTTTTTTAGCCATTATAATATTCTTTTAACCATTATAATATTCTTTAACCATCCTAATTTTCTCTTTAATAAGTTAACAATTTCAAATATATATAATAATCAATTTAAATGTAGTAAGGCATTGTCAATGTAAGTTAATTTCTAATTGTTTTAACCATTATAATATTCATTTAACCATTCCAATTCTCTTTTAATAAGTTAACAATTTCAAGTATATATGATAATGAATTTAAATGGCATTGTCAATGTAAGTTAATTTCTAATTCTTTTAACCATTATAATATTTATTTAACCATTCTAATTCTCTTTAATAAGTTAAAAATTTCAAATATATACAATGATGACTTAAATGTAAAAGGCATTGTCAATATTTTAATTAAAGTTGTGGTTTAAAATCCATCATTAGTTATACAAATATTAGTTTAATTCATTTAAATATTAAAATAGAAAAGAAATTTTATTAAAATTAATACAAAATTATTTATATTAATTAACTTAGTTAAAAGAACTGTATATATATCTTAAATTAATTCTAAGATTATATATATAGATATAGATATCATTACTTAGAAAATGAATCAAAGAGATCTATATGCATTGCATTGCATTATATATATATAAACTTTTCCAGATATCATTACTCAGAAATTGAATACAGATATCAATTTTGATTTATTTGCATAGCATGACTGAGGAATTGAATCAAAGATATCAAATTTGATTTATTTGCATAGCATTACTTAGAAATTGAATCAAGGATATCAAATTTGATCTATTTGCACAACATTACTGAAGAATTGAATCACAAATATCGAATTTGATTTATTTACATAGCATTACTTAGGAATTGAATCACAGATATAGAATTTGATTTATTTGCATAGCATTACTTAGAAATTGAATCAAAGATATAAAATTTGATCTATTTGCATTGCATAGCATAATGCATTTCTATTTGTAAAGCATCTAAACAACATTGTTTAGATATGCTTATGAATTAGCATTAAAATGATTTAAAATAGCTTATTAAATAGTTGCAGCAGGGACAGACTCTAATAATCTATAGCGTAGATTATATCAATCTAAGAGAAAGCCCATATTATGCATCTGCTTGCTTACAAGGTATCACAAACTGTCGATGCAAAGGAGAGCATGTTATTCCCGGTGTCGTAGAATATTTTGTGATTTTGCTGTTGATAATTACCAAATATGGACAAGTCATCACTATCAGCAGCTAGCATTGCAAGGCAGATTACGCTACTGTCATCAAACAATATGTAGTTCTCTATCGGCAAATCATAATCTGCTCCCCTGAAGTGGAAAGTTACAATTGGGAAGTCTGCAATGGAAGAGCCATTCCAACAGAGGTCCAGTCCAATGTTTTCCCCATCGGCATGTGGGAGATTGATGGATGACTTCAAGGCATTTCTCAAAAGATCATATGCCTGAGATTGCAGCCATGTCACAGTCGTTCCAGAGTCTATAATAAGTCCGCCACTGCCATCTGATTGAAGATCAAAAGTACCAGCTCTGATATTCAATAATCGGCCGCCAACGCTGATTCCTTCCAACGAAAGATAATAGAAAGTTGGATTCAGGGTGCTCGTAATGATAGGAGTCGAATGGACAGTCATGGCCTTCAAGGAAATGGATTGACCTATATACAAAGGGCTGGTTTTGGAAGGAGAATCATTTGTAGACATGAGACAGTAAGAAAACTTAGTACCCTCAGATGGGCCAAGCTGTGAAATCAAAGACAAGGGACCTCCTGAATCCAAAACCCCACGAAGCACACCAAGAAAAACACACAACTTGATACTAAACTACTAAATTACTATTTCTACACAGAGGCATCAGTCACGATTACTGTACAGAAAAAAAAAAATCGTGATTTGCTTGGACTTTCATAGTACCTGAGAAGAGAAATCCGTAAAAGCCCTAAACACCTTTCAATCCCCAAGAATGCCCAGGCATTCCTGTCGACTAGATAAAGTAATACGATGCCTCGGTGGTGTTCGACTAGAAATCATTCCATGGCGAGCATAGAGAGGAGGCGAATGGGCAGAGCAAGGCGGGATGGTTGTTTGAAATGTGAAGGTAGGTGGCATTAATGCATGGACAGAGACAGTGACTGCGATGGACGGAGGGAGGAGACGGCGGAGGATGTAACGGCGATATCGGGTGTAATAGAGGGTTGAAAAACGGGGTGACGAGTGCGGTGGTAGAACGCACGATGGACAACCGGAGGAAGGGATTGCCGGTAGCCGAGGCAGCAGGGGACCCACGCCCAGCTGGCCTATCCAACATGGACGTACATGCTGGATAAGCTCAGCCCTTTGAATCTGAATGGTATCAAAGGGGTTTTGATCATGACTATAGGTTATCATGTGGACGCAAGGCTATGTGAACTCATAATGTTAATCCAACATTTGGTACCAAAGCTGATGATCTTGGTATCATGTTTTTTGGTTTCTTTTGTTGATTCAAGATTGGGCGATGATATTGATGTGGATTATTTGGGCTTGCTGTTTTTTATTTATTGATTTGGATTTTTGCATTTGCACAATGTAGTAATTTAAAATTTAAGTTAACTTAAAACATTGGTCGAAATCCAAAATAAAAATGCAACAACTCATAAAAATATCCAAAAATAAAACCTTCATTCAAATTATTCTTTCTATCATTTTACAACCTTTTTTTAATATTTTTTTATTTTTATTTTTATTAATTTTTAAATCAACTTTCCTTTTTTTTTTCCTTGGGGTTACAAATGTTTTGTTTATTCACAAATTCTATAATGAAAAGTTGTACACTCTCAATGTAATATATTGACTCATCAAGAGTTATCTTATTTTATAATATTTTTTTTTGGTATATTGAGATAGAATCAATCTCAATATAAATTTTTCTTAACATAAATTTGTTTTTTAAAGATAGTTAGCCTAGTTCAAAATTCATATAGCTTATGTGATAAGTGTACTTTGTAATAGTTGGAAAAAAATAAATAAAAAAAAACTTATTTGATAACTAAACTTAATGGCATGGTAATGTGTACTCCATGAGACAATGAGACTTTATCTAGAAGCTTGAAGTCTAGCTCATATGGATAAGGTTTAGTCAAACTGCATTTTACAACAGGGAGTTGAAATAAATTGGAGTTGTTATATATTTACTGCAAGAGCTTTTATATTAACTTTTAAATTAATAACTATTAGATATAACTATTAACTTAACTCCAATGTTAGTACAACTACGAACTTAACTTTAACTATGAGCTTAACAACCACAAATTAAGTTGGTGTTATATTAGATTAACTATTGGATACAAGTCATTGACACATTCTTTAGGAAAAAAAACATTATCAACTTGTCGCCTTTCTACTTATTCCTAACATATTAATATATTAATATGGTTCTTGCTAGTTATTATTTCTTCTTAATCTTTACTTTAAAACTTTAGAAAAAGGTAACTTGAAAGCCAAAATCATCTCTTCAATAGCTTCTTTCAAGTCTAATCTATATGTGAATTTAATGGGCTTAGTTTTGTGCAACTTTAATTTTTAAAATAGTTATAATTTGACAAGAGCTTATATACTCCTAACTGATAGCACAAAGTGAAAAAAACACATTGGCATTACAAAGTTACCAAAAAGCTAAGGTAAACAAACTTTCATACGAGAGCATATATACTAGCACAACGGCAAGTCAAGTGGCTAGTGAACACCAATACATGTAGCTAGCAACTTAGTTTTGCAGAGATGAATGAGCCTTAACCACATACTAAACATTAAACTAATTACCAATTCATTATAAATATCCATTTAATGTATAACATAAATATTGAACAAATACTATCTAATAAATATTAAATAAAAAACAAAAAATTAATAAGAAGTATAAAACTTTAACCATTATAGATTTATAAATAATTAAATAGTGAATTCTTATTTAAAGCATATTTAAATTTTAATTAAGATGCATTTAAGCATAATAAGATACACCCACCATAAAATAAATTTCCACTTTTACATTTGTTTATTATCTTGTTGATCTGTTAAAGAAAATCCAAAATATGAAATAATATATATCCCTGTAACTATCGATGTAATTATAATTTTACAACCCAACACTAAATCACAAGCTCATATACAATTGATTTAATCTTGTTCATCAACTCAATAAAATCGAAAATATAAAATTAGATCTAAACACCTACTGATATACTTAAAATTTTACAAACCAAAACCAATACTCAATCATGGACTCACGGGGTCATGTATAGTCCCGAATAGTCACAGACTCGGCTACTCGGCTATAGTTACGAATCTATACTCTGCATGTAAGCAGATTCCTATCACGGTTAAACTAAATGAATATAGCAAGATACAGATAAGATATACAAAGTAAAGTATCTATCGAAGAATAATGGATTGAAATATCTATGGGCCGTTGTGGTTCTGTGTGTAGATGTAATCTGTATGTGCAGCTAAACTTCGTCGATTCAAACACTCGTCTTCTTCCTCATTCTTCTCGCACTCTTTTTCACCCTCTATTCGTTGGGCTTCTTCTTCGCTATTATCAAACTGTAATACCAAGCATTGATAAAGACAAAGTCAAGCTGGCGATCAAATCCAAGAAAAACTTAAAGCACCACATTTTTTTTTCTCCAAAAGTACACAAACTCTTACAGCTCCGCTGATTGTGAATTCATCTTTCATAAACGGCTTCGAGACTCCCAAGGAATTTCCACCACTGCCTGTGTACGGATACGGATAAAAGATACAACACTGACTGAAGGTTAATTAGTGTTTCTTTATAATTGCGTGGAAGACACTCATTCTACACAGTACAGTACAGTAATAAGAACTGTAAAGTAGGAAGAGAGGTATAAATAAAAAATATATTATAAAAAATTAATATAATATTATAAAAAGTAATAGTAAAATATTTATAAAGACATATAAATTGAAAATTAAAATGCTTTTTTAACATTTTAAAAATTTAAAGAAGTTATACTAGACAGATTTGATCTCTTTAAAGATTTAATAGATTTTTAAAAAATTAATTTATAGTAACTATATATCAACAAATTTGATCATCTCCCAGCTTAACTATATCAACTTAAAACTAAAACTAAATACATGTGGATCGAGATTGTATATATACATATGGAACAATAGAGCAATATTACCTCTTTCAAGAGGACGAATTGCAATCACAGTTGCCACAAGCAGGATGGCAAATATCATGGAAAGCCAGAATTTTGCAGGTTGTACATGAATTGAACTTGTGGAATTTTTCACCATTTTTTCCAGGCTCCCGAAGATCGAAACTTAATCGTTCAAGTTGACTGCCAAGTTGGTTGAGCATGAAGCGATTGTGTGGCAATTAAGTTACCACATATGTAGAACTATATAGAGGCGAAGAATTAATAAAGAAATGTAAGAAGTCAAAAACATCTGCATCAATACGCATTTCTTTTATAGAATCTAGAAGCTTGAGCTGTTAAAGACCAAATGGAGAAGCCAATCAGATCGCCAATGGAAATGGCCCCTCCTCCATTAAAACTCCGCGCTGTTATTTGACCAAAGCCACGCGTTTAACTACTTCAGAATTTGGAAAGCTTATCGTTAATAGTTCCACAGTCCACTTCTGAAGCTTCTGTTTCTTTTTCTTTTGAGAACCTTCGCTTGTTGGCTGACTTTGTAGTCATTTTGACGTCAGCGATCTCATCATCCCGTGTCTTTACACGATTCGTAACGAAACTTTGTAATGTTTTGTTCTCGATTACAACTCCCACCCACTGAAAAAGTAAAAAGTTAAATAATGTGTCTTCTTTATAAAACAGTGAATGGGATCCTCATCCTATCAAGGATTGCATGTGTAAAATAGCTTGAACAAAAAACAACTTTTAATATCTCATAGTTGATCCAGTTTAACAACTCGTTTGGACTTAACTGGATAAGGTACAACCGATACGATTTGATGGGTCGTAATCATAAAAGATATCATAGTCATAAATCTATAGAGAATCACAATCCTAAAAGCTATCACACATCTATCTTAGAATCAGGATCACCATGGTGAGGCTGCCTCATAGGACTAGTTTTATTTTTATATTTTGAATAGAAAATAAAGAAGTCTATGTGATTTAGAGAAACTTTTTAGTTAAGAATTAAATGCTACATTGAGTGACAAGTTATCGCGTATCTTGAAGTGCCCATAAACCTCCTCTTTAAAATCGCTACATGCATAGAATGAACAAATCCCAAACAAAACCGGGCAAGAGGGGGTGCTTCATTATTTCCATCTTGTGGTAAAAATGACTAAGGCCATCTAACCTTGTCTTGGTAGAAAGGCCTTAGTAACTTACTAGCACACTAACACTTTGGACATTGTAGTGAGCCTAAATCTCCTTATCCAAGGTATCTACCTCAAGGTTGAGTTGATGCCATTGATTAAGAAAAAATTGTAAAATCCAAGAATCATATTAGGCCAAGGGGTACCAAAAACTTCACTCACAATTATGCCAATAGAGACCACGAATGTTTATATTCATTTTGAACAGCTCCTTCTATGAAAGAAGACCGATAATACCCGTAATAATATGGTATTCTATAGAAGGCATGTTATTAAATTGACCACAAACATATTTAGTAAAAAATGATTTTAGCTCCCTAGGTGGACAAAAACCATGTTTCAGATGTAAAGCAGTTTTAGCAAGTTGTTCGTATGCCTATTTCCATAGCTTTATCCTAACTATTAATTCTTTTTGGTCCTCAAATGGGGTTAAAGTTGGTTTAGGTTTTAAAAAATTTTAAGTGTGAGATTTGGCTACACAATCTAAGTGATATGTGTGTAAGTGACAATATTAAACATAAAACCTAATGAATGGAAGCACAATAACAAAAAAAATTGAGATTGAAATGATGTTTTCAAAACTTAATTCAACAAACTACTCACAACAATTCACTCAAATCCTAGGTTTAAGAGCAAATAATTCAATAATTATGATTTCAAATATAAGGAACAAACTAAGAATAACATGGAAGTTCTCTTTGTTACCAAATAATTGAATGTTTTGAATTGAATGCTTCTAATAACTTGCTCCACTAAAATTGAATGTGCCAATCGTAACCAGCCTGCAATCAAATAGTAAGCGATAATGAAGGAAGAGCCTAGGGTGGATCATACTTTTTCACATGAAAAGAATGTAATAAAGGAAATGGGGAGCACATAGGTGTCTATGAGTAACTTGGGGGAGGGGATAAAAAACAATAATCTTATAGCAGAATTTGACTAGAAAACTAAACATTTTACTCAAAACGTGGTACTACACTTGTTTTGAAGGAAAATTATGCTACACTAATGCAGAATATGACCAAGTAGGTCCACTATACAAAAAAAAATGGAAAGTTTTTTTCAAGGAGATTCTAATGTTTGATCAAACCAGAATGGATCACAAGTTGAGGGATAGATCTGAGAAGGACATGCATGAAAATAACATGAAATGTAGATATAGAAAATAAAATTTTATGATCACTAACACAACCAAGAAGATGATATGGATCAATCTCCCAAGTGGACTCTCCAATCTACTTATGGACTCTTGCACCAACGGTTAGAAAAATCGTAATATAAAGGATACACACTGAGAAAATAGGCAAGATTAGTGTAGTGAAAGAAAATGACTAATCAATAAAAGGTAAATATATCGATACATGTGAATCTACTCGTAAACCATGTATAAACAAGATATTTGACATAATAAGGAATGGATTCACCTTTTCTATTTACCGATGAATGCAAGATTTACAATGTATACACCTTCGTAGGAGTTTCAAGATGACAATATGGTGAATAAGTTGCTCTTCCATAAATTAGGCCCTTTTCTCTTAGGATTCTCCTTACTCCTTTCTTGGTACCTAAAGGGTAGATGGGATATATAGGAAGAAATATCCTCCTTAATATCTCATGAATAGGGTACCATAACTCTTTTTAGTGGAGAATGGGATGTAAGGAAAAATAATGAAGAAATGAATGAATATTCACTGAAGAGTTTAGAGATGAATAATGTGACCTCTCATGGTTTCTTATGGAATCATGGAGTTGAAACCTAGAAATTCATATCTTTCTTTGAGTCCAATTAGGGAAACAAAGATTCTTTATTGTGTAATTTTTGTTATCATGCTATTTTCATCTCAAAGCTAATGCTTTTTCACTTTCTAGTGTTTTTCTTAACTGTCAAGAATATTGATTTTTTGAGGGAAATGTTGATTTTTTGAAATCTTGTGTAGAAAGTGTTAATCCACTTCATGGGCCTTTATTTGTGTTAGGAGCGCACTAAATCGTTAGAACATATTGTCTATATTAGCTCCACTATTGCACTAAATATTTGTGTTGGCATTTGCAGGACCAATTTTGTGATGAACAAGGTCTCCTTATGACCAATTTTCTAAGAGACTTTCCAATTAGCTTAGAGAGGTCACCTAGAGATATGGAGGCACTAATTATGATGGACTGTACATGTGATATGGTATATTATCATGATGAATAATTATATTTAAATAAGGGGGTAAATTAGGCTAATATTAATCCAAGAAATAAGACTCAAGATAAAAATAAGGGGCCAAAGAACATCCCTTATGAATAGAAAAATATAAATAAATATGAAGAGAAAATACCTTGTTGACCAAATAAAAATATAAAGCATTGGTAAACCATAGTGTTAAGAAATAATCTCCCATTTAAAAAGTCATGTACACTCCTAAAGGAGCCATATACCTTTCCACTTAGAGGATTTGCAATGCCAAAGCCTTGGTGATAATTTTATAAGTAACAAATAAAAAAAATGACAGGATGCTAGCAAACAATATAATCGGTAGTTTCATTCTTTGGAATAATGTTAATAATCCTCTTGTTAAGAAACACAAGAAAAATATCAATATAAAACACTTCAAAGCCAAAGAAAAAAAGTCATCAACAATTATATCCCACATGGCCTTGTAAAACTCACAATGTATCCCATCCATAAATTGAGATTTACCATTCCACATAGAAGATAATACAACAAAAAACTCTTCCTTGAAAAATTATCAACCTAACCTATCTCTATCAGTGACAAGAAACCTTACAAGGGACAACTTGGAAACTAGAAACTCTAGTAGGTACCACACCATCAATCAAAGGATAAAAAGAAAAAATATTATGAAAATGGTAACTAAACATATCTCTAACATTTTAAGGGTTCTCAATAAAACAGCCATAAGTGTGGTGAAATCCAAGAATCGTCTTTATCACAACTTTCTACTTGAGAAAGGAAATACATAACTTGGAAATATCATATGCTTACAAAATACACTAAATATGGGAGTGTAATGAAGAACCTTTGGATAACTAATAGTATCTTGACGAACCACCATCTCCAATTTTGTAGTGTCCTCCTCAAGAGTCACATTGTTGAGATCTTGTTAAAGAAATGTGCAAACCTCCTCAAGTTGTTGCCATGCTAATCACAAATCATGTACTGCTTCTTAGTTATCATCCATCCCCAACCTTTTGATGAACTTAATTGTATTGGACACTCCAACATCATACCAAATAATCTACCCTTTCCCCCTAACCCACTTAGGGAAAAGGTCACATACTCTCTAAATAATGGTCTAGAAGTTCCTCTAAATAAGAGGAATCCAACTTTAACAATGAAGAAGAGTGTGAATTAATCAATTTTACCAAGGAAATGAATATATCACAAATCAAAAAATGATATGAGTTTGTCATAGCTAAAAGCACAACAATAGGATGAAGCCAATAGAAATAGTCAAATCCTCTAGTGGCACATATAATTTATCGCATTGATCCTAGAACCTATTGTGCCCCAGTAATAGTTAGACCAAGTAATGAAACTACTTTAAAACCACCTATTTTCCTTCAAATTGGCATAAAAATATATAAATATTATCTTTGCAAGGACACCAAACATGCCTCCATGAGCCACTAACCACTGAACTTGCACCCCGAAATCTATATCACTCCCACTTAGCATGTTCAATTTCCTTCAACAATCAAGATAAATCCAAAAACATATATTTATGTGAGCTAAGATTAGGGAGAAAATACATGGAAATAATCCAACCCACTTTAATTAAAAGCATGACCCACTTACACTCATTATTTCAACCCAAAGTAGTGGAAACTACAAGGCTATGCAAAGAGAAAGAGGGGTTTATCCTTGCAATTGGAATCCCCCCCAAAAATGATCTAAACTCTAAAATGTTCCATTTGGTTAAAATCTCATTATGTTATGAAGATCAAAATTAGTATACTTAAATTCCTCAAGGAACAACACCATATCTAACTAAACTTGTTGCAACACATTGTGTACAAAGTTCTTTCCATTGTGAAGTATCATCCCATGGATATTTCATGGATATTTTAGGGAAGTAAGGGGAGATTAAATCCTAAACCATTGAACTTGTTTTATGTCTCAAATCCATCCAAGTCATAAAAAAGAACCATAACATCATTGCAATAATTTGTCTATTGTTGGGGCTAAAATATTGGAAGGATGATCTACCTGAATAGGAGAGGAGACTACATTCCATTTATTTGTTTTTAGCCACCGGTGCTATAGTGACACAAGTTTAAGTTTCACAATAGTTTTGTGTGATAATTAAAGAAGCATGTTGGGCTAGATAATTAGTAGTTTGTCTTGTAAACAAATAGAGTAGTTAAAAGACGATTTCTAAGGGGTATAACTGTCTTAGT
The DNA here is from genome assembly GCA_001517045.1 of Pseudotsuga menziesii. Taxonomy (NCBI): domain Eukaryota; kingdom Viridiplantae; phylum Streptophyta; class Pinopsida; order Pinales; family Pinaceae; genus Pseudotsuga; species Pseudotsuga menziesii. Next base: position 69,071 of record LPNX011145020.1, on the reverse strand, counting down.
ATTGTATAAAGAGACATAATTGGGGATTGTCTCGAGTGGATGCTAATTCCTAGTTTTGAGTATGTAACATGGTGTAACCCATATGATTGATAATGGAGGATTGAACTGATAGTTATCTCAAATTTCTCTATTCAAATCATGCAAAGGGGTAACACACATCCCCAATGGAGGTACACAAACATACAATGATAATATACATTAGAATATCTTCTGAAGTTTCAAATACATCAACACTCCCTCTTAACTAGGAAGGTATTCAGAAGATGTCGGAGAAACCACAGTTTCCAGTTGACTCGGTCGACGTTTCGAATCCATATAAGGAATCATCATCAGGACGCAATGTCAAATGTGGAGAGTATGAGAACCAAGACATTAATACAGGAGGTACAGCGATAAAACAATGAGACAGGGTCGGCTTGTGTGGGGAAACTAGGGTTTATTTGGTGAAGAGATTAGGGTTGCTAGTTTAGATGCAGAAAATTCAAATAGTTTGATTAATAAAATTTTATAAAATTTTAATAAAAATTTTTATATTGTAATTTAAATATAAAAATTAAAATTAATGTTAATTTAATTTTAATTTCAATTTTAATATTAATTTTAATTACAACTTTTAATTTTGATTTAATTTTAATAAGGATTAGGGGGCCTTACTTATATTAAAATAATTTTGAAAAAAGAGTTCCTAAATGCATAAATGCTAAGTTTTAATATTAATTTAAAAGAAAAATGTCCTAAGAAATCATAAAAGACTAATTTGATGATGAGAAGGTTTTAATTAGAAATTTAAATGTGTGGGGCTCTAAAATAACCAAGGTTAAGATATTGGAAAGTGAGAGAAGCCTAAAATAAAAATTAAAGACTAAATACTAAGGTCTTAAAAACTAGGGTATTAGTTAATGATTATTATTAGACTTTGAAAAATATGTTTATTAAAAAAGAAGAAGTGTTGTGGATAGAGACTAGTTGGAAAATTATAAATGTGGGGATGTAGAAATAACCTAGACGAATTAATGCTCTAAGGGAGGTTTAAAAAGGTTCTAAAAAGACCTAAGTTTTCTTTAAGCCTAGGTCAAGCGACAAAATAAAGTTAATAAGGAGGGGTTTTCTTTTCTTTACGATTGAGAATAGAGGGAAGCCAACTTATCCTGATTTCCAGGCGTCCATCCCTATTCAGATTGTTTGAAAGTTTTATTATTTCTAAGGATTCCTTGAATTTCCTTTTGAAGTAGTGGTCTTCTTTTGCGATGATTTTGGTGTCTTCTAGGAAAACTTGGTGTTTAGTTTTGGCAACATGTTTTGCAAGAGCTGAGGTACGGGTACGTTCATTTCTAATTTCTACCCCATGTTCCTTTAATTAAGTGTGAAAGTAACATCCTGTCTCACCTATGTAACCGATCTTGAATGAACAAGGGATCTTATAAACACCTCTAAATTGTGTGTGATCAATTGGATCTTTTACGGATCTCATTTTCTTCCTAATGGTTTCTAGGGGTTTGAAAGAGGTTGTAATATTATTCTTGTTGTGAGATTTCTGTGGTTATTAGTTTCAGCTAATTTTTGAGAATCCACAGTTTCAATGTCACATTGTCGACGTTTCAAATCCATATTGGGATCCATCATCAGGATGAGTTTGTTGACAACGTGACATTGAAACTGTGGATTCTCCGAAAATCAGCAGAAATATTATTCTTATTAAGGATTCTAGCAATCTTATCTATTACCCCTTGAATGTAAGGTAAGTAAGCTCTTGGGTTGGTGGTCTCATTATTGGAGGTTTTTAAATTAGCATGGCTCTTGTTGTGGGTTTTGTATAGGGTTTTCTTGATCTCCTTAGACTTGTAACCTATGTTAGCGAAAAATTCTTTGAGGTGGTATTTTTCTTTCTCAAGATGTTCTGTGTCTGAGATCCTAGAGGCTCTAACTGCTAAGGTGTTAAGAACCCCTATCTTTTGAGATGGGTGGTGGTGGGAGTCTATGTGGAGGTAGCTCTTTGTGTGATTCTTTTTTCTGAAGACTTCGTGTCCTCAAGTACCATCTTCCTTTCTGGTTAGAAGGACATAAATAAAGGGGATGCTCCTGTTCTCCTCTAGTTCCATTGTGAACTTGATGTTGGAGGAGATACTGTTAAGGTGTGTAAAGAAATTCCTAAGTTCAGCATCACCATGTGGCAAGATCACATTGGTGTCATCCACGTACCTCTTCCACTTTGTTGGCTTCAAAGGATAGGATTCTAGAGATTTTTTATCGAACGTTTCCATGAAAATGTTTGCCACTATGGGTGAGAGGAGGGATCCCATAGCTACCTCTGTGGTTTGTTCATAAAAATCACCTTGGAAACTAAAAAAGGTTTATCTAAGACAAAATTTTGCTAACCTAGCTGTGTGAGGATCAGTAGCCTCCTTAATGGCTTGGATTGCTTCATCCAAAGGTATCTTAGTGAAGAGTGAAACCACATCAAAGTTTGATATCATGTCTTTGGGTTCTATTATCTCATCTTTGATTAATTTCACAAATTCGCTTGAGTCTTTGATGAAGGACTCTGTATTACCTACTAGGGGACCTAATATTTTAGCGACATATTTGGTACGTTCTTAGGTGGGGGATCCTATAGTGTTGATGATAGGCTGAAGAGGAACCCCTTCTTTATGGATTTTGGGAAGGCCATAGATCCTAGGTGTGATCTCTCTGGTTGGGATTAAGCGTTTTTTCCATACCTCGTCAAGGTTTGAGTTCATTATAGCTTTCTTAACATCCTCAATTACTTTATAAATAGGTTTTTTATTTAGTTTCCTATAGCTACAACTCGTGGTGAGATGATCCACCATTTTATTGTTGTAATCTACCCTATCTAAGACTATTGTGGCTCCTCCTTTGCCGGCTTTCAGTATAACTATGTCTTCATTTGATCTAAGGGTTTTCAAGGCTAGTTCTTATTTTGTATTGATGTTACTTTCGGGGGGTTTGGATTTTCTTAAAACTAGCACTCAATCTTGTCTGATTCTTTTTTTTGTACTAAGATAAGGTTCTAGATACTATCCTCAATGTTGCAGATGATGGATTAGGTGGGGATGGTTTTGGGAGCTACGGTGAAGTTGAGACCCTTCTCAAGGATCGTGGATTCAGCCATGCTAAGTGTATGGTTGTTTCCATCATCTTGATCATAGCTGTTGCCATCATCTTCTTACAATTTGTTCATTGTACCATACTATTTGTCATTAGAAGTTTCTATAGTGCCATCCCTTTTTCATGTTGGATATAGGCCTAGTCCTCTTCTAGGTCTTCATCACATCTCGAGCAATCCTTCACATAGAATCTATCCAAGATCTTCTTCACATTGCCACAGAAATATCCTACATCTTCTACCTTCATCATATCCAGATCATCTCTTTTTTCCTGCACAAGACAAAAAAAACAAAAAACCAAAGAATCTATGGTTGACCCGCATTCTATTAAAGAACCTCCCTGGTGCACCTCTTGTGCTTCATGACCTTATCATATCAATATGGGAACTTCATATATCCCATATATATAGTAGGACTAATTGTAGCTCAACAACATGCTACAACAAGACCTTCTTACATTATTCTAGTCAACCTCATGGAATTACATCTGAACAACCTGCGTCTAGGATCTTTTCTGTTCATATAACCTTCGGTACATATCATGTCCGAGTAACCTATGTACCACACCAAGGCTTAGTATTTACACTCAAACAACCCACATGACATATGACATCTGAATAACCTACATACCACGCCAAGTTTCGATATTTACATCTAGATAACCTATCTCATTTCCCATGTGAGATAATATGCTTTGTATCAGGACTGATTAAATCCAAGGATAACCTGCAAGATTCACCAAGATGTTACATCCAAGGATAACCTGTAGTGAATATTACATCTAAGAAACCTACAAACTTGGATAGGATGTTACGCTCAACCAACTTGTCTTTCTAACTATGCTAGAACACATCACTCCCTCTTTCGAGGGATCTCGATCTGGATCACACCAAGTCTTTCTTTGAAGTACTCGAAATTCACTCTCGCATGAGGCTTGGTCAACACATCATCTATCTGCTCCTATGTTGCCACATACTGGAGCTTCACTACTCCTCTCAACACCATATCCGTGATATAGTGGAACTTTATCTCAATGTGCTTCAACTTATCATGGAACACTGGGTTTTCCGTCATCTTCACACAACTTTGATTGTCTCAGAAGATGTAATTCGCATCCAAATGGAGATAAAATAATTCATATAGTAGATTTCACATCCACAATTCCTCACAACTAGCTGAGTAAATGGAAGCATACTCTTCCTTGGATATGCTCAATGCCATGCATGATTGCTTCTTGCTGAACTAGGAGATCAAGCCAGATCCCAAATTCAAGTAGGAACCTGAGGTGCTCTTCCTCTTGGTGGTGCTAACTTCCCAGTCCGAATCAACATAATCGTGTAGATTGATCTTCTGATTCACATCATATTTGAGCCCATAATCCAATGTACCTTTTAGGGACCTCAGAACATACTTTACCTTTATTTGGTGAACCTGTCTCGGATCTGTCAGGAACTGGATTAGGGTGTTCAACACAAAGCGTATTTCTAGTATTGTATTCTCCATATAGATCAATGAGCCAATAATTTGATGATACATCATGGCATCGACCTTCTCGGATGAAGCATCACTCAGAAGCTTCAAGTTAGATGCCATAGGTGTGGCCATATCCTTGCAGTCCAACATTATGAATCTCTTCAGAATCTCCACTGTATACTTCCCTTTCCCAAGGAAGATTCCATGTTCACTCTGACACACCTCCATGCCTAATAAGTAGTGAATCATACCTAGGTATTTCATCTCAAACTTTGTAGCAAGTTTCCTCCTTGCATCTGTAATGAGTTCCTCATCACTTGTTAGAAACAAGTCATCGACATATAGCAGGAGTATCACTGGTCTTCCATCTTCCACCTTAAAGTAGACATTGGAATTTGATTTACTATTGGTAAATACCAAGCTCATCAAGAATCTATCCATCCTTCCATACCATGTCCTCAGTGCTTGTTTCAATATATACAAGGAATTCTTCAATTTGCACACATGGGTCTTCATATCATGTGTATCAAATCCAAGTGATTGTTCTACGTACACTTCCTCTTCGACTACATCATTCAAGAAAGTTTTCTTGACATCCATCTGGTGTACTTTTCATTTCATAAATACTGCCAAAGCAAGTATGATCCTTGTGGAAGTGTACCTCACCATAGGTGCAAATGTCTATTTGTAGTCTTTGCCTTCTTTTTGTGAGAAGCCTCATGCTACAAACCTTGCCATGTGTTTCTCAATGCTACCATATGCAGCATGCTTGATCTTCTAGATCCACTTTGAAGTCATGACAGACTTCTTCTTCAGCCTCCAAACAACCTCCCAGACGTAATTCTTAATGATCGAATGATATTCCTCGATAATTGCATCCTTCCATTCTTTATTTTTTGTAGCCTCTTCATAGGTGGAAGGTTCTTTATCAATGATGTCACACAGCAAGGCCACATAGATATTGAAGGGATTTTCCCTTTTTCTCTCTCTATGTATTCCTTTTGGAGTGCAATACCTTTCAGCTTCTTGTAAGAGCTCTCATGCGCATGTTGGTTTCCTCTTGTGGGATTCCTTCTCAAGGAATGTCTCTACCAGCTCTTGTGGTTTTGTCATGTTTTTATCTTCAGGGTCTTCTCGAATTGCTTCTCCAATTTTCATGTCTCGGACTTTCATCTCTTCAGGTTCCTCTACTTCTTGGATAGGATTCCTCCTGGATCTAAAGTATGTCGAGTCTTCAACAAAGGTCACATCTCTATTGATGTTGAGTCTTCTTAAATCATGGGAAGTATATTCAGTGGGCCTTTGATGTATCACTATATACTATGAATACACCTTTCCTCCCAGAAGGATCGAGCTTGGTCATTTTCTCCTTTGGGACATGTATGTACATTGGGAAAACAAATATTATTAGATGGATAACTTCGAGTTTCACTCCTGAGAAATCCTCTTCAAAATCCCTTTTTTCAAGTACTCTATGAGGAGTACGATTGTGTACATACACGGTTGTTCTTGCTGCCTCTGCCCAAAGGTGCATAGGAAGATCTTGGTCAAGCAACATTGCTTTCATTGCTCCAATTATGGTTCGGTTCTTTCGTTCCATGACCCCATTTTGTTGAGGATTCTATGGAGTGCTCAACTCCCTCTTAATCCCAGATTCTCCACAGAGTTCCTTGAATTCTTCCTAAGTGAACTCACCGCCATTATCTAACTGTAGAATCTTAATCTTCCTATCTGTATGGTTCTTGAACAAGTCTTTATATTCCTTGAACTTCTTGAAAGCTTCACTTTTCTATTTCAAGAAATATATCGAAGTCTTACGTGAGAAATAATCTATTAAGGAAACATAGTACACATACCCACTTAATGATCTAGAAGACATGGGTCCACATACGTCTGAATGTACTATCTCCAATATTCCTTTATCCTTTCTCTCACTACTAGGAAATGTCTTCTTTGCATTCTTTCCTTTTTCACATCCTTTGCAAATTCCCTCATGCTTTTCCTGGATCTCTAGCAATCCTGAAACTGTTTTGCTTGCCATCGGTAGTGCTTTGTAGTGCACATGTGCAAGCCTTCTGTTCCATAGTTCATTTGGTTGAATTTAATCATGAACCAATGCTTGTTCAGGTTGTCCCTTCAACTTATACAAGCCTCCGTCTTTTTCTCCAATCACTGTTGCATCCTCTATTTTCTTTCATCTAGGCACATCAGAACTTGGCCATCGAAAATGCAACCCTAATTCCTTTTGCATATAATGAGGATATGGAGAGAAGATTAATCTTCAATACTGGAACATATAACACATCCTTCATATTCAAGGATTTCTTGGAGTCAAGCTTTTATGAATCTTCGCCACTACCTTTTATGGGGTATTGATAATCATCCTCAAGTTTCACCTTCTAAGGTGACTCATGTTCAGACATATTGATGAATGATTTCTTGTATCCTGTCATGTGTTTGGAATCTCCACTATCCATGAGCCAATCATTGCTTCTGTGTGTGATAGTTCTAGCAAGTGTTGATATTAGCACATACTCTTCATCTAACTCATCCTTCTCTCGTTTGAATATTTTGTTTGTTGGTTCATCATCTTCGGCAATATGAGCATGAAGTCTTTTATTCTAGATGGGACAATATCTTTCCAAGCGTCCCTTTTCATCACAAGTATAGCATCAAACATTTGAAATATCTCTTTTGTTCTTCTTTGGTTTCTTGTCTTTCTTCTTGTTTTGATGAAAGCTCTCCTTCTCCTTCTTCTTGATGTTATTCCCGGTGTATACTGCAAGAGCATGCTCGCCAGTTTCTACCATATTTTCTTCTCTTGTCAAATGTCTAGCTTCTTCTTCTGTACATTATTCTCAAAGTCTTCTGAAAGAGATAAGCTTTCTTCTTGCACAACTCCCTTGAATGAATGAGTCCCATAATCTAGAGAGACCATTCAGGCTAGTCATTACAATTTCTCCTTCTTTAATATTTTCTTCAACTGCTTCAAGTTGTTATTTGATTTGAGAAACCCTTGTGAAGTAAGAATGTATAGTATCAGAGTTTTGTATCTTCACATTCTTCAGATGGTTCCTCAAAGTCATCTTCCAATTGATGTTATTTCCTTCGAACATCTTTGTCAAAGAATCATATACTTCCTTCAATGTATTGAATGCAGACACATGGGGATGAGGTGCTCCTTGATAGAATCAGCAATGATTCTCTTATCCTTATCCATGCTTCTCTAATGATTAGGATTTTCCTCATCTCCCTCTGGTTCTAGAAAATCTCTAGAGATAAACTGATCCAAGTCATTTTATTCAAGGATCAAGGGGATCTTGTACTTCCATGTCCAGAAGTTATCAGCCCCTCCAAGCTTGTCCTCAAGCTGAGTATGGTGAGTCATATTTTCAAAATGAGAACCTCAAATGGAAATAGTAAAGATTTGGGTCTTACCAATTTGAGGTGTCCGACCAAGTTTTGGAGCAGGCTGACCTAGGGTTTGTTAGAGAAACCCTAATTTTCCAAACTTGGAGTTTGGGAATTCTATTTGGACAAAAATATGTGCCTCCTTGAGGAAAGTTTCTCATCTAGGTTACTTTCTAAAAACTAATGTGAGAATCCTCTGGTACTTAATGCCTTAGTTCCTCCTGGCACTAGTGACAAGTTCAAAAATGAAACTTCCCCAATTCAGAAATGGTCTCCACCAAAATATGCACCCTACTGAGGTGAGTTGGCCTAGCCCTCTTTGCTTGATGATCTATGGAGAGAACACCTTTAACAAGGAATCCCTAGTTCCTATAGGTGCACAGTGCTTTCTTTCAGAGAGGCTCCGATACCATGATAGTTTTTCTTAATATCTGATTAGATTATCTAGGATCTTTATCTGAAAAAATAACAAGTGAAACAAGATGCATAAGATATAAAATATACACGAGACACAAATATTTTCACCGAGGAAACCATAAAGGAGAAAACCCCAAAAACTTATTCATAATAGTAAGATGATCAAAAGCAGTAATAAGAAGTATTCAGCAGCTATATATCTCTCCTCCTCTAACTCTCTCTCTCTCTCTCTCTCTCTCTCTCTCATGAGCACTTGAGAGCATGTTAGGTGTGTATAAATGAGGGAGAGTGCCTCCCTATTTATACCCTTTCAATTCACTTGCCAAATATAACATTCAAGCCTACATGTTATCTCACACGGGGGACCACTTCTCCTAGAGAGACTAAAAGTACATATTACATGATGTTACACTAGGGACTATTCCCCCGACTTACAATGGAGGTTGTACCTCAAGGTCTATACACAATTTAGAAATCCCATAAAGGGGTAACAAACATCCCCAATGGGGGTACAACAACATACAATGAAAATATACATCGGAATATCTTCTGAAGTTACAAACACATCAACATCCAATTGATTTTGACATAATTCAAAATTTTTTAGGATCTTAACTTATAAGAGAGGATCCAACTGAGTCGATTGTAGCTAGAGATATGGAAGAAGACGAAGTATATGTGAAAAATGATACTCACCATAGTACACGAGATGCAATAATATCGATGATTACAAATTAGGAGGTCAAATTTGCAATGCACATTTTGGTAGGTAACATAGTTAGAAAGTGTATAAATCATGAATGTCTTATCTGAGTTTTATATGTTTCTAAAAATTGCACTAAGGGAATTAAACTAAATTAGGAAAAGTATCTTTTGGATGAATTTATACAGTACTACTTAAATGCATGTAAATACTTTCATTTGAGTTTATTGTTATTCTGGATTGGTATTATTGAATGGAAGATGCTCTAAGGCAGGAATTTTGATATAAAGGCAACAAAGGAATTTATCGCTCCAAAATTTAACATTTGGCATCTAAGTAAATATAATGATATGCAAGAAGCAATGAATTTGGCATTTCAATGTTGGTATATCGAAATGATTCAAGCTACAACTGGATTGTATCAGATTCCTTCAGCACTTGTTGATAAGTATAAGTATGTATTTTCTTTTTCCTTCAATAATCATAATTATTTTATATCACCACATGCACAACCTTCCAGTAGAATAGATATATTACCTTTTTATTTGACTAAGGAAGATATTTAGAAAGGTATGCAAAAATGGCACCCTGAATTGCAATTGAATCCATATTAAGATGTTGAAATATTAAATACTCCAAAGGATACTCCAAGCTAGAAGAATCATCAAAGAAAAGGACCACAAAGTACTAAGAAGGTGCATGGTTCACTAACAATAAGTGCATAGAAGAAAGATTATCCTTAATGAGTGGAGGAAGTATTTGAGTTATGCAAGAAGAAAAGAAATATACTATTTTCATCAATTGTGATAGAGGAAGAAATATTGGAGATGCAAATAGAATCTAACGAACTTGAAACTCAAATGATAAACAAGTAAGAACAAAATGATTTTAGGAGGAAGGAACTTCACCAATTGAAGTGATAGAGTTATAAAATATTATTGCTTCTATTTAGTATAATTTGGAAACAAAATAATCGTTGCAAGTGATGTATATTAATTAATTGGGTAGATTAAAAGATAAATTGAAGATCAATGATCCCAAAACTACAAATGCAGAGATGGATATTGATGAGCTTGCGTGAGAGACTAGAGGTAAAGAACTTGTTACAATAATGTATATAAGTGTGGACCCTGATTTAGTAATACATAAAACAAGGGGAAGGATCATCCAAGGTGGTTATGAAGTGACCTACAATTGAAATAAATTTGTCATGTGTATCTTTCCAATAGTTGCAAGAATATATTGTAATGATGATAGAAGAGATGACCATGCGTTATTCCGATATGAAGAAATTCAAAAGTGATTTACAACACTTTCATGCAAAGGCTGTTGTTAAAAATTCCTCTTTGACTACGATGATTTACATTTGGACTGTTTCAAGAAGCAACACTACGTACTACATTAGAATAAATGTGTCAAGACATTGAATAATTGTTGAAGGTTTGCGAGCACAAAATCAGACACTTAAAGAAAAAATGTCTTAGATAAGGACACTAGAGAATCTAGATATGAAATAATAGATTTTTCAAGATGATGAAGCATTTGATAAAACAAAGAGAACACTGCAGAACTTGTTGAAGTTGGTCAGCACTAGTTTTACAATTTGGGGTGATTTGCAAGATGTCCCGGTGGTAGAAATGAAATAAGAAAAAGTTAAATTATGAGAAGAAGAGGTGAAAAATAGAAATCAATATTTACAAGTATTGTTAATGTTGACAAGAATGGAGTTTATGAGGAAGTTTCTAGTATTACAAAGAAAAGTAATACAATGGAGAAATATCAATAGCAAGTGACTACCTATGTGATGGAGTTGCAGGAACACACTAATACCCAACATGTAAATACTACAAAAGATTATGAAAAATATAAAAAATCTATTGAGTGAGGTGAAGCTATGCATCCAAGTCAACAGTATATCACAAAATAATATATTTCAAAGTTTCAAACTATTTTTTATAATTTTTTGTAGTCTATGGAACAAATGAACATTCCATTTGTTGAGTTTGTAGTGAAACTGAAACATGTGCTCCCATAAGTTCAACAGGTGATTCTTGAAGAGTGAAATATGACCTTGAGGGTGAGCCCAACATAGTGTATGGGTCCTGCTAGCATTATAGTGACATAAGTTTAAGTTATGTAATAATTTTGTTCGATATGTAAAGAAGTGTGTTGCATTGTATATTTGGTAGTTTGTTTTTTAAACAAATGGAGTAGTTAAAAGATAGTTGCTATGAGAGGTAATTGTCGTAGTTTTGTATAAAGAGACGTAATTAGGGATTGTCCCAGGTTTATATTAATTGCATGTTTTCAAGATGTGACATGATGTAACCTTTATGATTGATAATGGAATAATGAATTGATGGTTATATCAGATTTCTATGTTGGTTTATATGCATACTCCCTTCAAAAAAATTAAAAATCCTAATGTTATAATGGATGTCTAACAATGACTTTGAGGAATCATAGGAATCCAAAAATGTGGGGGAACATAAAATCCCTCTTCGTGCAAATTGGAGTAGTCTTAGTAGGAAATTGCAATGGCTAGAATAGGGGTACGAGTTGGTGGGGCATGGGACTAGCCCCACTTTAGGGAAGATCTATCCTAAATCAACACTATTTTTTACTCTTCCAAATATTACTAAAATAAACCTGTAGATTATCCTTTTTAGAGATTGATTTTCCTTTAGATGAAAAAGGAGGCCACTCTTTGGAATATTTCAAGGTTCTAATAGAGAAGGTCCTATAGAATTTAATGATTCATAAAAATAAATCATTGGTAATAAAAATTATTCCTACCCTATGTAAAACTATAAATATTGTCTTTAAAAAATTGGTTATTTTGAGAACCATTAATCACACATTTTGAGTGAATTAGAAACCTTAATAATAAGGTAAAGAAACAAATAAACCAATACCTGCAAAATTAAATTTTGGTACCTACAATTTTAAAAACAAATCTACCAGCCAGTCCATCCATACCACCAAATCCATCCATGCTTGTGCAAGCAACCATGCCTACACACCGTATAAAAGTATCATGACTCGTAGAACCTCTGCTGCACTAAAAAATGATTTACAATTTGTTGAAGTTGGTGAGAACTAGTTTTACAATTTGGGGTAATTTGCAAGATGACCTTGAGGTAGCAATGGAAGAAGAAAAAGTCAGATTATGGAAAGAAGAGGTGAAAAATAGAAAGAAATATTTACAAGTATGGTTAATATCGACAGGAATGGAGGGTATGAAAAAAATTTCTAGTCTTACAAAGAAAATTAATGCAATGAAGAAAGATCCATAGCAAGTGACTACCTTGGTGATGGAGTTGCATAAAGAAGATAATACCCAATATCTCAATATTACAAAAGATTATGAAAAATATCAAAAAATTATTGAGTGAGCTGAAGTTATGTGCCCAAGTGAGTAGTCTATCACAAAATAGGATGTTGTAAAGTTTTAATCTAGTTTTGATAATTTGTTGCAATCTATGGAACAATTGAACATTCCATTTGTTGAGTTTGCAGTGAACCTGAAACATGTTCTCCCATCACTTCAACGGGTGATTATTGAAGAGTAAAATATGAGCTTGAGGGTGAGCCCAACATAGTGTTGGGGTCTTGTTGGCACTATAGTGACATAAGTTTAAGTTTTGTGATAATTTTGTGTGATATGTAAATAAGCATGTTGCATTGTATAGTTGGTAGTTTGTTTTTTAAACAAACCATAGTAGTTAAAATATAGTTGCTAAGATATATAGATGTCTTAGTTTTGTATAAAAAGACATAATTTGGGATTGTCTTAGGTTTATATTAATTCCCAATTTTCAGTATGTGACATGATGTAATCTTTATGATTGATAATGGAAGAATCAACCGATGGTTATATCATATTTCTATGTTGAATTAAATGGATGCGCATAATTGTATGTATGTGCAATATTTTATGTACCATTAGAGGAATTTTGAGGTCTAAAATGGGCCTCCTAAGGAAAATAATAAAATAATAGTTAAAATAATAAAGTAATATTTATTAATTTTGGAGGGAAAAAAAACTACTTTTTGTGTTCGTATTTTTGACATATCTCCCTTTGTTTTTACTCAAATTTCGATCAGGAGAGCTCATTGGATGCGAAATTTGATTATGCATCCAGCGAGTACCCACACTGCATACTTTTGATGAATCCCTCTACCCCAAAAACAAGAAATAGCTGGAAAAAAAAGGGATGATGATGTCATCATCACATTTTTTCAAGTATTTCTTGTTTTTGGGGTAGTGGGATCCATCAAAAGTATGCATTGTGGGTACTCGTTGGATTCGGAATCAAATTCTACATCCAACGAGCTCTCCCAATCGAAATTTGAGTAAAAACACAAGGAGATATGTCGAAAATATGAACAAAAAAAGTAGTTTTTTTTATGACAAATATGTTAATTCAACCATTATGGTTGACTCATTTTATTGGAATTCTATTGGTTCTTGAATTCCAACTCACAAGAACTTATTGTTGGTGTGTTTTCTTATAAGGCCCATTTTAGACCCCAAATTTCCTCTAATGATGATGACTAAATACAATAAGTGTATGCAATCCCTTTCCTATATTCAGTCTCTTCAATTCCTATGAGCATCTTAGGTGAGACTATATCATTTTTGGATGCTGAAAATGTTAATGTTTATCATATTATTGTTAGTAATCTAGTTTAGATCCCTGGTTCTGAATTTGATCCAACATGAACCACCAAATAGACTCATTACCAAGCTAGTTGTACTAACCTAAAGCTACTCTTCATAGCCACTTAAGACACGACCAATAACACTGCAAGAAACAATGCATGAGAAAACATTGCGAGAACTGGATCTTCTAGAGCTTAAGACATTTGAACCTAAACCATCAGCATTAAAGACACCTTAACTTCTACCAACAAAACATTAACCATTATGTTCACTGAAACTAACATTATGAGATCAAGACCCACCAACACCAACACCACCAATTGGAGGACCTTTTAATTTAACACTACCACCCCCTATACCCAAAGTAGATGCAACAAATGCTCATTATGCTTCAAACCACTGGAAGAAGGGTAGGATAAACCACTCTAGCCTCCCTTTCCCCCTCGTTCTTGCATGAATTTTGAAGAGGACAATCTCTCATCAGGTGATCTTGAGTTGGGCATGTAAAATAGGCATTCAAAAGATTTAGGTAATGATCCTTCTATTGATAAACACTATCAATTATGAATACAATGATAAAAAGATGGAGTTTATACTTGATATCTACCTTCGCACACGCTAGAGGATTAATCTTGAGAGAGTTATAATGATAATACAGAATAAGCAACTTCCCAAATTAATGGGAAAATACATCAACAAATAGATGCAAGCTAGTTCAAGGGGGTGGAAAACCTCAATTAAAGTCTGAGTACCACGCCTAGTCAAGTTCATAAGGGTTGAAATACACACACCATGACTAAACGTGAGCAAGGAAAATAAAAATACTTCAAGTGCCAAATTGTAAGAGATAATGAGGTGAAACATTAGAATTAAATAAAAGAAAATCATAACTTGATCCCAAGTCCTTGTAGGAATTCAAAGAAATACCANAATACACACACCATGACTAAACGTGAGCAAGGAAAATAAAAATACTTCAAGTGCCAAATTGTAAGAGATAATGAGGTGAAACATTAGAATTAAATAAAATAAAATCATAACTTAATCCCAAGTCCTTGTAGGAATTCAAAGAAATACCGTTGGCTTCCTCGTTTATTGAACACCGACTAAAATGTACTTCATCAAGCATCTTACAAAGGAAAAATAAAATAAATGCTCTGGTCTATAGATTCTCTAGATGCATTCGCCCTTCAAAATATTATTTATTGTCTCCACTAAAAAATATTAAAACCTAATGTTATAATGGACATCTAACAATGACTTCGAGGAATCATAGGAATCCAAAAGAGTGGGGCAACATAAACTCCCTCTTTGTGCAAATTGGAGATGTCCTAGTAGGAAATTTCACTCCCTCTTCATGCAAATTGGAGTTGTCCTAGTAGGAATTTTCCCCTTCTTTCTACCCTCAATGGCTAGAATAAGGGTACGAGTTAGTGGGANTTCCTCGTTTATTGAACACCGACTAAAATGTACTTCATCAAGCATCTTACAAAGGAAAAATAAAATAAATGCTCTGGTCTATAGATTCTCTAGATGCATTCTCCCTTCAGAATATTATTTATTGTCTCCACTAAAAAATATAAAAACCTAATGTTATAATGGACGTCTAACAATGACTTCGAGGAATCATAGGAATCCAAAAAAGTGGGGCAACATAAACTCCCTCTTTGTGCAAATTGGAGATGTCATAGTAGGAAATTTCACTCCCTCCATGCAAATTGGAGTTGTCCTAGTAGGAATTTTCCCTTTCTTTCTACCCTCAATGGCTAGAATAAGGGTACTAGTTGGTGGGACATGAGACTATCCCCACTTTAGGGAAGATCTCTCCTAAATCAACACTAGTTTTGACTCTTCCAAATCTTACTAAAATAAACCTCTAAATTATCCTTTTTAGAGATTGCTTTTCCTTTAGATGAAAAAATAGGCAACTCTTTGGAAGGTTTCAAGGTTCTAATAGTGAAGGTCCTAGACAATTTAATCATTCACCAAATGTATCAGTGGTAATAAACATTATCCTTACCCTCTATAAAACTATAAATCTTGTCATTAGAAAAATAGTTACTTTAAGAACCATTGATCCCATATTTTGAATCAATTAGAAACCTTAATAATAAGGTAAAAAAACCAATAAACCAATATGTGCAAAATTTGAAGGCCTCTTCCTCCCAAATTTATATCTATACTTATAGAAAAACCTATATCCCTTATACTCTAAATTAAAATCTAATACCTACAATTTTAAAAACAAATCTACGACCAATCCATCCATACCACCAAAGCCATCCAT
>LPNX011145020.1:42823-52891 GCA_001517045.1 Pseudotsuga menziesii | reverse complement strand
TATATCAAGTTCTTAATATTGAAGCCAAATTATTATGAAAAAAAAATTATAAAGTTTATAAATATCAAGTTTTTTTTTAAAGTAAAAGAATAGTCGTACACAATTAAAATGGCTGATGATATAGAATAATTATAATAAGCTATTTTGTTTTTGTTTTTGTTTTGTGAAAATAAATCATATTTAAATTAAAGATAAATATTAAACTAATTATATATCAAATTTTTATAGTTTGTCTATTTATAATATAATATAAATATTAAATTAATTAATATAAACATAAAACAAATACAATTTAATTAAAGAAAACAAAATAGCTATTGTTATTTTTTTATTAACTCTTGCTTAACTGAAGCTTATTTAAGTCTTACTCAAGATGCATTTAAGCATAACAAGGTAGGCAGACCACTAAATTAATCATAGTTGTACACTTATTACACTAGGGGTAATATTGTTGATCCACTCAAAGAAGCCCAAATACCGATATACCAGCACAAAGCAGCCAACCACTTAAATATCTAGAGATGGATGACTATTAAACAAAACCTAAAATATATAATTTCATATTAGAATAATATTAATTTATTCTTTATCCATTATTCATACAAGTTCATACAAGATCATTACAGTTAATATAAATATAAAAGAAATATATACTTATTACACTAGGTTAATCTTGTTGATCCTGTCCAGAAAGTCCAAAATATGAAATATTAACACCTCTCAACTATACACTTATTACACGGAAATTAAAGCTCAAAATATTAGATATTAATACCTATTAATACAAACACCTACACTTCTATCAACATAATTAAATTTTGTAAATTTAATATATCTTTACACTTTACATAAAAATCAAACTCTTTAAATATATGGCACTTAAATTACTTATGAATAAGATAAAACATATGTTAACCTCATTAGTGCTTTTTTTTTCCACAGAAAAAAATAGTAATTATATTTATAAACATAATTACATTCCACAGATGGCACAATATAATAATTGTCCATTGTCAAATATACTCTGACCAAAAGGTCTCATAATTCTTTTACCAATTCAAAAGAGCCTGCATCTCACTAACAAACTTACAAAATATCATAGGGCAATATCTACCCCATTACATCAGAACAAACTAATCAACAATTAGCTATTTTTCTTACTATCCATTTCCATACATCATTCAAAAATGTAAAAACTATACATCTTATCAGTTTTTCATCATATGTCCATTACCATACATCTATCAAAATGTATAACAAAACATCTTCTCAAAACCTCATATTCCATGATCCAAAGAAACTTCAAAATTACTCATTCCTCCAAAAGAAATCCAACAAAGTCCATGTTGCAAGCATCTAAAAAAAAACTTAGCAATCCATTTTTTTTAAACATCTGAATAGATTCAAAGCATTCAGCTGCCCTGTGCTTAGATATCTGCCAAGTGCTAGACAACACATTAGCTCCATCTTTTGCCAAAACATCTGCTAGTGTATTTCTTTCACAATAAATATGCAAGAAAACCACTGAATCAAACATATAAGCCAATCTATTGACTTCATGCAAAATCTGTGCAGGATGAACATTTTGAATATGGTACATACCAGAAACCCAATTGATAACTAGTTGAGAATCACCAAAAATATGCAGTTTTTTAATATTATTTTCGAAAGACAAAGTTAGAAGAAGCTTTAATCCTAGGAGCTCAACATAATTGTTTGTTCCAGTGCCCAATCATGCTTTAAAAGTGAAAAAATGCTCATCATAAGTGAAGAGCAAGCCACCAGCTCCACATATTTTTGGATCTCCTGCTGGCGATCCATCCCCAAGGATATGATTTATCAATAACTTCTTTAACAACATATCTAATCCCGACCACTATCTTATCTTGGGGAAAGGAACTCATCAAACCCAAACTGAGAGATGCTACTTGGAAAGGAGTCATAACCAAATCATCAAAACAATACCTATTTCTAGCCATCCAAATGAACCATAAAATCGTAATTGGTAGGGACCTGATATGTTTCACTTCTCCTATTAAACACGAATTTTTTAAACAAATAGTTATTGAATTACCAGTCCATAAATTGTGTAACTGCAACTTTGCCTCAAGTTCAGACCACATATTTCTGGAAAAAGTACATTCCACTCCAAGATGCACATTGTTTCTATTTCCATCTTGTATAAATAACATCTACCTAGACGTTCCCTTCCTTTTCTGCATATAACATCCCATGTTAATGCCTTGTCTGACAAAATAAACCATCAAAATATTTTAGCCTTAAGTGGGCATTTAAACTTCCAAAGGACCTTCCACCACAAAGTAAGTTCCTCCTCATTTCTGTCCAAAATCAGGTGAAGATATCCAATATTTGGAGTATACTTACCATATTTAGACTGGTTCCAAATTAGCTGATCAACTTCAATTGACAGTATGATATGACTTGATTTTAAAATGGCCAAACAACCATTCTAGCAAATGATATCTAGATGATCCTCAAGACCAATCAATGCAGTTGATAACCAACCTTGTTCCAGCATAAATGACACCCCAGGGCATCCAATGTCTTTGACAAAAAATAAACCAGCAGAGTGAATTTTATCAATCAGACTAGATGGTAGAATGTGTCTCCACTTACAGCCAACCCAAGTATCAATACCAATTCTAACATTAGCACTATTCCCAACCTTCCAAATAAAATAGTCACCTATGAGATCAAATGACCAAAGAACTGCTTTCCAGCATATAGGCATACACCTTTTCTTCTTTACAGTAACTTGGATCCAGTCCAATAATGATAAAGGATGTCATATTTATGAAGGACAATCTTCACCCATAGTCCTGTTCCATGAATAAGATTCCAAACATTCTTCGCAGCAAGGGATTTAGCAAAAACAATGGGTATCTTCAATCCCCAACCTCCCAAGAATTTAGGCCTTACTAATGTTTTCCAAGATGTCCAGGGAAAACAAGAAGAGTCTGAATACCCTGCCCATAAAAATTTGAAACATAATTTTCTGATCCTTTCAATAATACCCAAAGGAATCCATAAATGCATCCACTACACAGGAATAGCCTCTAGCACTGATTTGATCAAAATGAGCTTACCTCCCTTAGAGAGCCAGTGAAAGCTCCAATTCTTGATTCTCTTTTCCACCTTTGCTACTAGCTAGTCCTAGTCCTTCAAAAGATATCTGCATGGTTTAAGGTGAAAACCAAGATACTTCAATCCATCCTCAAGTTTAGCAACAGAAAAAGTGAATATGTTCTGTAGAGTAATGAGCTCAGATTCATTCAAACCCGAGTGCAATAAATATTATTTATCCTCATTAATCATCATCCCAGATGTGTTACAAAAAGTTTGTAAAACCTCATATAAGGTGGATAGAGAATGCACAGAACCATCATTTACCATGGCAATATCATCTACAAATAGTACATGAGATAATGTGATATCATTTCCAAATGATATACCATATAATTCTCCACTCTCTTTTGCTGATAGTAATGCCCTACCCAATCCTTCAACCATAATGAGAAAAAGAAGCGGTTCAAGAGGGAAACCTTGTCTCAAACCTCTGCCAAAACTAAAGAAAGAAGAAGTTGCTCCATTGATCAATAAAGAAAAAGATACAGATGAAAGACTACTCATAATATAGGTAATGAGAGGTACAACAAAACCCATTTTAGAAAGGATAACCCTCAGAAAAGTCCAATTAACTCTGTCATAAACTTTAGACAGGTCAATTTTTAACACAACTAACTTCAATTTTTTACTACAAATAGTATGCAGACTTTCTTGAATAACCCCCACAGCATCATGAATCCGCCTGCCATGTAAGACTCCAAAATGTTCGCCAGAAATATACCTGCCAAGAACCATCCTAATATGAACATAAATGATCTTGCCAATGATCTTGTATATGAAATTACACAATGAAATTGGCCTTAAATCTTCAAAAGATTTAGGTAAATCATTCTTAGGGATCAAAGCAATAAACATTGAATTGAAAACCGCAGGAATTTAACCAGATTTTCGAGAATCATCAACAACCCTAAACATATCCATACCAATAACATCAAAAAGAGCCCTATAAACCTCCACTGGAATCCCATCGAGCCCTGGGATTTTATCATTTTTAGTTAAATCTAGGACAACCTGAATCTCTACCAAAGATACATGTTTCATAATATCTTCATTCTCCTCATCAGTAATGGAAGTAGGAAAATGCCCAGGTACCTTCATAATTTTCGATAAATGAAGAGTCTTATCTTCCTGAAATAGAGTCTCAAAATGCGGAACACCGGATTTAGAAATAGGTTCAAAACCTTCCACCAAGAGTCCATCATCATCCCTAATTTTCCAAATAGCATTAATATTCTTTCTATGATTAGCAAACTTATGGAAAAAATAGGTATTGCATCCCCACATACAAGCCATATAGCCCTACTCTTTTGTCCAGCCTCTTGTTCACGATCTACTGAGGATATTTCTTTTACGTGACTCTAGTTCAATAAGTGTAAACTTATCTTCCTCTGATGAGAAACCAAACCCTGGTTTATTAAAAGATTCATCCAACAAAAGTTCAATCTCTACTAAAGCCTTATTTTCCTGAACTTTTTGCTTTAGAGACTAACAAATAGACACCTCCTTAATATGTTTAAGATTGGCAGCAAAATGAGACGCAGGAGAAACCAACAGATTATCCACATACACACTTTAGGATGATTTAAGTAATGCAACAAATTCCTCATTTGCTAACCAATGGGCATTAAATTTGAAGGGGCATCGAGGTCTTAGATTATTAGATAAAATATGAAGGAAAACCAGCTGATGGTCAGAAACCCCCCCACATCCTACCCACTGTCTGATATGAAGATCCAAATGAAGGAAATCTGCAGAAACAAACAATCTATCCAATATTTTTCTAATATTTTCATAGCCAACTCTTTTGTTTGACCAAGTAGGAACTAAAACACTCGACGCAACGTCCACAAGGTCATAATCATCCAACTTCCCAGAGAAAAAAGAAGATAAGCTATCCACTCTAGCCTTGTCTCCCCAAATTTCTGAAAAAATCACAAAGAAATTCAGATCCCCCCCAAGGATCAACCTCGAATTATTTAAACAATACAAAGAGAAAAAATTATTCCAGAACCTTTCCCTATCCAAATAGGGACCATAAATATTCATAAAACATAAAACCTCTTTTATTTCAATTGAGAAAAGAGAAACAGACAAGTCGGATTCCACTTCCCAAGCACTTAAAAAATGAAAATGTTTTAATCTCCATCCCAATAATAAACCCCCAGACCTTCCTTTTGCATCCAACGAAATAAAATCCCAACCATACATCAAAGATTCCATCTCTCAGTAAGACTTTTCCCATCCCCCATGATCTCTTGTAAAAATAAAACATCAATAAACTGTTCTTCCACTAGCCTAAGCACTGCTAATTTTTTAGGCAAACTAGCTAACCCTCGATAATTGAGGGTTGACACAATCATGGTGAAACCCATGAGAGGGAAAAAATTTCTCTAAGTGCCCTAGATTGATGCACCAAAGGAAAAACAGTTTCCAGCACCGAAGATTGACCTCCCAAACCTTGACAAAAAGAAGAAACCCTAGAATGGCAAGGATCAACAGCCTTCACCCCACTCGATTTCACCTCAGCTTTGGAACAAGATCTAAGGAAATATCCATTCTCTTTGGATCTGTTAGTTTTGACTAGCAACAAAAACCCTAAACCTCCCAAAGATGAAACAAGTAAAGTTAACTCTTCAGGAATAACCTCCTCCGACAAGGATCAAACATGATTAAAACCATTAAATCCAGGAAAAAAACAACAATCATCTTTTAAAGAGTCTAACAGAATTAAAGGTTCAAGTGCATCCATGTGTAAATCTTGTTCATTCGTCTCCAACCCCGAATCTAGCATCGGACCAGTAACAATAGGCAAGGAATCATTCGCATCTTTACCCGAGAGATTCCTAGATTTATTCAACTCTAGACCCACATATTTCTTAACTCTCTGTAGGAGGAGAAAGTCAATCAACCGACTTAAACGATAGTCGACTAAGTTGATCAGCTGACTTAGTCAATCAGCTGACTAAGTCAGTCAGCCGACTAAACTAGAGATTAGGTCGGCCACCTAAGGTCGTGTCGGTTCACCGAGCCGATAGGTAGTTATTTTGTAACTATTTTGTAATCATATATATTAGGCTGTTGATCCAGATGAGAACTCAGTTCAGTTCTCTATGTTGTATGGACTCATTCATGTAATAGAATTTGTTAATTCACCTACTTGTTCTTATCTCTTGTCTCTGTTATATATGTATGTTTTAGTATGTATTATTGGTAACCTTATGTGATCCGTGAGATTACAACATTGGTTCCATTGCCGGTAGTACATGTTTGAGATGTATGCAAACAGATGATATCAGACCAGGAAATTAGGGACTAGTGGGAACGTAAAGTTCCAAATTATTTACAGAATTACGCACGAAGTAACAAATTAACAATCGCATAGGCCAAAGCAAGATTCTTTACAGAAACACATGAGAAGTTTGTAGAATCAGTGCCCCAACTTCTGAAGAAACTCCTGGATGAAAAAGTCGGAAGGGACTAACGACCAACAGTTGCTGGAAAAACTGATCTAAGGAGGTAGAACAAACTTGTCGTAGTGGTTCGAGAAAATCATCGACGACTTCTGTGAGGAGCAAGCAGTAGAAGATAGAACTTCGGTGGAAACCGTCAAGGAGAAATTTTACATAGACCTCACCAAGCAATTTATGTGCTCCTTACCGAACTTGCTATTTAAATTTATGATAGAGAAGGGAGTAGGTCATATTGTCGAACCTCGTCCATCACTTCATGAACTGCCATCAAACTCTAACTGGGTGGAAAAGCAAAAGAGGTGGGAAAAATTCATTGCAGAAAGGGAGTGGGAATACTTCCTAAGCAAGTATACCGAACTATCCGGGCTTTCTAAAAGTGTCAGGTAGGCTATGGGGGGGTAGCTGGTCATATGCTGAGATAAAGTGGAGTGGATTCTAGTCAACTAGAAGTAGATACCATTCACCAGTAATGAGAAGTCAACCAAAAGGGAAATCAAGAGAATATTATCACACAACGGTATGTCGAACATTCAGAAAATAGAGAGGGAAGAGAGACAACAAAGGATGGAATCAAGAAGAGAAAGATCCTTAGGGCTGCATAGAGGAAGGTGTCCTAGGGCGAACGACCAGGAAGGTAATCTGCCAGATTTGGGTCATGACTGACATGAAGAAGGTGTAGAAGAAGAGGCATCCCCTACAGAGGAAGAATTGTGGATAGAGTAGCCAGAAACTCTCCAATTAAGAGCTCCCCATGAAGGAACAACTCTCTCTCCATTGAATCCGCATACCTGGATACAAACTATTGTTGAAGAGGACCTCTAGCTACGAGCTAGTGACTTTGGTATATGGATTCGACTAGTCGACGAAACATACACTAAATGCTACCTCATTATCCATTGACCAAAGGAAGGAAATTGGGTTACCTTTCAAGCGATACCCTCCAACCAAAGTATCCACTTACTCTTATCGACACATGAAGGAGCACCCCCCTGCCAAATACAGCTTTGGAAGACATAGAACATTCAGAATTGCGGACAAATAGTTGCAGTGGGCCATCGACAAAAGAAGTCAACATCAACCGTCTGTCGGTCGAAGAAGAATCGACAACCCATGTGAACAAAAGTTTCGTTGACCATAGTTTCGCAGAGACGAATAAGCCAATAACCCCACCACCCCCATCCCCACCTCCATCACCGACACCTCCTGAAAGCAGCTACACTGATTCCAACATGGGTCACGGGTCATCACACATTCCTCTATATGAGGAGGATGAGGATCCGAGACGACACTGGTTTGTCTATGAGTCGACTTGGGAGGCTAACCAAGTTACGGATGAAGAAAGACAGATGGCACAGTTTTCCTTGAGGGAAAGGGCATTAACTAGGTAAATGACCTTTTCTGAAAGACAACCTAGAGCAACCAAATCTGAGGTCAAAGCGCAATTTCTATCATTTTTCAAAACTCTAGATGCAAAACACCTGGCAGTGAAAAAACTAAAAACAACATTACAGAAACCAGGAGAAACTGTCTGCGACTATGATAAGCAATGGAAAGACCTTCTGAGCAAGATGGACTATGTTATAGATGAACAATTACTAATCCAGTGGTTTCTAGCAGGTTTATCTCAGAAAGACCGCCGACATATAAGTCTGGAAAAAATCAAATCTTACGAAGATGCGCTTACAAAATATCTCCAAGTGGAAATGGATGAGGACATCCCAGCATACTCCACTGATCACAGAATAGAAGAACAGCTCGAGAGCATACAAAAGTCTTTAAAGGAGTGAAACCTCAAAAATCAGGATATCTGGTGCACAAAGTGCTCGATGACCGTACATTCCAAAGACAACTGTCGACAGGAATACAGCTGACAGGACGTTCGATTCATGCAAACAAAATGTTTTTGTGACATTTTCCAGGAGCATGGGGACCACTCAACAAAAGATTGCCCGTTCAACATGAAGAATGGCAAGGCATCTTGGTGTGCAATCCGCGAAACTAAAAATCATAACACAACCGACTTCCATTTGAACCTGAAGAACCGACAGAATCATCATGCAGTCTACCAAACCAATGTAGTTGCACAAAATAATGAGCAAAACAACTTACCAAACATTAAGAACGATCAGAGATATGAAGGTCGAAGATACGAGCGCCGATATGACAATCGACGTGGAGGCTATGGAGGATGAGGTAGATTCCCTGGGAATCGTGACAATCGACCACGTCGACCCATCCAATGCTTTACATGTTATAAGGAGGGAAATCGGTATGCAGACTATCCATATAACGACAGAACTGAACTCAAATTTTGTACTCATTGTGGAGTAGGGGATCACTCACTAGAGGATTGCCCTACCATGTTGGAAAAAATAAATACAAAGAAAAAATGTTAATGTCTTGTCGTGTGTGCAAAAAAATGATGTAATAAACACAAAAAATTTGCATATTGTAACTCAACAAGGGATAAAAACAGGAAGTGATAACCCAAGAATCAGCAAAATAAAAGAAAAAAATATCTACCCTGATCCACTTAAAGAAAAACAAACATACCAAGAAGCAACCAATGTATTCAAAGAATTTGCAGGACAAGAACAAGCTCATGACAATCTACATAAAACAATAAATGAATTAATACAACTCATACAAAAAGACAACTCGGTCTCTCATTTCATTGACTTACTATATGAAATAAAACATAACAAATCCGAAAAACAAACAAAGAACATCTGCAGCTTAAATAAAAAAGATAAAGGTGATGCCGACCCACTTGTCGACCTGGAAATCGAAGGATACCATGTCCGACAAGTAGTGCCCGACTTTGGATCACAAGTAAACATCATGACTCGTGACTCTTGGGAGCAAATGGGAAGACCTCGACTATATGAGTCAGGAATTTACCTGAAACTAGCCGACTAGGGCCTAATTGAACCTATTGGAGTCTGGAAAAACATTGAAACAACTATAAAAGGAATCTCGACCAAAGTTGACTTCGAAATCATTGACCCTAAGGAAAGAGCCAGTTCTTTCCCAGTGTTAGTAGGTCGACCTTGGGGTAGAAAGATGAAAGCATCAATATCCCTGGACAAAGAGAGAACCAAATTAAAAGGAAATGGACAAAAGGTCATTGTACCTATTCACCCATCTCAAGGAGAACCTTGGACTGAACCTATCGATGAAGAAGTCGATGTCTGATAACTCTACCAGATTCAAAACAATGCAGATTATATAGAACCTAATATCTATGGAGAACTTCATTTAGGCAACCAAGACTCAGTTGGTTATAATTCAGACGCAGAATTATATGATTGGGAGATCAAGAACTACGAAACACAAGCAAGAGGGTGTTGGACTATTCAAAAAGTGCAGAAAAATACCACCCAACAGTGCTTCATAGTGTCCATTGTCCCAAAAATATTTGAGAAGAAAATTAGGGAATACCCTACCTTGC
>LPNX011145020.1:31999-42742 GCA_001517045.1 Pseudotsuga menziesii | reverse complement strand
AAGATACAAGGAAAGGGAATCACCAGTCATGCATGTAGAACAAGTTTCCAAAAATATTGGTGAACATGGCCGACTTCAAAGCCTAGTATAAACTTTTACAGGACAAGCTGCTCAGTGGTGGGATACCCATCAGACAAGACTGCAGACCTAGACAACAGCTTCGACTTACTTTGTCAAAAGGTTTGGAGGAAAGAAGTTAACCAAACAGGCTCAGATACCTATATTCATGCAAGGACAGAATCCAGAAGATCATATTAGGACATGTGAAAAAGAATGGAGAAGACTTGGATACAAGGATGAACAAGCATGGCCACACTTGTTCCCATCAACCCTCGCCGACTTACCAAACAAATGGTATAAAATGGAAGAAGCTAGAGGTGAAACATTCTTATGGCATGAACTCAGGGAAAATTTCATTAAATATTTCAACATTATACCATAGAATGAAAACTTGGTTGAAATAGCAAAACAGATTAAAGAATTTATACAACCGATCGAAAAAAAACCCTTAAAAGATAATTGACAGACAATGAAATGCCACAATATATAAATGAGTACAAAACCACAGTTGACAAGACTACAGTTAGAAAATGAAAACACAGAAGGGGAAATATTTAGATGGAAATCAAACCATGTCGAAATGACCAAACCTATTTGTACAATCCTTAAAGTGGAAACAACCGACAAACAGGATAACAACAGAATGACTTCAGCCGACTTCCCTGCTACATTCTCACAATTTAAGGAAGGAAGTCGAC
Organism: Pseudotsuga menziesii; assembly: GCA_001517045.1. NCBI lineage: Eukaryota > Viridiplantae > Streptophyta > Pinopsida > Pinales > Pinaceae > Pseudotsuga > Pseudotsuga menziesii. The sequence continues at coordinate 41,984 of LPNX011145020.1, read as the reverse complement.
CAATCAATGAAGCCAAAGCACCAGAATGGCTAGATGCTAAAGTCAAAACTAGATAGTTCGACATCTCAAATGATGATCGACCAAAAATGGCAAATATTGGTGACTACTGGAGTAAAGAGCAGACCATAGAGATAGTAAACTTATTAAAAGAGTTCCAAGATGTATTTTCTCGAGATTATAAAGACCTCAAAGGCTTAGTCCACGAAATGGGAGAAATGAAGATTGACAGTAAACCTGACGTTCAAACTGTGAAGAAAAGGCCATATAAACTAGCTCACAAATACAAAGAGATAGTCAAAAAGGAAATTGACAACATGCTTGCAGTAGGCATCATCTATCCTATTGACCAAGAATAATGGGCAAGTCCAATGGTTGTACAGCCTAATAAACATGATCCGACCAAACTAAGAATTTGTGTCGACTTCAAAGAACTAAATAAAGTGACACTGACAGACCCATTTAGAACTCCTTATGCAAATGAAATCTTAAATGAGGTTGTAGGACATGAATTATACTCATTTACAGATGGATTCTCAGGTTATAACCAAATGCCAATAGCTAAAGAAGACCAGAAGAAGACAACCTTTGTGTGTGAATTTGGCTCATTAGCTTACAAGGTTATGCCTTTTGGATTAAAAAATGCACCTGCAGTATTTTCTCGAATTGTTGTCAAAACATTTCAAGAATATATTTACAAGACCATGGTAGTATAATTTGATGATTCGACAATATAATCCATGTTAAAGGATCACTACAAATGGCTCAGGCTTATGCTGGAGAGATGTTGACAAATTCAGCTATCCCTAAACATCAAGAAATGCATATTTGTGACACCCATAGGGATATTATTAGGGCACATTGTCTGTAAGGAAGGTATTAAGGTTGACTTTGCAAAGATAAAAATTATCCTCGACCTAAAACCACCAGTAAACCCAAAACAAGTCAGGGTGCTACTTGGCCACACAGGCTATTACAGAAAATTCATAAGATATTATTCAGATATGACCTATCCACTTGAAGAACTATTAAGGGAAGATAAAGAATTCAACTGGATAGAGGAGTGCCACATATCATTCGAGAAATTAAAAAGAAAACTAGTCGAAGCACCAATCCTAAGGTTTCCAAACTGGTCAATCAAATTCCATGTTCATATTAATGCATCAGGCCTAGAAATAGGAGCAATCTTAACTCAACTAGAAGATGATGGAATGGATTATCCTATAGTTTACAGTAGCAGAAAATTAAACAAGGTTGAGAGAAACTATTCGACAACAGAAAGAGAAGCACTAAGAATGGTCTTTGCACTACAAAAATATCGACAGTATCTTCTAGCTAACCCATTTATATTCTATACATACCATCAGGCACTTAAGTATCTCGTCAATAAACCACTACATCATGGAAGGATCTGTCGATGGCTACTTCTCTTTCAAGAATTTGAATTCGAAGTCGTTGTCTCACCAGGCAAGTTAAATGTCGGTCCTGACCATTTATTTCGAATCGACACAGGAGAAGAGCTTACAGGAGTCGAAGATGACTTACCTGAAATACATTTATTTTAGATAGAAGCAGTCCCAGCAGAATTAGAAGAAATAGCACAGTTCTTGGAAGATGGACAAGCACCAGAAGGAATGAGTACGAAGAAGAAGCAGATCTTAGCTATGAAAGATGCACCATACAGTCTTATAAATGGATTCTTATACAAAATGGGATTGGATGACATCCTCAGAAGGTGTGTACTAGAACACGAACGAGACAACATTATGGTTGAAGCACATTATGGACCCGCAGGAGGACATTTCCAGGCAGACACAACTACAAAGAAAATTCAACAGTCAGGGTTATGGTGGCCGACACTCCACAGACATTGCAAAAATTTTGTCAGTCAATGTGACAGATGTCAATGACTAGGTCAACCCCTGCCTAGCATAGAAATGCCTTTGATATCAGTGAACCCAAGTTTGACATTTGAAATCTGGGCCATAGACTTCATAAGACCATTTACTATACCAACAAAAAGGACAAGCGCAAGGTATATCATAACTGCAGTCGAATATGTAACTAAATGGGTAGAGGCTGAACCAGTCGACACATGTTATAGTGAGATAGCTGCTAATTTTATCTATGAGAATATCATCACCATATTTGGATGTCCACTAGCCTTAATTAGTGACCAGGGAACACACTTCATCAATAGAACTATCAAAACCCTAATCGACAAGTTCCAAATCGACCATCGTCGAAGCACAACATACCATCCTTAGTCGAATGGAGTAATTGAAGCATTTAATAAAACATTAACAAGAGGACTCACCAAAATATGTAATGCTGACAAGGACGACTGAGATGAGAAAATACCTACAGTATTATGGGCATACAGAACAGCATACAAATGCTCGATCAACCAAACTCCTTTTCGACTAGTCTATGGACAAGAAGTAGTAGTTCCACTACACTTTCAGCAATAGACACCTATCATCGCAGAGGTCCTACATGTCGATGTCGAACAAGGAAGAAATGACCGACTATTGCAACTAAGAAAACTCAAAGAACACCGACTAATGACAATACAACATCAAGAAATACAGAAACAACCACAGAAAGCATGGCACAACCGAAACATCAAGAACAAAAACTCGTTGGTAGGAGACCTTACTTTACTATACAATAGTCGAGTAAAAGGTAAACCTAAAAAGCTCCATATAGAATGGATGGGACCCTACGTTGTCGAGGAGATACATACCAATGGATAAGTCCGACTAAGGATGTTACAAGGCATATTATTTTGTAAACTCATTAATGGAGCCCGACTAAAACGCTATAAAAACTAGAAATAAACCTGAAAAAAAATCCTATAACGACCATAACCGTAAACCAAAAGCTATAAAAACCTAAAAAGAAAAAAAGCAAAAGAAAACCGTACATGTAGAAAACTATGACAGGAAATTACCATTTAGACAACTGACATCATGCCCATCGACCATTTTCATCGACCATTCTCATAACTGACATCGACTGATGACCTCAATAGTCCCATCACGCATTCATGACATCGAGCGCTGAAAGCAATTCTCCATTAATGCACACTCAAGTGTTCTAGCTAGAACATCATGTCTGCCATTAATACACTCATCGATGAAAACACCCACAACATCGCCTATAAATACTGGACTGCCAAAGGATCATTCACCGCAATTCATACAGAGAGAGCATAAGAGCATCTAGTCAACTGAAAGCCGAGAATACCTTAGTGAAATAGACCACCAAACCGACAAGATGGCACCGAAACAGACTAGAGCCTCAACCAAAGCCAAGGAACTACAGACTGCAGACACACCTTTAGTCTGCAAGCTAAAGAACATTAAGAATGCTAAGGTATAGGAAGGCTCATGGAAAAAAATCTGGACCGAGATGCAAGAATGGGCTTATGTCAACAAGAATCCCACTCAACCTGCAGAGAAAATCAAATATAGCACCATTTTCAACTTTGTCAATGCATCGCTCATGGTCAGCTTCGGTGGCACCAAATAAACAACTGTAAAATTCATCATAAGCTGATACCATAATAGTTGGTTCTACTTCAACCAACCGGTCGACGTCTCTGGAGAAGTCATCTCCAAGCTGATAGGTCTCTCAAACACAGGAGACCCAGTACTAGTCGGTATTAAAGAAGGACTGGTCGAAGAACTAACCAGGTCGACTTTGGGAAAAAACTTGAAGGGGTTGATGATTAGTCAAATCACAACCCAAACGCCAGAGATTGTGGCCAAAATAATAGCAATAACACTCACCCTGCCAGGCTGAGGCAACAACCTCAAATTAGACATGCTAGAAGCTATCGACAGCATTGCGATAGATGGGAAGATATACAGATGGGTTGAATATGTTGCTGACATGGTCAAGACCATCTATGAAAGATGCCAAGAAATGGGAGGAATCATTAGGTTCCCCTCGCTCATTTTATGGATAGTCATGTACCATATCTGCCCAGAGGGAAACCCAATTTTTCAGGAACCGACAAGGTTCCACATGTGGAGATTCAAACCATTCTCCCAAAGAGGAACTTTGCAGCAACTTGAAGACAGAAAAGTGTTGTTGGAGAACTGGCTTCAACAGCTCAAAGTCTGCACGACTAGATGGAGGGTGCCTCAAAACATCCGAAGAAGTCCACCGACAAAATCCCACATCCAGCTAGAACTCGACCATACTTTGGTCCGGTACATGTAGGGTGACGACTCAAATGCAAAATCCCTCGACTATTATCCATCGGTCGACCAGATATTTCGAGAGCTGTCTCGATAAGCTAGAACAAAAATACTAGTACCAGCGACAGCAAAGAAGAGTGACTTCTCGATCGAGGAGCCGCTAACCGACCAAGAGAAAGAGGAAGACTATGAGCTGAACCTCTACATCAACACCTTTGTGTCGAAGGAGACACCAGTTGAACACACTGGCTGACTTCAAATCATCATCAAACCTCCGACAGCATAGAGGGAAGAACCATAGCTAAAAGAAACCCAGCCAGAGCAGTAGGTAATCACTCTGGCTGCAGAAAGTCTCATCCCGACCCAGGAGCCAAGGGGAGAGACAGAACCAAAAAACCCAGAGTATGCTATCACAAAAGGCATTATTAAAAAATTGTCGAAAGAGATAGAAGCTACAAGGAAGAAGATAAAGACACAACAACAAAAACAAGGAAAAGGCACACGATGACGCCTAAGAACGTCGTCGATCTTGTGTCTACACCTCCACCTCCATCTTTGACAAAAGTAACAGAGGAGCAAGTGCCAGAATAGCATTCAGTAAGCCCACTCGACTTGTGCAAAAGTGTGACGTTGGAAGCTGTGAAGGCAAATTTCGATAAAGACAAATATTTGCAGGCATTCATTGAGAAGCTGCCTGAGATATTTACGTCGGCACAAAAGATATCCACAAAATCACCTCTCTTCTAGGTCAGTGGATACCATCCCGGACATGAATTCTAGTCCTAAACCTTTGCCACTATCACTTCAAATTTCAAGAGAAATCCCAACAAGGAAGTTGAAGTGACCGCACGTCGGACCACGACTATCACTCTGACTACACCCCAAACCAACCTACCAGCCACTACACCAACCGGTAGAGAAGAAATGAGGAGGACATAAATCGCCAGATTAACCAAATGTTCTCTGACTTAGACTCACCTCCCCAACCCGACAACCCACCAGTCACCCACACTTACCCCAATCCAATCACCCCCGACCATTCACCAACTCCCTCACCATCACCACCATCTCCCCCCCCCCCCCCCCCCCCCCCCCCCCGACTGAGAGCAAGCCCCACCACAACCTTCAGCACCAACTACGTCCACTTCTGCACCCTTTGCATCTAACCAACCAGAGGCAACAGTCATTCCACTTCCCCAACCAGCGAAACGATCAACCACTATCCCACAAACCAAAGATCCCGACTCAAATTTTGCAAGAACACAGGTGCCAACACAAATAGAGAAGGAAAAGCATAAGAAGAGTAAGGAGAAACAGAAGAAGGAGCATCATGGACAGCCATCAAAGGTCCATATCAAATTGAAAGATGCAAGCTCACTGACCGATGCAGAGCTAGGATAACTCCTCAAGACCCTAGTAGTCGAAGCAAAGACAAGGAACGAGCAGAGATGTAAGGAACTCAACAACAACGTCGTAGAATAGGTCGAGTTCCTCAACAGATGCAGAAACCTGGCCCATTCAGTAATGCCAGGCCCCATAGAGGTTGACACTGACAAATTGCTCGAAAGGTTGTATCAGCTATTTGAGAGCATGGTGTCGACACTCAAAGACCAGATTCAGGAAACAAAGGAAGAACAAAAAGAACAAACTTCCTGACTCCTAATGGCACAGCACACCACCTTTTCTAAAGCTTATAAAGTGCTACAAGATCACATGGAGGAGTCTGTCATAACTAAAGAAATACTGAGATACTAGCCTAGTTACTATGGGAAAGTCTATTAGCAAACTCGACAGAACCGACAAGGGATCCAGGCACTGGGGAATAGGAAAACCACTGATGAAGCACTCAAAACCACAATACAAGAAAAAATAGTGCTTGAAACAACCAAGCTGCAGAAACTTGAGAGGGAAGCAAATCAGTGGGTGCAACAAGCTATCCCCAACTTGGAAAAATTTGACATCATCTTCCTATAGATGAAATAACTTATCGAGATTGCAGAGGAAAAGGACCAGTTTATGGGTCCCGACATGGAGAGAATAGCTAAAGTCTCCATTTCAGAAAAGATGTCGATCTTATCAAGCCTGACCACACTTACCATCGACATCCAGAAGATTTTGCAAAGTTGGACAGATTTCCAACATCACCTAGCAGTAATGGCCCCAGCCATTGTCGAATTCTATGTACAGAAAAGACCGACCATCAGACTTCACAGCCCATGAAAACCAGGCACATCACAATAACTATTGAGACTGAACAGGAAGAATTTTGTACCTCCCTATTTCTTCGAGACGAAGAAACGTTTTGTTCATGGGGGAGATGTAGGAGGAGCAAGTCGATAAGCCAAATTAAACGATAGCCGACTAAGTTGATCAGCCGACTTAGTCAATCAGCCGACTAAGTCGGTCGACCGACTAAACTAGAGATTAGGTTGGCCACCTAAGGTCATGTCGGTTCACCGAACCGACAGGTAGTTATTTTTTAACTGTTTTGTAATCATATATATTAGGCTATTGAGCCAGATGAGAACTCAGTTCAATTCTCTGTGTTGTATGGACTCATTCATGTAATATAATCTATTAATTCACCTACTTGTTCTTATCTCTTGTCTCTGTTATATGTGTATGTTTTAGTATGTATTATTGGTAACCTTATATGATCTATGAGATTACAACACTCTCCAAACGGATTTTTTCTTCCTTTGCTAGGAATGAAAAGTAATACAGCACTCTAAAGCTAAATTCCCATGCCCATGACATCTATTGCATATAAAGGGTACCCCGACATAATCCAGAGGTTGGCTAAAGCATGCATTACCCCTTTTAATCACTAAATCAACTACCAAACCCTTATGGAGATCAAGAAGGACAAGGATTTTTCCCAAACAACAAAATCCCGAATGAAGAAAAGAAAGATCTGCCTCTAAAAACATTCCCAAGGTATCTCCAAGCAATTTAAAAAAATCTAAAGACCAGAACTCAAATGGTAAGTTGGACAATTTTACCTCAGGTTGGTAACTAGTCATACCTTTCCATTAGGGGGTAAAACAAAGGAGTCTAGCGCTTCAATAATAGACCAGATCCCTCCCAACACCACGAGCCAGCTAGAATTGCACCCAAGTCACACGCATCAAGAAACTTGAAGGCGATCTAGCCCCTCGGGTGCACGAATGCCTCCGGCTCAATGGGAATAACCTCCAGCCAAGTAGCCAAAACCCATTTCTTAATGCCATGCTGACTAAACTTTTGGCCACTAAATCTACCAACCAAAGTATGAGGATGCGTCAAGATGATTTCATTCATCTTAATATCTTCACCGACAACCAGCATCATAGGTTTGTTAATTTTTTTGGTCACTTGTTTAGACCTTTTTCCTTCTCACACCCGTACTAGAAACAACCACCACCTTCTGATGCAATAACTCCTTTGAAGAAACTCGAGCAAGTGCCAGAGAAGCCTCTTCTCACACTTGAGAACCAACATCACAAGTGGAAAAATCTACTAAAGGCCTAGCATCAAGAAATACCTTCGACTCCAAAAACAGGTGCTTCCACCCGAGGAACAAATACCTCTGGCTCTAGAGATAAAATAGTCGCTTCCTCTTAAGGAACAGATAAATCTACATCAGCCACACCTAAACCCTCACCCGCAACATTAGAAAAACCAGAGAAGGAAGCATCTCAAAACTCTCATCCTTCTCCACAGGGAAGGCCATGAGCCTTTGATCATACTCTCCGTCTGAAGAAATATCTTCTCTACACATAATCGAACACTCTGACGAAAAATAGGGAAAAACCCCATCAACTAGCTTAAAAGGTAGTCGCTGTTTGGGAGGTGTAAGCCCCAACACCTTGATGTCCTGTAGAGACATGTTGAGGCCTGTCAGAAAGACAATGCCAATGTTGAGGCATGTCAGAAAGACAATGCCAATGTACCAAAGTTAATAAATCCCACTGACAAGCTATGACCTAACGGGCTAAGTATTGGAGTAAGCTACCGACGCGACGATTTTTCCCGGCGGAAATCATCGCGTTGACCCTCCTGCCTACCTCCCGTCACCGACACCCCACAGATCACCAAAACCCATTGGAGTAACTCTGTTCCTCCATCGTGCAGTTCATCGTCATCGTTGACCCATCATCGTCTCCCCTCCTCCATGTCTCTCCTCTGCATTCAATTCGCGCAAATATTCCCAATTCAAACAACACTCCCGTATACGAGGTGTTGCTTCAATGCGGTGAGTGGGCTACATTAATTACCTTGAATATCATTATGGTTGTTTCAGGACTTTATCTCCTGGTCAATGAGTTTTCAAGTTTCGAGAGAACATCATCCTACAGACTATATGCAATAGGCATGGTGCTGTTGTTTGTTGCTCTGATATGTATACCTGGAGGCATATATATACGTGGTCAAAGAAATAATAGGGATGCATCCATGGGATCACAAGGTGATTATTCAAGGATTTCATATGATAGTGGCGGGTTAGGTAAACAATTTCTCTGTATTGATGAAGATAGAGTTTTTCAAGAAACTAAAATGGAATTTGGGGATAAAGTAGTGCATGAAGGTTCTACTGGTGGGGATTTTGTAGATAATAATGCAGAGGTTTGCAATAACGTCTTCACAGGAATTCGGTTGTTTTGGTCTCATTCCTAGGATAGCTTAGGCCAAGAGCATAATGTCTGTCAATTTTTAAGCAGTGTGGATTTCTGGTTATATTTCTTTATGTATTTTTGTGGGGAAACTCTGGGGCTAGTCTACAGCAATAATCTGGGTCAAATAGCATAGTCAAGAGGGAATTCCAATGTGACCGTTTTTGTATCTCTTTATTCTTCATTTTATTTCTTTGGACGACTCATAGTAGCCCCTGAGTACTTTCCAAGGTATACTATATCTTGTTGTTTATAAATTGGTTAGAGGTGGGAAAGGGATCAAAGATAACACTATGCTTATTATACATCCATGTTTTCCTTGGGGATTGGGATTTTTGCACATATTTCATGATTGTGTGTCTGAAGAACTATATGCTTTGTTGGTCCTTGATAAATCATGAAAAACATAAATAGATTGAGCATCTTCATAGAGGAGTGCATCACACTCATAGAACCCGATTTCCATAGCCTTGGAGGCCACCACTAAAAATTTGAGACTATTCCTATTGTAGCAGTAAGAGAAGCAGAGGGGGACACTTCCACTGGCTCAGTTTCACAAAACTTTGCATGAAACAACAATCCCCTCAAACAAACTGTAAGGTTCTTATTATTGTCTATTCATTAATTGGTATGGCTCATGAAGAGCTTTAGGGATCACTACCTTCTTATATCCAACCTATTAACATATTCACATTTACCCACATTTACCCTGTATATCTGAATTGAACTTATCCTATTTTGGAGCTGGTAACTTACACTCAAGATTAACTACACACTTCATGGGTTCCCACATTCTCTTTGTGTCTTGAGAGGTCCAAGCTGTTAAGATGGTAGTGCAACACCGAGGTGTCAACCACCAAATATTTTTAATGATTTAGCTACTTGTTCTTCATAACAAGGTCGATGGCAGTAGTATGGAGCAGATGGTATGAGTCATGACAATAGAGGAAAGACACTGTGAGCAACGTACATATTAATGACATAATTAAAGCAAAGTCCCATGGAGTTGGCTTTCCCTTCTCTCAAAATGCCTATTGAGAAAAATAGCAAATAGTTTGGCAGGGTCACATCATGGCATGTTTAATGTTCAGAACTCTTAAATAATGTTAACCCTATTTACTGAGAGAT
>LPNX011145020.1:600-31749 GCA_001517045.1 Pseudotsuga menziesii | reverse complement strand
AACTATTAAAGAATGAAGAATTGGATCTATTAAATGGAAATCAATCAACAGTAGTAATGTTTTACCATAAAAATGACCTACAATTAGGAATGTTGCTTCCTGAGAAACTGTTCAAAGCACATCATGATGCAGCGACAACTGAGAATTCCTTCCTCTCTTCTTATAAACAACTTCCCTACTATTTGCAACAAGGAGCAGGAAGGAAGCACACTCTGTTTTAGCCAACTAGTAATGGTAGCAAGCTATTCCCATTTCATGTGTGCACCAGATTGGTTTTGATTTGTGCATGTAAGAATCAGTGTTGAAGCATAAATATGCACTTATAAGAAGCCCATGTTTTGTCCTTGGCTTGGGATGTCCTGACTGGTCATGTGTGCAACAAGGCACAATCCCAATTGCATCCCACAGCGTGTTCTAAACTTTAAATCACAGAGTCCCTTCTTCCAACTAGAGTTAGTTGAGGTATTGGAATTTCTCGTGGTTGTGCTTTCTTGGAATGTATATGACAATATCCTATTGCTTTCTTGCAAGGAATGCATGTGAATTCTTTCTCTAGAACCCTATGAACTTACCTCATGGTATCATGGAGTTTGTTTCCATGTTTCCTAATGCTAAATTCTAAGGAAAAGGAAAATCAAGAAAATCCACCTAAATAATGAGGGTGGCTCCGTAAATTGGCAAAGTTGGAACTTGGAGCTAATTGTAGAGCAGTGAAAGTTTGGCAGGACTTGTACAGATTAAAATTTGAAAACTAAACTAGTGTAGTAGAAACTCCTAAGCTGTAAGAACTCTAGCCGGCCCACTTATTCCATTGAGATCTAGAAAAAGGCCTTGGGATCAATTTATATTTTTGAAATTTTCTTACCCCTCTCAGAAGTTTCCATGATTTTTCCTTCGACCATCTAAAGTTTATTCCCATTTAAAATTTTAGAAACTTAGCACTTAGCTGGGGAAAAAATCTGTTCTGGTTTTCCCAGGCCTGTACAAGTAGGTCCAATACTCTATTTCAACTAATGACCTTCTAGTGTGCCTCTCTCCCTTAGAGCTTCTTTGTTAGATCCTTCTAGGAAGAGTCATGTGGAGAGCACCCAAAAACACCAGAATTACTATAAGTAAATAGCAAGCAAGTGGTTAAACCTTTATTGATTGAAAATTTGTAAGCTAATGATGTCGATATCCTAAGCCACATAGAGAACGATGCTTAACTAATGAGTATGTGCTTACTTTTGATCCCTGACCTTCTCCATCTTAAAATCAAAATCTATCCATGGACTTACTTTTTGTTTTCTGGAAAGGGAAGTTAAACTTTTGTCCATGCAAAAGAATGTTTAATAAATAGATTGCCCCTATAGCAATTTTGTAATTTAAAATTTTTTCAGAGAAGTTAGTTGTTGATTTGAATTTTCCCTGTTGAATGCATCTCTGAATCATATTACTGGAACAAAGTAGAAGACACAGTTGATAAAATAGCAATTTTTGAATTTTAATGTGATGGTTAATGGCACTGATAAATATAATTACAATACTACAAGGCCATGAGAGTTGGATGGCCATGGTGGATGTGTGTAGCATTGATCCCTATACCTCCTAATTTCTTCTACTTGGCGACAAGGGCTGCTACTTCTCTCTATGTTAGCACTTTCATCCTAGGCATGTGCTCTAGATATATCATCTCAACTTTAGTTTCTATGAGTGCTGACCTATTCTATATGGATAGTTTTGGAGTGAATCATAACATTGTGATTGTGAATATCCCTTTGGGCTCTTTGCCACTCTAATCTATGACAACAATGCTGAATATGGAGAAATACAAAAGATAAAACTTGGCAGGATGATTGTTTGCATGGGAGGAAAGTGTTACAGGACTATGTTTATCATATGGGGTTGTATTAGCTTTGTGGGCTTAATACTCAACTCAATTCTTGTGTTGAGGACTCGTGGGTTTACCAGATCACATACAAAGTAGAAGAAGAAAGAGAGGTTCAATCCATGTGACACAAATATAATTTAGGAAGAAGTTTATACATGTGTACAAACTTTTTTTTATAATGAGTTTTTCTTTTCCATGGAAAATTTTGTAAGTATTTTCTTATGATTCAAGGATGGCAAGGATGGTAAACAGGGAAATCTATCAACCTTGATTACAGAGTCTAAATATGAGGGAATCAAGAGAATGAAACCTGTGACTTCCCTAATTTTGGAGGGAAAGATTTCATGTTCAGCTCATGACTACTTGAGGTAACCCTTAGAGATTTTTGCAGTGAGGTGTATATCTACAATCCATAATGAGGAAATGTTGTCATGTTAAGTTACATAAAGTTCCCAAATTTAAAAAGTAATTAAAAAAATGCATGTCCTTAAAAAAAACAGTTTTGTCCTACAAAACAAAAAGGAGTATAACTAGTGACTTTACCACTATATATATATAAAAGGTCCACTAGAAAGGATTGCAGTAAATCTATGACAGCTTCACTACATATAAAAGGAACCACTATAAATTATTTTATTTTCCAAATGTTCCTCACAAAACATCATGCCTTCTTCCAACACAATAATTTTTCAAGGATTGCAGTAAATCTGTGACAACTTCAATACATATAAAAAGAACCACTATAAATTATTATATTTTCCAAATGTTCCTCATAAAACAGCATGCCTTCTTCAAGCACCAGCTTTTTTGGATAAAGATTCGGAAAAGTAATGAATATAAAAGAAGAGATCAAGTGTTTGACATTTTGAGACCTGAAGTAAAGGACCTTGCCCTCTTTGGGTCGGGCAAGTTTTAAGTATAAAATTTTGCACTTCATTCCTCACCCTTTAACTTTTAAAATACATGAATTTATTCTTCAATAAATATCCCCATGTATACCTATAAAGTCATCAATGAGGCGGAATATGAGAAAGTATTCTTCCCTTGAGAGTGAGCGGTTGAAGGGCAAGTCGGAAGTCAGAGACGTTATTAGACAGATAGATTTATTATTGATAGTCATATACAAGGTTCTCCCTTTTCTTTATTCCTGACCTTCCTTTTGATAAGTGGGAAATTATCTAACAAAAGTGGGTGTTGCAAATACTTTTAATTCACCATTGGACTTAGCAATTCAAAATGGTAATCAATTGATCTGCATGAATCTGGGCCTTTAATTGGTAATTTCCCAACACTATATTTTTTGGATAAAGATTCAGCATCAGTATTAAGTGCCATATATATATACTGAAAAGTAATGAATATAAAATAAGAGATCAGGTGTTTGATATTTTGAGACCATTAATTACAGAGTTCACTTACCAATCAAATAAGCCAAAATCCCATTTGATTGGCTTGTTGATAGACTAAAAATTAAATATTTAAGATTGAAAAAATTGAAATAGACAGGACATTCTCTACTCTAGATAACATTTGGTTGATTGAGATCTCCTGGGCATTGATTCTTCTCTACAACCTCTCCTTGGATATTTTAGGTGTGCAAAAATTTTTCAAAGAAGCCACCTCCCAAACGTTGAATGTGATGATAAGCCAACACCTTGTCCAGTTGGATATTTTATATTTGTATCATCAACTGTCCTCTTCACATAGCTCAAATTTTCTTTAATTTGAACCTGATCCTGGATAATTTGGTTGTACCATTCAATATTTCAGTATCCTTGTTTTGCATATGGGTGTCTCCAGCCTCAGTGCTCTTAACCCTGCATTCCCACCTGTGAATGGGATTTCCTGAAAAATTGACTTTGCACAAACCTAACTATAGCATCAATTTTCCCAGCGCTTTAAGTACAAGATTATTTCACTTGATATTCTCTGCAAACAAATCCTTGTTGGTCCATTCTACAGTTACTGCAGCCTATAAGATTATCCAAATATACCAAGTATGGATGGATCCATAGTAGCAAATACAGATGAACCGTCATTCCCATATCCATTGGTTGTATTCCTCTCATTCTGACCTAGCAACTCATGTCCATGACTGTCTCTCTAATTGTTGCTCAGTGATGCTCTTCATACTGTTTTATTTAAAGCATTGATTCATTTGGACTATCCAATTACACTTTTCCAATAATTGTTGCTCAGTGATGCTCTTCATACTATTTTCTTTAAAGCTTCGATTCATTTGGACTATCTGGTTACACTTTTCTCAATATTTCTCATCAAAGATTCCGATGCATACTTCTTGTCACTTCCTCTTATGTGCTCTACCTCCACAAAATTTTCTGGAAGATCTTGCAAATTCCAATACGACACCCTTTTAAATATCACCCGTGTTTCCCTTGTAGGCATGTTGTCTTTCTAGTGATACATCGCCCTCGCCCTTGGTCGCTAGCCTTTGGATTATTGCATAGTGAATAGCTAGTGATAAAGGGAACATATCAGTAGAGTCTCTGTGCTGGTGGAAACTAACTTCAGAGGGAATTTCTCCAAGGTCTATGAATGTTCATAAAGACAGTCATGAAGGCATCTTCCCAAACACAATCTAGAGAAATAAGGGACACCATTTAGGTTCCAATTCCACAGAGGGACCTCTTGCGGGATCATTATGATATGTCTTACAAAATAGCACCATGTTGAAGATCAAAAGTCTTTGAAACAAAATTTGAAGAACATGTCCAAGAAGAAATACTTGAGGTTTTCTAGCCATTCAAGCATGCTTGAATTGCATATCTGAAGCAACATGAAGATATTTTTAATACAGATCTAGAGCAACCTGTTCTGCCCTCTCTTAGGGTATATTTGGGCAATAATTTTCAGTCACTTCCTTGAGAGTTTGCTGTAGATTTGGGATAGCAGGAAGAAGACTTGATTATAGGTCCAAAACAACAAAGTTTGTCATTTTCAGGGACAATTTATTTTCAAGATCTCATGCATGTCTTCAGCTTGATTTTTATGATGATGATTGTATATATTCAGTTTGTAATTAATATTATCATCTTGGTTCGTCACCAAGGACAAAGGGTTCTAAGGTGTCATAGCATGGATCAAATGCTAAGGTGTCTTCATTGGTTGTATGAATTCACTTAACATGTTGATTTGTCATGCTTAGAATAGGTGGGTAGGGCTTGAATAAGCTCTTTCATGAACAGTTGGTTGATGTTTTGTTACTCCCAATTTTGCATGGAGGTGACAAAGGAAATTTCTTGACTTTTGGTAGCGAGGTTTTGTTTTTGATGGAGCTTCTCTATGCCTTGTTTTCATCGATGTATGAGTTTTGATTGATACTGGGAAATGAACAGCTTTGCCTATTGATAGCAGTTCTGATATGTAAAGCATGGATATGTCCACCTTTTAGCAGGGTTCTTGCTACATTGTTGGGCTTGTTGAACACCTTTGGGTTAAAATGGCATTTTCCCACCTGTGACAACAGTAAGAATACATGTTGCACACACAAATAGATATAAATATGAGTGTTGAGATAGTCCTGTGGATCTAGGCCATAGTTGTGGGCGTATTTTAGTAGCAAACAAGAGGCATCATCGTCAAATCTGTGTTATAGAACTGAGCAACATATTGTGCCAAGTATCAAAGATTCTGTGAATATTGCTAGTAGCTCACTAAAGGTATCCATCATATCTGTTTCTCATCAAATAGAAATAAAGCATTTCTGAGCATCCTTTGGTTATTGACATCTGGTTTGAAAACCTATGTTATTCATGAACCTGTAGCAGGAGCAATGAAATCAAACTCATGCATGTTCGAAGACTGAATATGAGTGTTGTATGAGGGTATGGGATTGGCATTTAATCAATCACATCAACCCCTCTATATACCTTGATGTTGGAGGCATTGATTGTTGAAATCTCTTATCATGACCTTAATAAAATTGTACCCTTCACTCATTAAGCAAGGGCTAGAGCCTAGAGGTGGGGGCATAAGGTATTATTGATGAATAAGATCCCAATATAGGCTCTAACACAGCCTTGGACCACAACAAACTCCAAAAAAAGAGGAACATCCTAGAGTGCTAAGATCCTCATCAAGAAATGAGGGCATGACCCAATGTAGGTTCAATAAAGTAGTTAAGGATAACCCCAAGCAAAGCAGAGCCAAGATTTGGGTACAAATCTAGGACACTTCAAAGATATTCTTCAATCTTGGCGTGGGCATTTTCTTTGTTAGAAGACTTTTATAAACTGCCCAAGAGCACAGTATCATAGAGATAGAGATCTTTGGAAATTCCATGGTTGACAGGCTCAATGCAAGTAAGCAACATACATCATTAGGTGAGCATGAGAAGGGCTTCCAATGCCATCTATGATACCATGTATGAAATGAACTGCATGACCAGAACTTATCATATTAAAAGAGATGGGTTACCTACTTGTTTAACGTGCCCAGAATTTCCAAAATTTTGAGATGTTCTAAAATTTTGAGATATTTTTCCAAGTTGTGGAATAGACCACCTTTAGAGGTAATGGGGGTGACATGTACCCGTAGCCTAAACTTGATCAAGGTCAAAGATAAGAAAAAGAATCTTCGATACATGGGGATTATTCAATGGACTAAATATATTGCCAATAGTCCTTATGGCGAAATCCCAAAGATGAAGAATAAACCATTGTTAGAAATGAGAATTAGTAGAAAGCGTAAACAAGCTTAAAGAATATGATGAAACATTAAAGAAGAAAAAGAGCGAAAAGTTTGCAGCATTGAAGAAGAAGAAAAAATATTGGACAAATAAAAAGCTAATTGATTATCATGGTCAATGCCCTTAGACAAATCTCTATTGTGAAAAACCTTCTAATGGCACCTATATCCCATTCAAAGGTCAATGATCCCATCTAGAGGATGTGTGATGATTCAAGTCCTTCATCGCGACCCATGAGCCCAAGAAGCTTCATTTGGCATATAAGTCCCTTGATTTCCTCCATCAACCTTGATCAAGGCCTTGAGACCCATTATTGGTGCACAAATACTCGTAATGGTACCTTGTCATGACCTTTGAGCCCTAAGAACTCTGTCCTGCATGGATCCTTGCCTCAACTGGAACTATGCCCCACATGGAACTCTGCCCCAGCGCATGGAACTCTGCCCCGACGCATGGAACTCTGCCTCAGCTGGAACTCTGTCACGCCTAGAACTTTTCCCCAGCTGGAAGTCTACCCCTAGCTAGAACTTTTCCTCAGCTAGAACTCTGCCCCAGCTAGAACTTTTCCCCTAGCTGGAACTCTGCCCCCGCTGGAACTCTGCCCCAGCTGGAACTCTGCCTCGGCTGGAACTTTTCATTTGCTGGAACTTTGCCTCGACTGGAACTATGCCTTGCATGTAACTTTACCCCAGTTGGATTTATTTGTCTTGCAGAACCCATCTACTAGGTATTATACATAGGAATATTAGGAGCTTGTTGTTTGCTCATCATTTGGATCTAAAGCTTGACCTCAACCTCAATGGTGGTATTTATGCCCCGAATGGAACATTACAAAGACATGTATTTGATGGCATAATGGAAATGCTCAAGTTTCTATTTTGTAAATTTATTCTTGGTATTTGGTTGGTCTATTTGGTTCGTTGATCTCTATCTTGTTTCACTTATATGGTGGTTTGAAACCTCGTTCATGGCCCATTAACCCTAGAAGCTTCAATGAAATCCTATAGACCTTGATTTCCTTCCCTAGCATTGTCAAAGCCCTGAAACCTATCATTGGTGTATAAAATGTCCTAATGGCAACCATATCCCACTCAAAGGCCAAAGGTTTGCTCTAGAGGGACTATGTGGTTGCCTTAGACAAATAATCTATTGTGAAAAACCTTCTAATGGCACCTATATCCCATTCAAAGGTCAATGATCCAATCTAAAACATGTGTCTTGATTCAAGGACTTCATCATGGCCCATTAGCCCAAGAAGCTTCATTTAGCATATAAGTCCCTTGATTTCCTCCCTCAACCTTGATCAAGGGATCGAGACCCATTATTGGTGCACAAATACTCATTATGGTTCCTTGTCATGACCTTTGAGCCGTAAGAACTTTGCCCTGCCTGGAACTTTGCACCAACTGGAACTCTGCCTCGGCTGGAACTTTGTCACACATGGAACTCTACCCCGCCTGGAACTATGCCGCGGTTGGAACTCTACCCCGGATAAAAATATTCCCTGAATGGAACTTTGTCGCGCCTGAAACCATGCCCGGATGGAACTCTGCCTCGGCTGGAACTCTGACCCAGCTGGAAATCTACCTCGCATGGAACTCTGCCATCTGGAACTCTGCCTTGCATGGATCTTTCCCCTCGACTGGAACTTTGCCTCGCATGGAACTCTGCCCTAGCTGGAACTCTACCCTGGCTGGAACTTTGCCCCATCGAAACTCTATCACGCCTAGAAATTTGCCCCGACTGGAAGTTTTCCCCTAGCTGGAACTCATCCCTAGCTGGAATTCTGCCCCGACTGGAACTTTTCCTCAGCTGGAACTCTACCCCGGTTGGAACTATGCCTTGCATGCAACTTTACCCCGACTGGAACTATTTGTCTTGTAGAACCCATCTACTAGGTATTATACGTAGGAAGATTAGGAGCTTGTTGTTTTCTCATCATTTGGATGAAAAGCTTGACCTCAACCTCAATGGTGGTATTTCTACCCTAGCTGGAACTTTGCAAAGACATGTATTTGATGGCATAATGGAAATGCTTGAGTTTTTATTTTGTAAATTTATTCTTGGTATCTGGTTGATCTATTTGGTTCATTGATCTCTATCTTGTTCCACTTATATGGTGGTTGGCAACCTCGTTCATGGCCCATTAACCCTAGAAGGTTCAATGAAAGCCTCTAGCCCTTTATTTCCTTCCCTAGCATTGTCAAAGCCCCGAAACCTATCATTGGAGTATAAAATGTCCTAATGGAAACCATATCCCACTCAAAGGACAAAGGTTTTCTCTAGAGGGATTATGTGGTTGCCTTAGACAAATCTCTGTTGTGCAAAACCTTCTAATGGCACCTATATCCCATTCAAAGGTAAATGATCCAATCTATAGCATGTGTGTTGATTCAAGGCCTTCATCATGGCCCATTAGCCCATGAAGCTTCATTTGGCATATAATTCCCTTGATTTCCTCCCTCAACCTTAATCAAGGGATCAAGACCCATTCTTGGTGCACAAATACTTGTTACGGTACCTTGTCATGATATTTGAGCCGTAAGAACTTTGCCCCGGCTGGAACTCTACCTCGGCTAGAACTTTGCCACACATGGAACTCTACCCTGCCTGGAACTGTGCCCCAGCTAGAACTTTGTCTCGGCTGGAACTTTGCCTTGCTTGAAACTATGCTCACCTAGAACTCTACCCCATTTGGAACTCTTCCCCGGCTAGAACTTTGCCCTGCCTGAAACCATGCCCACCTGGAACTCTGCCCCGCATTGAACTCTGCCCCGTCTAGAACTCTACCCTGCATGGATCTTTGCCTCGACTGGAACTTTTCCTTGCATGGAACTTTTCCCCAACTGGAACTCTGCCCCACCTGGTTAGGTTTCTTCAATTTATATCTAGATATGCAAGGGCCCTCTACTTCAAAAGTCATAATTGAAAACTCCAAGACTTGATTTTAAATACATTAATAGCAAGGACAATTTTGTCACAATGGAAGCAAATACCAATTACTTTGGACTTGTGAGACACAAAAATGTTGTGGAGACAGTATTGCAATGCATTCTAGAACATTTCTATAAATGGGTTATTTAGGAACAAGATCAATAAATGACAATTTCCAACACTAAAAAACAGAGTACACCAGTAACATAAGAACTGATCGGTATGTCCCATCGCAGAAATTATTAGGATGGGATGTTCTAATAAGTTTGATTTCAACATTTATTATTTCACCATTGAAAATCAATAGTTATCGAAGGATAAGATAAACCTTAACATAATACTTGACCATTCTATGTAGATATTGAGAACTCCTTATGCCTTGCATCCTGCTGCTTGATAAAAATCCATCATCAAAGCCACATCTCGTATCTCAAGGGGCATATAATACTCAAAAGATACAAGGGATGAGGGGCTAATCTAGCCACTCCCTCCTAGAATAGTATTAGATACATACAGATCAATGGATTGAGTCCTAGATTTAAAATTAGTTGGATCTGATGATTAGACTATTCATATCAGTCTGATTTGTGCCCCAGTAAGAACTTATGGAAAAAATATTCAACCCTTCACTATCTGTTTGTTTAAGTGCCCTCTAGGCTAGGAAAATTTATTTTCACTCTCCTTTTCCGTTTTAATTGCTATACCCAGCTAAGACAAGAGAGGATGGGAAAACAATGTACTAAACATTTGATAACTAGTCTGAGTTCAATGGTTTTTACCCAGATACAAGTTGAAAATTTCATAGATTAAAATGGTACAACTCCACCTTGTGAGATTTTGAAAACTTGGAACCAGAATTCCTTCCTTTATACCATTTCCTTATTTTTTCAAATAATCTATTAAGACTCTGCTTTGCACCAAGAACTGCATGTTGAGTTAGATCTTTTACATTAGAAAAAGTGGATCCGGCTCCGTCAATTCAACTTTTCTTCCGATCACTTTTTGATACCATGGATCTTTTAATGTTTCTCTACACAGGAAATTTGTTGGTCAAGATTCCAACTACCCCCCTCATGAACAAGGCCAAACATTGTTGGTCAAGATATCAGAAGGTGCAGAGAGTTCTAGGAGTTTGACTTAGAAGAAGATGAGGATGACACCGAGTGAAATGATAGAGAATCTTTCTAGTTTTGGTAGGTTATATTTCAGATGTTCTTCCAATATCAAAGTTTATAAGAAAATCATATTTGGTGTTTTTGTATTTTTGGGTTTGACGGTCGTTGGTTGTGTTTTGAACAGTTATTCCTCTCAAAGGCCTCTTTAAAGGCCATTTTTTGTAATTTTACAGCTCTGTAATTTTGTATATATATATTAAATATAATTGTCCATGAACTTTTTGTAGGACAACATTCTAGAGACAAAGGCAACATTCATATTTTTTGAGTTGATATCAGCTCATGGACAAAAAGAGTCAAACATTTTTTACAAATATAAGCAAATCAAGCAAACTAATGAGCTTCTCAAAAGTAACACCTACACCCAATTCTAGAAGCAGCTGAAGCTTCCAGCCACAGAGGATTCATAAGCAAAAGAGGTGGCTGAAACTGAAGGTCACAAAGAGGAGATTCTGAAACTTATAATGGAACAGAATGCACATACAAGAGAGATGGAAGAATAAATGGATAAATTGATAAAGGAGAAAGAACAGATTGTGCAAATGGCCATTATCCCTCTGGAGGCTGTCCCTCTGACAAGAGATCAGAAAATTGCAAGAGGAAGCTAAAAACAACCAAGAATTGAAGTCTTTGTTCGAGTGAGCATGGAACAACAACCAAATTCAAAGATGAGGCACCAATTACTTCCATATAACCAGCACCAAGGATCCGAGGTGTATTGTGTCTCCTTATCTTTACTGGATGTTGTGTTTCTTTTATCTCCCAACTAGGCCTCTATTTTGTATGTGGGAATAATGAGTATGGTGAATATTGAGGCAATAAGTATTTGAAAAGTCCTTTTTAGAGGGTCAGGTGCATCATCTTTGAGCTGACCTCTTCAACATAGATGCCAATAGGGCTCAAACAGTTGAATTCTCTCCAAGAGTTATAGCTGCACAACTGCATTACTCAATCAAACCATGAAAGTACCCCACATGAGGAACGCGTGAAATAGGTCTCCCTATAGCTAAACTATGCTCCATAAGGTTGAATACCCCTGTGACTTGGCTTGAATGGACCATCCATACAAGGGTAATGCAGAAGCAAGGCACCCAAAGGAGGGAATTTTTCATCAATAGGCTCTCCCATAGCTTTGATTATATGACTACTGGTTCAACAATTCTACAGAATCCATAAAGGCAACGCTCCAAATAGGTCAGAGACCTATTAATTTCTATCCAAAGGTTGACTTCCATGACTTCAAAGTGATGTTGTAGTTTCCCTAATGCAAGAGGATGATGTAGGTTTGTTGCCGCTACAATGTTCTCCTACCAAATATGATCATTAAGGTGGCTGTTCATTACCTTTTTAGGGCTACAATATACCCAGAAATATTCAAAACTTGCCCATCTTTGTTTCTTATGTTGTTTTAAGGTCTAAAATGTGTTTTTTAAGGCTGTTATTCACCCACGTAAAGATCTTAATTGTTGTACATAAAAAAAAATCAGTAAAGTTGTCTGTACATTATGGAAATTCCAGTTGCTAAATATCATAAGGGTTTCTGTAAAACTGGTGGTATTGGTGAGCACATACTATTGTGTCCATGTCATTCAACAGTTGACTAACATCGGGCAAGCATACTTTCTTCTATTCTGGTGACATGACTTGTTGCATAATGGTAAACAAATATTCATGAAAAAAGCAAAAAAATTGGCATGACATGCAACCATGAAGTCACCCTAATGTCTACAGAAACTTTAGTTTCCCATGTAATGGAGTTAACACAAGTTCAACAACAAGAAAGTGCAACTTAAGACCTTGAAAGGTATGTTTTTGATCAAATTTTAACATAAGCAGTTAAAAAAGGCTAAACTATAATCAAGGATGTGGAGATTCATTGTCGGCAAGAAATATAATATATACAGCAAGAAATCCAATGCTTCATGAGCAGAAAAAACATGTGGAGATTCATTGTTGTTATAATTAAATCACTTCTTTTCAGTTATATAATATTGGTGACCAAACACATTGTTTCTCTCATGGGACATTACTTTTGTGTCTCCTTTCCTACATTGAGTATTTGTATTATCTCTCTTCTCTATCAATTTTACATATCACTATGAATTTGTGTATTTTATTATAGAGGTAACCTGTTAAATTCAAAAACAACTAAATCACTATCAAATAAGGAAATAGAGAGAGCATAACCAGACTGAAGCATAGAGGATTATTGAATGGCCTCCTGGAAAAATATCAACAGGCCTAGGCTACTGTGAATGTTCATATTTTACTATAAAGGTAACTTGTTAAATCCGGAAAAAATTAAAATCACTGCCAAATAAGGAAATATAGAGCATAAGCAGAGTGAAGCACAGGGGGTTGTTGGATGGCCTCCTGGAAAAATATCAACAGGCCTAGGCTACGTTTTTCCAACTCGCAAAGCCTCCCACAATGCTATAAAAGCTAATAGACTCTTTCTGAAGGACGCTTCCTTTTCAATATATATGTTAGTAGAAAATTAAAAAAAATCATAACTAAGGCTTATTCATTAATTTCTCACGCAACTGGGAATGGTGACTAAGCAATCTCCATTCAAGTTTGCATGGCATCGTTACAAAACCAAACATCAGTAGGCGGAGGTCACCAATCGTGAAACTACTAACTGGGCTTTTTAACACTTCAAATCCCATTATTGAAGTTTACTCATCATACATTAAATGTATAAGAGTCAAATCCTACATAACAATTAATTTATTTGTCATTATATATTAACGATGATACAATTTACCTTGACGAGACATGATAATATTTAGTAAACCTAAATGGTTGTTCGTCCAGGATTTCCTTCTCAAATAGGCTTAGTACTTCCTTAACCAAGACTGTAACACTCTTTGAATACACATAAAAGGCATTGTTACTTGTATCTTTTACATACATGATCAAACCAAAAAAAATGTTTGAATGAAGAGTGATGACTCTAGACGTATGCTGACCTAAGGTTATGTAAAGGCCATTATTGCTATGTTCAAGACAACTAATCATCTAATAATCGTATTACCATACAACAATAAGGATGTGGCATCAAACTGGGAGAAGACACATCCCTGGCATTGGGATGGTATTGTCACTTTACTTGCTTCAAATTGTACTACCGGATTCGATTTTCTTTTCTGAAATTGAGTTAGATATTTTTGACTGGTCGGGTTGCTTCAATTTAGATCTAGATATGCAAGGGCCCTCTACTTCAAAATTCATAATTGAAAACTCCAAGACTTGATTTTAAATACATTAATAGCAAGGACAATTTTGTCACAATGGAAGCAAATACCAATTACTTTGGACTCGTGCATGTTCTTGAGACAATATTGCAATGCATTCTAGAACATTTCTATAAATGGGTTATTTAGGAACAAGATCAACAAATGACATTTCCAACACTAAAAAACAGAGTACACCAGTAACAAAATAATTGATTGGTATGTACCATCACATAAATTATTAGGATGGGAAGTTCCAATAGGTTGCATTTCAACATTCATTATTTCACCATTGAAAATCAATAGTTATCCAAGGATAAGATAAACGTTAACATAAGACTTAACCATTCTATGTAGATAGTCTCATCATCAAAACTCCTTATGCCTGGCAAACTGCTTCTTGATAAAAATCCATCATCAAAACCACATCTCGTATCTCTAGGGGCATATAATACTCAAAAGATACAAGAGATGAGGAGCCAATCTGGCCACTCCCTCCTAGAATAGTATTAGATACATACAGATCAATGGATTGAGTCCTAGATTTAAAATTAGTTGGAGCTGATGATTAGACTATTCATATCAGTCTGAGTTGTGCCCCAGTAAGAACTTATGGAAAAAAGCTTCAACCCTTCACTATCTGTTTCTATAAGTGCCCTCTAGGCCAGGAAATTTTTTGTTCATTCTCCTTTTCCATTTTAACTAGTATACCAAGCTAAGACAAGAGAGGATGGAAAAACAATGTACTAAACATTTGATAAGTAGTCTGAGTTCAATGGTTTTTATCAAGATACAAGTTCAAAATTTCATAGATGAAAATTTTACAGCTCCACCTTGTGAGATTTTGAAGACTTGGAATGAGACTTCCTTCCTTTATACCATTTCCTTATTGTCAAATACTCTATTAAGACTCTGCTTTACACCAAGAACTGCATGTTGAGTTAGATCTTTTACATTAGCAAAAGTGGATCCGGCTCCGTCAATTAAACTTTTCTTCCAATCACTTTTTGATACCACAAATCTTTTAATGTTTCTCTGCATAGGAAATTTGATGCTGATTAGTAATTAGAGAAAGATAATGCAGAATAACTAACTGTCAAGTAGCAAAACGTTGGCAGCATCATAAACTTTAGAAACAAACACAAGTCCATAATTAAATTACCATACATTTAATTCAAGTTGATATCAACATGGCTATAATGATATCAACAAGTGAAAGCATCATTGCGAGGTCAATACCAATATTCCCTTAAGTACAAAAATCTTTAAAATTAAAATTTATCAATGTTTTGGGTATTAATATTTGAGAATGCATGTAGTGACTTCAATCAAATTAAAATATTTAAAATACATAAATTAGATTTCAGATGAAATTAAAAATTTTCATTAAATTAAATGCCATATGTAAGCTTCTAGGTTATAAAAACATTCAGAGCTCAATGCACATATGCCAAAGAAAAATTCTGTTATATATAAGATTCTCTAGTAGTGAAGAGAATGATATATAAAATTTTATAACTAAGAGACTCCTCTTGTTTTTATTCTAAATGTATATAAAATGCATAAAAGGTATATAGTCCACATTGTCAAAGATGGAATATTGATGGTTTGGACTCCACCGAAGGTCTCCTTTACACCATTGAATAACATTACCTGACAAGGACTATTAACAATTTGAATGAAACCCAGGGCCTACCCTCTGCCAAAGGTCTACTTTACCATTGAATGGCATACCCTTTAACAATTTAATATCATAACAAAGAGTAGATTGACATTAGCAATGGTTTCTTCAATTTTTTCCTTTTTTTCTCTTTCAGGGGATCAACCTCTATAATTGCTTTGGTCTGGACCCTTGGAGAGTCATAAATAACCTGCAGGCTATTGCAACTTGAGGACTGTTACTTTTTCACCTCACTTAAGTCTGATTTGGTCTCCTTCATTGTGTGGATTCAGTATAGTACGCACTGAATGGTGAAGCCATGTGCAATTGAGCCATCAAATGAATTTGAAGTATGTTTTCCCCATAGAGGAATGGATTAGCTGGAAGTTTGTGGTAATTAATTTGAATATATTTCTTGTTCTAGATATGTTGGTTTTCATCTTTGAAGTACAGCTGATATTTGATGGTGAAACTCATGGTTCCTATAACATGGTGCATTCAGAACTCTCCCATTAAATATTGGTGGCAGCCCCATTCAGCATGGTGTGTAGATCAAAGCCCAAGTATTTTAACAATGTTTTTCTAGCAGCAGATAAAGGAAACCTTCTATGGGATGAAATTAATACTGCTGTCACCATTTTTTATGCTTATGAGAAATTATCTTGAGAGACACTTATAGCATAAAAATGGAAATGGCCACAAATAGCATAAAAATGGGGATACAAAGCACTTCAACCTTAATCAAGTAAACTTAATTTGTCCAAGAAATATAAAACACAAACAATCATAAATCTCAGCCAACGACTTTTTTACAGGTCACATAATTATGTTTGTGCTCAAAATCTTTTTGGAAGTCAAGAAAGTTTTTCTTGTGCAACAACTACCCTCATATCATAACGACCCTATCTGTAAGAATCTGTCTGATCATTAATTTTGTAAAATGCACCTCCCCTACTGAGCTGTAGAATGCACCTCTTCTTTGGTGCTATAAAAGTGATATGCCATGCATTGGATATATGCATTTTGCATCATATCAAATTGGGAACCGTAACAAAACTTTGAGCCCTATTTGAAATTTCATATTAACACATCTTTACTGTAAATCTGAAATTATTGCCTAAAATAATATCTCGTTGTCATTGAGAATAAGCTCGGAAGGGTCTCTACCCTAGCCCTAACAAGGTGGAAGAAATATCTCCATCAATTGATATAATGGTTGATCATGTTTGAATTGATACAATGGTTGATCCAAACAGGAGACTCGTCTTTGGCGGATCACTCTTGGCCTAAACCTGACCATGAACTAGCTTCATAGGTGTTTCTCCTTGTTTGACATCGATTGCTTTTTTTGTGTATATCTCCATTGTGCTCAAATTCCGTTGAATTTTGCACTAATTTTACTTTTAAAAACTCAATTTGATATGTTTTGCACTATTTTCAGAAAAACAAAATTTTCCTTTGCATCAAATAGCCCAAATTTTCATCTTTGTCCTTAACTTATTTGGAGTCGGCAGGAAATGGAAAAACTCAATTCGATATGTCTTGCACTATTTTAAGAAAAAAAGAATTTCCCTTTGCATCAAATAGCCCAAATTTTCATCTTTGTCCTTAACTTATTTGGAGTCGGCAGGAAATGGATGTTGATGGCTTCCCAGATGGTCATTGCATGCTCTCAATGACTTCATCAATCATAACCTCAGATGGTTTTCATCCTGCAGCTATTTCGATGTCATGGAAGTGGAATTTGTAAACACCAAGTTTTATAGTGTTGCATAGATTGATCTGAGCAACTCTCAATCCAGTTATCCACCAAGAGTTTGTCTCAGCGGATATCAGAATTCAAGCTCTATCACGTTCAGCCTTTCCAACAATGACAAGGTTGATGACAAATACAAAGGCGACATGATGTAACACAATGACAGATTCAGATATTTTCGTACATGCCTATTGAAGAGAGGTAATAATTAAGGATTTACAGTGTCGTGCAGCTTCATCTAAGTAACTACGAACCCAATCTTTTAGCAAGAGTTAATCTCAATAGACCCAAGAACTCGAGCTCTTTCATATTGGGCCTTGCCAACAATGACAAGGTTGTTGACAGTGGGAAGGCACCACAATGTAACACAATGGCATATTCAAACATTTTTATACATCTTTGTTGAAGAGAGGAAAGGATTTGTTCCACGTATTCGTATGATGGGTAAGGACTACATCTTGGATTATATTTCTAGAGTATATCACAAAGCAATCTCAACCATGCACTTAAACATCCAACCACATTTGGCATGTTAATTGTAGATCACATGAGGAATGCAAAAATTGCCGTAGACCTTAAGATGCTTACCAAAGTGCGAGAATTCTATCAAAATGCTGGAAGACCATAGAAAACAGTTGAATTGTCAAATGTGTTATGAAATTGATATGCATCAACAAAGAAATAGGTACGAGGATATAAAAAATAGTATTTTTATTTGTAGTAAAGTCACTGAATACATTGACATCCATTCTCTTTTATTTTTTTAGTAGGCTCTGCGTTGTGGACATCTATTAAATTAATGGCTATTGTTATTACCTTTATTACATTTCATTACATAAGTATATTGTAGTGTTATACTCCAAATATTGTAGCGTTATACTCCAATATTATAGGCCTCTCTAGACACACAGAAATCTATCATGATTTCAATGGCTAGTTATTTAGGTTAAGATTAGCATAATCTAGGGCTTAGAGTAAAATCCCTAATGCACGGATCTGATCACAACAGTGATTCTATTACTTTTTCTAGCTTGCTTAAGAATCCACCAGGGCATTAGATAAGTTTCTCCAAGCATTCAGGGCTGCAAAGAAGATACCCCATGAATATGGACTAGAGATGAGGCACATGAAAAGATAGTTATGGGGGAATTCTCAGAGAGATAGCTTTCATAGGCCAAAGGTTTGATTCCCAGGCACGGGGACTTCAGTTAGTGAACCTCTCACATAGCACGTGCGATAGTGGGATATTAAAGAATACCCTTAATTTCGAGAGATATTGACCCAAAATCTTTTTGTTGAAACCCCCTCCCAATACTTAAAAGCTCCTCCCCACCCCTTTTTATACCTCAATCCTTATATACCACCCTACCCGCCCCCACCTTAAACCCTTCATCCCCACAATACCTGCAATATATTGGTTCGATTTTTGATAATTTTAAAACCCACAATATGAACTAACGTGATAGGATATTGGCCAACAAGTGAAGCCCCCGTGTTCCTAGGTAAGGTAACATCAAATCATATACTAATTGATAGACACCATCAATGTTGAAAAAACCACAAACAAAGGTGTACACAATATAACATGGACTCTAACAATGATTTGATGCAAAAAACCACAAACAAGGATACGAGACAATTACATAGACACAATAATAATTGATGCAAACAAAAATCATAAATAAGTATACACAAATGAAATACCCATAAATAAGTATAAGTGTTAATAGTTGCTTGTTGGGTCAATGAAAGTGAGGCACTGATATTGCCCCCGTGAGGATTCAAGTCTAATCAACAACATTCTTGTACTTGTGGATGTGCCAACACAGACAACACTAGTTGGGGCCAGAGGAAAGTCCTGTGCGTGTTTGACAGAATAGATACCCAAATGGTGTCGAGCACACTAGCTGGATTTCAATAAGGGGAAGCCAGTCATGAAGAAAAATATCAAGAAACAAGGGTCTCAATGTAATGTCTCGGTTTTGACCCCGTTGCATTAGATGTATATGATGTATATATATTGTAAATGATCATGGTGTGGAGCTAAAGGCCAAGGCCCCACCATTGATCGGTCACGTTATGTTTAGGATTTAAATTTGTCACCAGTGGTATATCGGGGCATGCGGCATAAATTATGTTTGCCATCATGTAAATATGCATCATAATTAATTAATGAACACAACCAGCTACAGTCGCGGCAACTAAATTGAATGCGGCATGATTTTCCCAAGGATAAGGAGGTAAGGGGGGGGGGGATTTGTCCATCTTTAGCCAAAAGGAGAAAAACCCATGTGTCTTATTCCCTTGTTTTTATTTCCAACCACTCTCATTGAAGAATTACTACTGGTGGTTGAAGCAGTTAATGATTTTGGGGGCTGGGGTGGCAGGAATGTCAGTCCTCACCCACACGCACACTCTACCCACAATTTTGGCTGTTCATCTCCTCACGCAGACATTCATCTTCACTCCACGAGTTGCTAAACACCCACGAACTGCAAAATCGCGTCCTTCCTGTTGTGTGTGCACCCACGGGAAAAATCGGAGTTGTTTTCTCCTCACGCAGGGCCTCCATTACTGTGCATTCTCATGCAGAGGTATTCCTTTCCGTTTCTTACCTTCACACGCAGGAATTTCTGGGTTTTTCCACATTGTTCTTTCCCCTGCGGAACCGTGGATGTTGTGGCTGTATTTTTCCCTCATGAACTGATTCGTGGGTCCTGCATTGTCATTTTCATTCACGTCCAGGATGGGGAACTGTAATTTCTCCCCCAGCTCGGTCTGTATATGTTTTTCTGGGTGATTTCGTTGCCCAGGATGGGCTGTGTTTTACCACGTTTTTGGCCATGGTAGTTGTGGCATTTCTTATGTTTTGGGGACTGTTGTAAATTCGTTTGAAGAGTCATTTTGGCCACGACAGGGCCAAGAATGACTCAAAATTCGTTTTCCTGATTTAAGCTGTGATAGCTAAATTGGTTGCCTGAGTGCAATGGTTGGTCTTCGGACTGTATTGGGAGCAAGGATGTGGGTTTAGTTTTTGCTTGATAAACCTGGTGGCTGGAACCACACAGACAGAGCTAGAGGGCTGGCCTTCTTCTCCATCACCCCTGAATAGCACTGGAAGGGAATGCAGGGCCTGAGGGACTGTGTAGCAGAGAAGGGACTGATTCCTTGTGTTGGGTGTGGATGGGTGTCCTAGAGGTCAGGCTAGTTCTGGTGTAGGTTTCCTTGGATCTATAATGAGATTACCAGCTTAGCAATTTGCCTCCCCCAACTCCTTAATGGCCTGATAAACCCAACTCTGTTGGCTTGGCTGTGTGTTTTGTACATCCTTGGCTATGTGTAAGCCTGCTAGTTCCCTTATTCCTTGGAGAATCATGCCCAGCTCGGGGGTGGCAGCGTTGCTGAGAGCTTAAGGAGCACGCTGGCCTATGGTTGGGTGGAACGTTGCAGCGACGTAGCTGGTTGCGGAGCAAAGCTTTCATAAGATAAGTAATCTTGTGCATTTTACCTCTGCAATTCTATATTTGTTGTTAATTAAATTGAAATGAACATGTATGAATGCTGTTATTTTCCACTGTGTATGATGATTAAAATGCATCTGTGTATCATAAACATTCTTGTGTGCATATTCGAGTTCCAATTCTCTTCCAGCATTCTGTTACATGCAATTATTAAGCCTGTACATGTTTATGGGACGGTTAGCCGGTCTGTTCAAGCTTGGAGTCGCGTCCTCTTTGCCGGCCGAAGGCATGGGACGTGACACTCAATAAACCATGGAGGTGCCACATTACATAATAAAAACTAAAACATCCAAATCTGTGGATATTGGAAGTATTTTTAGTCCAATAAAGATATAACTTGGTTTTAAGTGTTAGGCTAGTGTCATAATTCCCATTCAATATAGCATCTATACAAAAAAAATAGATCTCGACATAATCCTCTAGTTTGTATTTTGCAAAAATCTTAGAAGCTGCATCAACTATCGACACCTTCCATGTAATTGTCACATAAGATAACTACAGATGAATAAGCGAACATCAAATATAGACTCCTTGCAATCAGCTATCCAAAAGAGGAGCAAGACAACGCATTGGTACACAGCGGAGGCATGCTGTTTGCTATGGAATTTGGAAAGTGTCATCTCTCTGCATAACAAGATTGGAATCAAAGTTTAGTCAAACAACAAAAGAACCTGTTAAAAAGAGGTTAGTCAAAATTTAGAAACAATCTTCCTAATTTTAGTGGGATGCAGGGTGTAAGGGAAAATATTTAACAAAGGCTTTTTTTTATCGAAAAAACAGATTTAAGGCACCCCAAGGTTAGTGTTTGGGAATATAATGATTTATTACCGAATCATAAATCATTCCTATGCATCTGTATGTATAGATGTAAGTAATCCTGTTTACTCAAGAATGAGCCTTGTGATATGTTACTTGTTTAGATAAGTTAGGAAAACTCAAGCGAACGGTTCAGCATGGGAATCAAATTTATTAAAGCAAAGAAAAATCTAATAGAAGAGTTAAGTCAGAATTCAGAAACAGTTTTCTTCTTTTGTTGGATGGAAGGGGCACACTTGATATTGGAAAATCTAGAATCAAGGCACACCAAGATTGCAGTTTGCCAGGAAAATGATTGTAGTACCAAATTCAAAATTATTGCAATGGATATGTATACATAGCTGTAAAGTAATCTAGTTTACTTGAGTATCAAGGATATTATGGGTTTTACAAGTTTAAACAGTTCCACATAATATACAGTAGTACATAAAGAGTCAACAAATCATGTTTTCCAGCTCATACTAGGAAGCTTACCTTCTCGTCCAACTGCTTCTCTTGGTCCCCCATAACCTGTACCTTGTTGGTCTCGTTGGAGTGAATCTCTTCGTTCAATAGATGGAGGTGGCATCCGCTCTCCTTGCATTGGCTCCCTTCGTTCATATGCTGGCCTGTAATCTCGTCGAATATTAATATTAATAGATTTGGCTGATGCAGTTTATTGATGATGTTATGTTTCAGGGAATTGTGGCAGCCGGGCTTACTCAATATCAGGCTTTCTCTACTGACTAGGTATGCTGCTCTTTTCAACAGTTTCCAATAACTCTGTATATATTTAGATAAAATTTAGAGTAATTTCTAGCCTTAAATTTAGAGTAATTTCTAGCCTTCCTTTGTTGTTGAAGGTCATGGCATTGCTTCACCGAGGTAACCAGAATAGAACCACTGAACCCAGTGGAATGAATGAGACTTCATCTAGATCTCATGCTATCTTGCAGGTTTGTTTGTTTACAATCATCCATGGCTAGAACATGGCTCCTCAGGATATATTGCTCCCGTCTCGTAGAATTTTATTTGACTGTTTGTTTTTTAGGTTGTAGCAGAGTACAAAGTGAAGGAGGGATCTAATATTGTTACCAATGTTGGCAAGATATCTATAACATATTTGGCTGGTTCTGAAAGAGCCTTAGTAACAGATCTCCGAACAGTCAGATCCCTGGAAGGATCCGACATAAACCGTTCCCTCTGTGGTGACTGGGCGAATGCAATCACTGGCGTTCCCTCTATGATGACTGTGCGAAAGAAAATAGCAGCACACCTCCGCCACAGCTTGAAGCTCAATGGTGAAGAGGCAGAGCAAGGCGGGGTCGAAAAGAAACAGTACAAAACACCAGGGTTAAAACGCACAAGTTCCCCTTTGGTCTTAAGAATGCACCAGCTATATTTTCTAGAGTAGTCGTTGTTGTATTTAAAGAATACATTCATAAATTCTTAGAAGTATATTTTGATGATTGGACTGTATTTGGACTAATTGACAAGCATATAGGAGACTTAAGACTGATGTTAGAGAAATGTAGGCAGTACCAGATTTCTCTAAACTTGAAGAAATGTATATTTTGTGCACCGTTTGGTATTTTGTTGGGTCACATTGTTTGCAGACAAGGATTGACGGTAGATCCCGCGAAGATTGCCATCATTGTAAACCTTCCAGCACCCAACTCAGTCAAGCAACTGAGGACAGTACTTGGTCAAACCGGGTACTGCAGAAAGTTCATCAAGGGCTACGCAAAGATTACAGTACCAATGGAGAAATTGCTCAAGAAAGATGTAAAATTCCTATGGAACGAGGAATGTCAGCAGAGTCTAGACATGCTTAAAGAGAAGATGGTTACAGCACCCATCTTAGTACTTCCTGACTGGACTAAGCCATTTCATGTACATGTGGATGTGTCTGGCATCGCATTAGGGGTTGTTTTAACAAAACCAGGAGAAGGGGACATTGACCACCCTATCGCATATTCCAGCAGAAAGCTCTCGACAGCATAAAAGAACTACACCACAACCGAAAGGGAAGGCTTAGCTATGGTGTATGCGCTGCAGAATTTCAGGCACTACCTATTGGGTGCCCCGTTCAAGATGTTTACTGACCATTCCACGTTAAAGTATTTGGTCAATAAGCCAGTGTTAGGGGGGAGAATCTGTAGATGGTTACTCCTCTTTCAGGAGTATGATTTTGAAACCATTGTGAAACCAGGAAGATTGAATGCAAGACCTGATCATTTGTCGCGGATAGACTCAGGAGAAGAGCCAAGTAACCTAGATGACAATCTACTGGATGCGCCGTTGTTCTCTATCCAGATCGCAGATGAGTACTATGCCGATATTATTCAATTTCTCACTACGGGAGTAGCACCTGATGAGTTTAATAAGCAGCAAAAGAAGCAGTTGGTTGTTAAAATAGCAGACTTCACCCTCATCACAGGACACCTATACAAGTTAGGTCCGGATGAAGTTCTGCGCAAATGTGTGATGTCACATGAAAAAGACGCTATTATCAGAGAGGCACATTCAGGAACCGTAGGAGGTCATTTCGCAGGGAAGCCAACTGTGCAGAAAATCCTAGAGGTAGGATTATGGTGGCCTACATTACATAAAGACACCAAGGACTTTTGCAGATGCTGCGATATCTGCCAAAGGGTAGGAAAACCCTCGCGACGCGATGAAATGCCGCTGCGACCGCAGGTCATGTTGCGCGCATTTGAAAAATGGGCTATAGATTTTGTGGGTCCTATCAACCCACCAGGAAAGCACACTGGTGCAAGATATATTATCACTGGAATAGAGTACTTCACCAGATGGGCAGAGGCCAAAGCAGTAAGAAATTGTGATGCTGCTATAGCTGCAAAGTTCCTTTTTGAAAACATCATCAGTAGGTTTGGATGCCCAGTAATTTTGATGAGTGATCAAGGCACACATTTCTTGAACATTACTATTGCGGCATTGACAGAAGAATTCCAGATCCAGCACCATAAGAGCACTCCCTACCACCCACAGGATAGTTCATATATGAAAACATCATTACTCGATTTGGTTGTCCGCTCACTTTGATCAGTGACCAAGGGTCTCACTTCGTTAACAAAAGTATTAAAAATTTAACCGACAAGTTTCACATCGACCACCGACGTAGTACAGCATATCAACCCCAGTCGAATGGTGCAATTGAAGCTTTCAATAAAACACTGACAAAAGGATTGACCAAAATATGCAGTGCCGACAAGGATGACTGGGATGAGAAAAGTCCTGCAGTTTTATGGGCATATAGGACAGCCTACAAACGGTCAACTGATCAAACCCCTTTTCGACTGGTATATGGCCAAGAAGCAGTCGTCCCTCTACACTTCAGACAACAGGCACCACAGATACTACATGTCGATGTCGAACAGGCCAGGAAGGATCGACTCTTTCAACTTAATAAGCTGGAAGAACACAGAATTATGGCCATCCAACACCAGGAGATTCAGAAGCAACAACATAAAGCATGGCACGACCGTAATATCAGGAACAAGAACTTGTCGGTCGGGGACCTTGCCTTACTGTATAACAGTCGAGTTAAAGGAAAACCTAAGAAACTTCACACAGAATGGATGGGCCCCTACATTGTCGAAGAAATACACCCCAATGGTTCAGTCCGACTAAAAACATTGCAGGGTCTAGTATTTTGGAAGCTTGTCAATGGATCCCGACTTAAACGGTATAGGCACTAAAAAAAAAATAAAAAAAAATCATATAACGACCGTAACCGTCACCAAAAACCTATAAAAAGTTCAAAAATTCCAAAAATCAAAACCGTACACTCCTAAACAATCAGCATGACAGTAACTCACCCCTTCGACAACCGACACCATTTTCATCGACCATCTTCATCGACCAGACATGCCGACCATTTTCACCACCGACACCGACCGTCGACCTCGAGAGTCACATCACATGTTAATGGCCTCGAGCGCCGAACCAGATCCCCCAGATTGCACTTGAGTATTGCAGTTGGACTGTCAAGTCCGCCATTAATACAACCAGTTCGACACTCCACCACACCCACGCCTATAAATAATGGACTGCCCAAGGTTCATTCACCACACCCATTACACACAGAGCACTTGTATTCTCTGTCAACCAAAACCCATGAACCCTGTTCAAATTCCGACCAGTCCGACAGTATGGTACCCAAGCTTACCCGTGCCGCGGCCAAAGCAAAAGAGTTGCAGGCAGAGGACACACCCTTGGTCCAAAGATTGAAACATATCCAAAACGCCAAAGTCCAGGAGGGTCCTTTCGAGAAAATCTGGACAGAAATCCAAGAGTGGGCCTTTGTCGATAGTAAAATGACCCAGGCGGCTGAGAAAATCCGAAATAGCTCTATCCTCCAGTACCCTAACGCACCACTGATGGCAAGCTTCGGTGGGACGAAGGAGGCAGTGGTTAAATTTATTATCAGTCGTTACCACAACGACCGATTCTATTTCGACCAACCGATTGACATCACTGGGGATGTTATTTTGGCGCTTACAGGTCTGTCGAACAGAGGCAACCCTATCCCAATTGGGATTAAGGAAGGACTCGTCCAAGAAATCACAGGCACACCGACTGGAAAAAACTCGAAGGGACTGATGATAGGCCAGATCGTGACAAGAACGCCACAAATTGTGGCTAAAATCATCGTCGTCACCCTTACCTTGGCTGGTCGGAGCAGCAACCTAAAACTGGAAATGTTGGAGGCGGTCGACACAATTGCAACAGACGGACGTATTTACAAATGGGGTGACTATGTGGCCGACATGGTCAAAACCATCTGTGAACGCTGCCAGGAAACGGTAGGTATTATCAAATTTCCCTCCCTTATTATATGGATTGTTATGTACCATATCTGTCCGGAAGGTAGTGCAGTCTTCCGGGAGCCCACAAGGTTTGAAATGCACAGGTTCAAACCCTTTTCACAGAGAGGAACCCTACATGAGCTGGCACAAGGAAAATTCTTCCTAGAGACTTGGTTCCAGCAGTTGAAGGTCCGAACAACGAGGTGGAGGGTGCCACAGAACATCCGACGAAACCTCCCCGCTCAGTCTCACATCCAGTTAGCTCTCGACCATACGTCAGTATGGTATATGCGAGGTCAAGACCCCAAAGCAAAGGACCTTGACTACTACCCAGCAGTCGAACAGATCTTTCAGGAGTTGAGTCAACAGGCAGGCACAAAGGTACCAATTCTAGCAGCTGCCAAAGAGGTCGACTTCTCTATCCTCGAGCCTCTTACAGACCAAGAGAAGGAGGAGGATTATGAGCTAAATTTGTACATCAGCACTTTCATGTCAGAGGATACTCCACCTGTGACCACTAGTCGGGTGCACTTAACAGTGAAGCATCTGACTGCACCCGTAGTGGACCCCCCATTGACAGAACAACAACAACCAACAGAACAGGCACAACCGACAGTACCACAAACAGCTCCTCCGGTGACAGAGACTGGCGACCCATCTCAGACTCCGACAGGGGAAGTCGAGGAAGACAACCCTGAATATGATGTGTCTCGGAGCATTATCAAAAAATTGGCAAAGGAGATAGCCGTTGCCAGAAGGAAGATCAAGCTACAGAAAAGACAGCAAGGCAAGGGTAAGCGTAATCTTGTCCTTGCTGACTCCACCGACGACGACGAGGAACTAGCAGCAGCAGCACTTGACATTGTCGAAGATGCCCGTGCTAATAAGGTATCTGTTGAAACCTAGTTTCAATGCTTTATTGAAGCAGGAGCTCTGGAGGGTCGGCCCAAGAAAGCCAAAACTCAGTCGACCCCTGAAAATGTGGTCGACCTTGTGTCGACCCCGCCACCTCCATCTCCGACACCTGTAGTTGAAGAACAAGTACCCGTAGAACATATGGAGGCATATGAACAAGCAATCCTGGAAGGACTCAGAGCCAGGGCCAGCACGGACGCTGAACTCAAAGCCTTCTTTCAAACGCTACCTGGACTATTCAAGCCGGCACAAACAATACGGACAACAACACCACTGAAAGCAAGCAAAAAGATATATGCCCAGCAAACAACAGTATTTACAAGGGTTCACGACGGTGGCGACATATCAGGGCATGAACAGACCTTCACCGACTACCAACTCCCACTGGAAGAAGACATTATGTCTTCCGACCAAAGTTCACAACACACTTCTCCATCACCGCCAGGATCAGGAAACCCTCCATCCCCACCTTCACCACCATCATCTCCACCACCTCCACCACCCCCTGATTCACAGCCAAAACCACCATCATCTTCACAGCCGGAAGTGGACATACCACCTCCTCAACCACAAAAACCCCCGACCAATGAACCACCCCTTCAGACATAAGCACCTTCGACCTCTGTTCCACCTTCCACTTCTGCAGGTCCTCAAGACAAACCAACAGAACAAGAAAAGGAGACGACAGAACCTCTTCCTAGACCCTCTCAACTAAGGATTAGCTTACGGGATGCAAGCTTGTTGACCGACTCAGAGATCGGCCAACTACTCAAAACCTTAGCAAAAGAGTCGAAGAGGAGGACGACCACACTAAGGAAACAACTTAGGGACAAGGAGACAGAAGAAGTCGAGTTCCTCGACAAATGCAGGTCTCTTGCTCAATCCATTGTTCCAAGCCCTATCGAAGTAGCTACAGATCAACCTTTGGAAAGGGCATATCAGATCTTTGAAGGGATGGTATCGACCATTCAGACACACCTCAAAGAGACTAAAGCAGAACAGCAGGAAGAAACTGCCCGACTGCTATTGGCCCAACACACTGCATTTTCAGAGGCATACAAGGTCTTACAGGACCATATGGAGGAATCTATTGTCACTGAGGAAGTACTCAGAGATTTGCCGACTCACTATGGGCAGGTATATTAGCAGACGAGACAAACCCGACAAGGCATCCAGGCTCTAGAGGCTCGGAAGTCTACAGAAGCAGAACTAAGGTAGACCATTGAGGAGCAGATTGTCATGGAAACCAACAAGCTGCATAAATTAGAACGTGAGGCCCATCAGTGGGTTCAACAGGCTCTACCTAACTTGGAGAAAGTTGATAACCTCTGTCCCCACATAAAGAGACTCCTCCAGGCTGCAGACGAGCAAAATCAATTCTTGGGTCCGAACATGGAAAACATAGCAAAAATACCCATGTCTGAAAAGATGTCGATCCTGTCAAGTCTCACTACCTTTACCATCGATATCGAGAAGGAATTATAGAGTTGGACCAACTTTCAGCATCAATTGGCCATCACAGCTCCAGCCATCGTTGAAGTCTGCGTTCAGAAAAGACCAACCATCCGACTGCACAGTCCTCAACAGTAATCAATTTTGGAGACAAATCACTTTTTGTACCTCCCTATTTCTTCGGGACGAAGAAATGTTTTGTTTGTGGGGGAGATGTAGAAGGAGCAAGTCGACATAAGTCGACTTGAAAGAAGACCGACTTAGTCGATCAACCGACTAAGTCGATGGACCGACTTAGTCGGTCGGCCGAGTAAACACAGTAATTAAGTTTGCTAACTAATAGTTGTGTCGGTTCACCAAACCGATAGGTAGTTATCTTGTAACTGTTTGTAATCTGTATATATTAGGCTGTTGAGCCTCACAAGAACTTAGTTTTTCAGTTCTTGGCTTTGTACGAACTATTGAGAATAATATAATCTGTTCATCCTATCTGTTCTTGTCTCTTGTCTCTGTGTATATTTCTGTATATTTTTGTATGTATTATTGGTAACCTTATGTGATCTGTGAGATTACAACAGTTTGGTTGAGTTTCACACACAAATGTGGACATGGATACACAAATGTCAGTATCTGTGTGTGGCAGTGTAAGTGGGTGAGCAAGACTTGGCCTTAGCAAATTATAACTTCTACGAGCATTTAAAACTATAGAATAGACACCATTATTGGTAGGATGGTTGTATTTTGACTTCATACTCATTAGCTCATCCTATATAGTCCATCCCTTTCCTCTACAACATAGCCTCTACCATTTCTGTTTGCATAATCTCTAAATCACTATAAGCAACTCGATTTCAGAAGCCTAAAACTTCACAAGTTCTAATTCCCATGGCCTGTTTCTTTCATAAGTGATCACCCCCGTGACTAGGATTTCCTTGTTACACCTTCCACATGGTCACTTTGCACCAGTGTGACTTTGAATCTGTTGGATTTTGGGTCCTCCCCCAACGTGACCGTGGCATGTTTCTTGGGTGGAATGTGGGTTCTTCCACAGTGTAACTATGAGTCTGTTTCTTGGTGGAATGTGGATCCTTCACCAGCGTGACCGTGATTTGTTTCTTTGCACTTTCTTGGTGGACTGTGGGTTCTTCAACAAGGTCAAAAAACCTGTTCCTTAGTGATACCCTAAGAGGTCCTTCTCCAGCATGACTATGATCTATTTTATTGGGTGGAATTTGGGTCATTCACCAGTGTGAAAGTGATCTGTTTCTTGGTGGAATGTGGGTGCTTCACCAACATGACTGTGATCTATTTTCTTGAGTGGACTGTGGGTCCTTCCCCAATGTGACCATGATCTATTTTCTTGGTGGACTATGTGTCCTTCTCCAGCATGACCATGATCTATTTTCTCGAGTGGACTGTGGGTCCTTCCCTAGCGTGACCATGAGGTGACCATGAGCTTGGTTTCTTGTGTGGAATGTGGGGTCTTCCCCAGTGTGACAGTGAGTTTCACTTTATGGGTGGACTGTGTTTTTTCAAGCATGACTGTGCAAAGTATGCTTGTGTGTCTCTGCAAAATGTGACTGCATCCTTACCCAGCATGACTGTGTTGACAGATTGACTGTACTATGTATGAATGTGCTTGTTGACTAAGAATTCTGGGTCAGTATGTATTGGCCATTTCATGTGCAAATATTTTATATATGCATTGGCCATTTCATGTTTTGGATATCTTTTAGTCCTTAATTTATTAGGCTTCAATGAATACTATTTGTTACGGAGAGAAATTCCTATGGCTTGGGGTACCACAACAGACAGCTAGACTCCAGAAATCAATCTTCTCCAATATGCAATAGAAATAAACAATCTAAAACTAAAGGATCGAACCTCGTACCTTATTCCGGACGGTTGAAGTAGATCCCCGTTGAGCTTTCCAATCTTCAGCTTGAATTGTTATAGCACGTCCTCAACAACAAGTAAACAATGCAAGCATACTATATTTCATGGTGTTAGATCTATTCTAGCATATATAATCAATAATGTAAAAGCATTTGACCTATTCCAATGGAAACAATATTCATTCAAATACACATTACTGGACAGGAAAAGATATTTCTATTAATAAGAATCAGAGATTACAAGTGACAACCTCTGACGGCACGTCTGCGAACCGGAGAAACTGAATCCCCCACTTGGGCCTCCACCACCTCAATCCTCCATCACTTCGATAGCAAGCTTACTAACAATGGGCAAGCTTGGGAAGAACACAACTGTGCTCCAAGGGACAAAGGGATACAG
>LPNX011144959.1:236442-300847 GCA_001517045.1 Pseudotsuga menziesii | reverse complement strand
ACTTGCACATGGTGGGACTCATGGACTAGGCAAATAAGACAAAATAAATGAAATAATGTCTAAGTGGGTAAATACTATGGGTTGATTATTCTAACAATGTCGTTGATGATGTGATTCATGTTATTTGACTAATGTTGTTATTCTTTTATTTTGACAATATTCTATAAATCAGTGAAAGATTCACTAGTTTTTACAACGTTTTATAATGAAGTTAAATATTCGCCAAGTTTTTACAACATTATATAATAAAATGAAAGATTCGCCAAGATTTTACAACATTATATAATAAAATGAAAGATTCACCAAAATTTTATAACATTATATAATAAAATGAAAGATTCGCCAAATTTTTTTATATATACATATTATATTATTGATAAAATCGACTTCAAATTTTCCTATATATCGGAGAGATTCGCCCAATTTGTATACATATAAATCTAGGGGGGATTCCTAAAATCATCCCTAGTGAGCATGATGTCTTCTTTTGTAGTTCTTCTTCTTTTGAGAGTCATTCTTATTTTTATGACAATCTCTGGTAAAGTGTCCTCTCTCATCACATGTATAACATCTGAGTTTAGATAGATCTTTGCTTGATCTTCTAGGATTATCTTTCTGGTGAGAATGATTACCTTGGTGATGATGATAGTCCCTTCTGCTTTTCTTGGAGTGTACTGTGAGAGCTTGATCTTCAGTTCCCATGTTTTCTTCTTGGGATACTATTCGAGCTTCTTCTTGTGAGCATTCCTCCCACATCCTACTAAAGGTGATTAGCTTTATTCTAGCACAAATCCCTTGAATGAAGGAGTCCCATGACCTAGGGAGACCATTCAAGGTGTTCATCACAATTTCTTCATTCTTTACTTCTTCATCCACTGCTTCAAGTTGTTATTTGATTTGAGAGACCCTTGAAAAATATGGTTGTATGGTCTTTGCATTCTGTATCTTCACATTCTTCAATTGATTTCTCAAAGTCATCTTTCGATTTATGTTCTTCCCTTCAAATAGCTTGGTAAGGGCATAAAAAATCTCCCTAGGTGTCTTTAGGGAGGAAACTTGTGGTATGAGATGATCCTTGATTGAATCAACAATAAACCTCTTGAATCAGCAATAACCCTCTTGGCCTTGACCAAGTTCTTCTTGTGTAAGGCCTTAGCCTTGTTAGCACTAATTTATTTTCACAGTGGTTGGTGTTGTCATCATCAAATTTTCGAACATTTCATTGGTGATTTGGCAGTGTCAAGCTTTCAAGCATTAAATAATTTATTGGGATTGGTCTGAAGAAATTTTTTCAAAAAGCCTAAGAATTACTTTCAAGTTAAGTCTTGGATTTAAAAGATAATTGATTTTCTCTATAAAATTGAGTTGGTTCATTATATTTTGGAAATATGAAAAGGTTTTATTTTTATAAAATAAAAGGTTTTATTTTACATAAAAGAGGTTATATTGACACAAGGCCAATTTTTAACCAAGCTCAACACTGCAAGATATCGGTCATATAGGGGCCACCACATCAACACACTACCAGCCAAACTCCTCCACCAAAGTCCAAATGCCAAAGTTCACAAAGCGTATGATATCATTTTGTTCCTTGATATAAAGTGAAATTGTGGATGCATATAAATAATGAAAATATCTTTCACCTTATGCATGTGGGATATATTACCATGAAGCTTTGAAAGTTTTACGACATGATATATTATAAATGAAAAGTTTATGGAGGATAACATGGAAAAGAACCATGCCAGTTGGATGTTTAAGGAAAGTCATTAGCATACAT
Organism: Pseudotsuga menziesii; assembly: GCA_001517045.1. Taxonomy (NCBI): domain Eukaryota; kingdom Viridiplantae; phylum Streptophyta; class Pinopsida; order Pinales; family Pinaceae; genus Pseudotsuga; species Pseudotsuga menziesii. Next base: position 299,067 of record LPNX011144959.1, on the reverse strand, counting down.
ATGACATATGTTCTACACACAGTTGGACATATGCACTAGAATGCAGAGGAATCCCATGGGAATGATTGTTTTGCTAGAAGTAGTTCACCAGTTGGTTCTGTGTGGAAGTCTTTTCTTTCATTTCAGTATCCAAGTTGAGAACTTTTAGAAGATAATGATTTTAAACAACAGAAATATTTGAAATTCTATAAGTGTTTCTTGGCAGAGCGCAAGAGAGATGGAGTTGGTTACGGTGAAGACAGTGAATACTTTCTATCAATTTGGTCATATTTCCTCATAAATAATATCAACCACTTCATCTATAATGAATTCTATCACCCTATATGGATTGCAGCAAGTTATGAAATGGATTCAAGCGTAGACATGCATAACCACGCTCTCTTCAAAGATTATTAATCAATGCAAAAAACAACATATACGGGGCAAGAAAGGAAAACTCTAAACACAAGAGGCATTTTTAAATATTATCCAATGCACATTTTTTATGTTCCTGATGTTCAAGTTGTTCATGATACTTTCCCAACACTTTATAATTTCCCGGAGAAGCATTCTTGCATCATAAATGGCTGCATAAACTTTATCTAGTGTATTATGTGTTGGAGATGAATACTTTCTTCAGGTATACCGCTGAGATCAAGTCTCAATATCATCCAACGGTGTGCAGTCATTTCGCTAAAAAGAAGTGCAGATAGTTTAATTTTTTAACAATTTGTGGAATTTTTATATTGTAGGTAGGTTTGAATAGGTGGCAAACATCCATCACTCAACAAAATAGATTAACGGTCCCATTGCAATCCGCAAGGTGAACAAGATCGGCAAAATTAATTTTTAAGATTTGCGGAATTTTTATACCGTGTGCAATTTTTGACACATGCTTGGTCAGTGATGTCTTGACTAAGAGATCAACAGTATTAGAAAATTCCGCAGATTGAAAGAGCAGTTTAGTTAAAATTCCAAAATTGAGCGGAATTTTATAAAGTGGGCAAGTTAAAACAGTGTGGAAGTTCCAAATGATTCTTTTTCATGGGCTACACAAATTTTGATGAAAAAATAATTAATTCTATTAATCCAAGTCAAATAGTTCATTTTAATATGAAAGAACCATTGGTAAATGTAAAAGTTGCAGATATTTTGGTACTTTACCAATCAACTTCAAAGAACTTTTTTTCGGCAAACAAAGAATCATTTTCAAAAACTGAAAGAGGTTTTTCATTATAACATGATTATCTACAATAACCTCTCTCAATTTTTACACAGGTGCTAAGGATTAGGATAATAAAAGTCATCTTCAAAGGGAAAATGTTCAGATTTCAAAATGATTGTTTTAGTCACAAAATTCAAAGAATTGTTTTAGACAATTGGAGTTGAATTTAAAGAAACTGAAAGAGGTTTTTCTTCATAATAGGCTTATATTCAAAAAAATCCTTGATTTTGTACACAGGTATTATAGTTTGAGAGAATGTAAAAGATCTTCACAGGGTATTGTTCCAGAAATTTACAATTTTACTATCTGAGTCATCAATTTCAAAGGCATATTCCAAGGAGCTGGAGGTGAATTTGGAGAAATGAAGACATGGGTTTTGTCGAGAACATGGACAGTTATAAAAACCTATCCCATATTTCACACATATTACCATTATAGATATGCAGGAGGGACTTTGAAACTTATTATTCAGCAGTCCGCATCCTGAAATGAAGGAAATTTGTTGTAACTATTTCTATTTTGAGAGTTCAATTAGGTTTCAAATTCAAGGTTAGGTAGAGGTTATTTTTCTATAAATTCAAAGGTAATTTATGTATCAAGGGTTGGAACCTATAAGATTGGACTGATTTTTTTGTAAGAACCTTTTTGAATAAAATTACAGAGTCGAATGCTAGTTTATCTTCAAAGATTCATGTGTTGTTTATGTTACGGTCTCTGCTCTCTTTCCTTGTGAATGTTTTCTAAGTGTTTACCTTCCATTCTATTTTATTTCATGTCTGAATGTAGTGTTTAATAGTTTCATAATTCATACATGTATGCCATGGCTATTGTTTCAAATATTCACAAACATTTATTCTAAAGTTGATATGGAATTCATCTTGTGATGCTCTATATTAATGGATTGTTCATGTTTCTTTCCTATCGCCTAAAAATCAATGAATGACTATAGCTGAACAATTATCTTTCCTTTGTTGAGATTCTGTGTACGCATATTTGTATTATATTTATCTGTTTTGAATCCATAACCCAATGGTTATATGCTTTGTTTCAACCATCTACATAACTTAAAATTGTTGGTTCCAATATCTGGCCTTGTTAAATTTATATCTGGGAGATCCCTCTTTGGAAAGAAAAGCCAGTTTATTTCTAAAAGTGGCTTTTGTTGTTACCTTGAGATTACCTTTCACAACCTTAGGCATATTTTGAGTGATAACAAGCCTCATCTTCCTATGGAGCTGGAATCCCTCCACTTGTCTAGGTGTCCAATTCATTTTCTTCAAGAACCAGTGAGATCCTATACTTCCATGCTCAGAAGTTATCAGCTCCCTCAAGATTTTCATCAAGCTTGGTGTGATGAGACATCTTTAAAGAGAACCTAAAATGGAAATATAAAAGATTTATATCTTACCAATTCGAGAAGCTAAAACTGGATCTGGAGCTGATCTTCTGCAGTGTTGGTTTTCTAGTTCAAAGGAAAATTAGGGTTTGAATTTCCCAGATTTCTACCCAACCAAAAACATCAATATTGGTCTCTAAAATTATATTTTGATGAGGAGAGAAATCCTATGCTGGTCTCACTAAAAAATTATTCTTCTATGCAAATCCCTAATTTCTTTATGTAGTGGTAGGTCAAAAACAGAAAATGCTAAGAATCAGATTCTACTTCGACAGAAAGATGCTCCCTTCAATGGAGAGTTAACCTAGCCTCATTTTGTTGATGCCAATCTGGAGAGAGACCCAAAAAGTAAGAATCCCTAGCTTTTGCAGATGCATAGTGTCTTGTTCTCAGGTTAGCTCTGATACCATGTTAGATTTTTATCATTTAAGGAATATGATCTTAGGATCTTATCTGAGAGAATAACATGCACATCAATCAATCAAAAGAGACAATAGACACAAAGATTTTCCTCGGGAAACCATAAAGGAGAAGACCCCACAACTTCCTCAGAGATAAAATGAGCACCAATGGCAGAAAGATGATCTCCAACAACTATTCTCTCTCTCAGTTGCGCTCCTCCTCCTCTCTCACCTATTTGTTATATCTGGGTGAGTGTGTGTGACAAATAGAGAGTCTCACTCTCTATTTATACTAGTTTCTGACATGACAATTACTTACCAGGTCTGAATTCTCTAGGATAGTCTAATAACCCTAGTGCCCCACAATTGTGGGGACTTTGCCCCTCGATCAACAAGGAGGGTTAACCTCTATGGATTTACATGACTTGATTACATTAATGATTCTCCCGATAGGAACATCGGGGACCAATGAAATACAATATATGAAATATACAAGTGAATACATTCCGAAGTTACAAATACATCAACACCAATGACATGCATTAGTTTCCAATGTACATCCCAAGCTGGTAGTGATTTATCCTTTGTGATCTATTTATAGATTCAATTTGCTTTCTCTAACTCAATCAATAGACTATAGGCATATTCTAGGGATGTACCCAGGTGTGGAAACGAACCAACCAAAAGCAAGAAGAGCTAAGCAAGTGATAGATCCTTCGTTCCTAAATTTCTCATCTAGGGATCATTTTGGGTGATAACAAACATAAAGGAGCAGGTAAAACATATGGAAATTCAAATGGATTTATATTAAATTCAATGTTTATAAGTGAGATTAAAAAATGTATTGTGTGATACCACCAGCGACATGAGAGGACGATGGATGAATTCAACGTATAATGAAGATGAATGGTGGTAAATGTAGTGAACACATGTTTATGTTAAAACAAGAATGCCTTCCTAATTTGCAACTATGGCGCAATGCCATCCTATTGCTTAGAGGTGGAACAATTCCCTTCCATAGTAGTTACAAGTTTTTTATTGGAATTAAATGAATTGAAATTTCATTAATATCCACCCATAAGAGGACGTATGGGACCATTATAAAGGCTACTGCTTATATATATAAATAAAATAAAAAATATTATTTATTTATATGCATGTTTCTTTATAAGATTCGAGTATCTTATATAAATAATACTAATATATAAAGATGCAATTCTAACTCCAAAGACTTTTGGCCATTTAAAATATTGAAACACCAATGAAATAGTAACAATACTATACAATATATATTTCTATTGACATTACAAGATTTTCTATAAAACAAATTATTTTAAATTTATAACGTCACCTAATAAACTCTGATTAAAAGATGTGCATTCATTGAATTTAAAAAAAATCCTCATTTCTTTAAAACTTATTATTTTCTCTCATCCCTTCATGAGGAGAACTTTTATAAAAAGTCCCTATATAGTTATTTAAAAGAAAAATAAGGGATGTTCGCAATACAACTAGCATTATTTTTGTTTTTAAAAGAATATATATATAATGAACTTGATTCAAGTGAAGATATGACATCTTCCATACAAAAACACAAAATGAATCAAGGCGTGTTTAGGTCCACAGAAAGAGAAGCCAAAGAAAGAAAATTAAAAGGGAAGAAGACTTATTTGCTTGAGGTAAAAGATGGTGAACCTGTTGGATCAAATGCTGCAAGCTATAATGTGAGGGATCATTTTATTATGGGTCGTGGTGGGTGGAAAAACAATCAAAACATGTTTGTAAGTATATGCATTTTATGCAATCAAAACAATGTTGTTAGTGAGCATGCCACCAGACTTTTATCAACACTTAACAAGGATGCAACAGTCTAGGGAGATAAAAAAAATATTTTTATTTGTGCTAACCGGTTTCCTGAGGTATAATGTGTTCATAAAATTGTTGGTCTTTGGGCTGCTTTGGATTTTGTTTATGCAGCCATAAAATCTAATTTACAATAGTTTTTTTTTACAGGTTGATAAGTGAAAAGAAGGCGAAGATGCCAAACCTAGAGTACTTGACTATCTCTGGTATTACTCTCTTGATAGAGGTAAGCATGAGTTAATGTATGAAGTATCTTGTTGTATATACCATTGCACAATGGTTTTTTATTTCTCATACACCAAATAACTGCATGAAAGATAATACATTAATGTGTTTTGAATCCTGATTGTTTTGAATTCTTAATTTGAATTTTTTAGATTAGATTTTTCTTTTTTGCACATGAACTTGGTTATTGTTGTTAGATATTAAACATTATAAATGATTTGCTTCATTGCTTTTCTACTTGACAGTTCATTGTTTTTCTACTGATATATTTTTATTGGATTTTGCAGGAGAAAAACTTAACTGAGAGGGCCATTGAGTATGAAGAGCCTGTTGCTGAGGCTTTTCCATTGAGTATGAAGAGCCTGCTGCTGAGGCTTTTAAGATGATAAGTATGGGTTAATTGAGGCTGCTGCAGGATCTAAATATGGCTTAGTAGCCAAGTACAGGTGAGGTGGTTTAGCCATTCTAATATTTTGAAAAGTCATCGGTGTACTAGATGATTTTCATGTAAATTTATATGGAGATAGTTTTTGAGAAAACTCACATTTATTGTATAATTGACATTTCATATATATATATAATTTATGTGGTTTAAAACTTATATGGTTGTACATTATGTTAGGATATTTAGACACTTAGGAGTTAGTTAAGATCAACTTGTGTAATATGTCCATTAGGTAAAAGTGTGTTTCTTTAGTATGCATTTGTAAATATTCTAATCCGACGGTCATGATATGTTCTAGACATAGAGTGATCTGACGGTTCAACTTCTCTTAGATCATACCTACCATTGATCCATGGCTTAACATCTGATTGGTCTATGATCTCTATTTAAAGAGCATAGAGGGTCCTTGGCTAGTTGATCGATTATGAAAAGCTCATATGTAACTTTTTTTCTTTTGCATAATAAATTGCTCCAAGTAGCTATTTGGTTGGGGCCGTGGACTGTTTCCCTCTCGAGGGTTTTAACCACGTGACAAACATCGATGTGTTGATCTGTGATCTATTTGTGTGAAGCAGTTGCTCAAGGTGTTCGGTCTTTTGGGAGTACCCTGTGTACCTAAACATGGTATCAGAGCGTTTATGAAGAGTCGCTTTCGGTTTTGATCAAGATCTGGAACCGGTGTTGCCAAAACTTTGAAAGGGTTTCTGGTTTTGGATTTTTTGTGCATTTGTGGACTATGGGAGCTATTCCATTGCGTCTAGAGCACCGTTTCCATTGGGAAATAGTTTTCATTTCATCAAAAGTTGTTTCCGTTTGTTTCAGAAACACCCATTTCAGAAAATCTGAAGGTATAATGTTACAGTGACGGATTTGTTTTATTTTTTTTAAATCTCTCATATTTTATCAATTTTATTAATAGATCTTTACTGTTTTAGTCTCGAACTATTGCCTTCCTTGGCTGCATATGCTATTTGCCGTGTACCTTGCGCAATCGCAGTGAATCAGAAATAGTAAGGGAAAGTTTTTTTTCTTATCTTCTTAGCTATGTATGCTCTTTTCCATGCACCTTGTGCGATCATGACAAATCAGAAACAATGAGAAAACTTGAAAATGTAGACTTTCCAGGTAAGCTAACCAAGATCTAACTCCATTGTGTGAAAAAATATTTTTTGTTTTTGTTTTTCATTTTTTTTATGATTTGCAGAAAAAAAAAGCAAGCACGGAGAACGAGAGAGAAGAGTAAAAAAAAAAAGAATCCCCCTTCCTCTTTCCATTCTTTTACGTACCTTTTAAAGTTAGCTCACTTGGTCCAAAGTTGTTTTATTCCTTAATAGGTCTTGAGTTCAAGTCTTATTAAGTTACTTTTTAGTGCATGCAATTTCTATTTTCAAGTTACTTTATTGTAAAAGTGCATCTCACATAAATAAAATAAAATAAAAAGTGAGTCACTTAAGTCTTTTAATTTATTGCCGCATTATTTAAAAGTAACATTATTGTAAAAGTGAACATCATTTATTCTACAAAAGTGATTCACTTAAAAACAACTTTATTGTAAAGTGATTGTCAAAGGTTGATCTTGGGAAGAGGGGGGTTCTTTTTTTTTAGTTGGTCAAGTTAATATCTGTCACGTCACTATTGGGGACATCTTCAACATTTTCTTTGATCAAGCATAACTTCATCATCCAGAATCAGTTTTCAATGTCGTTTTTTTTAAATCACATATTTTTTCAAGCTCTTTGCATCTAGACATTTAGTTTCTATTCTTTCATCCATTATTTTACATTATGGCCACCCCTTGTAATATTATACTTACAAGTTCTAACTATTTCTCATGGAAATATCGTATGGAGGATGTTCTATGAAGTAGGGGGCTTTTCAGGGTAACCTCAGGGAAAGAAACAGAACCCACTAATGATGATAACAAAATTAAATGTGCAAATAGATGTGATGAAGCTCGTGGATTGATTGGGATGTCAATCTCTACTGATTTGCGATTCCACATATCTGGAATTGATGGACCTGGTATATCTTGGGAAAATTTGGAATCTGTGTTTGGTAAACACAATGAAATTCGGGGTCATCAACTTGAGAATGAGTTGATTTCCTTGAATCCAAATGATTTTTCATGCATTCAAGACTATTTATCTAAGTATAAAACTCTTAGACTCTTATGTGCAGAATGCAAGATTAAGAAAGAAGACAAACAATGTATTTACCATATACTTTCCAAACTTGGACCTGCATATTCTGTTTTTTTATCTACATTCTACTCCATGAAAGAATTCTTGACTGCGGCTAGCTATCAAGAGCCTAGTCTTGAATCCTTTTGTGATTCCTTAATTAGAGAGCAAGATAAGATCATTCATCTTGGAATAATTAACATTGCAGATACATCTGGGAAAGCCTTATTGTCCCAACAAAAAGAAAAGCCCAAGCCTCCCAAGAAACAAAATTTTTGCAATAATAAGCCAAACAACAAGGGTCCCAAACCATCTCAGACAAATCCTTCTTTAAAAAATGACAAAGGATCCAAGCCAAAAGGAAAGAAGACTGAGCGTCATTGCATTTTTTGTGGGAAAGATAATCATGATGAATCTAAGTGTTTAAAGAAGATGGCAGCCTTGGAAGCAGCAATGAAGAAGCACCACATCAGCCTAGATTCATCCTCAGAATCTAACTCTCATGGACATGCACTTTATGCTTCTGGTTACTCTTATACTGCATCTTCTTCTTCTACTTCAAATGAATGGCTCATTGATTCTGGAGCATCTTATCATATGGCTAAGAATCAAGCCATGTTTTCTACTATGCATGAATGTAACACCAAACAAATATTTGTTGGTGATGATAGATCTCTAAGTGTTGTAGGATCTGAAATAGTTCTAGTAGAAAATGGTCATTTCAGTGATGTACTATGTGTTCCAAAAATTTCCTGCAATTTGTTATCAGTCTATCAAATTACTCATTCGGGTGAAGGTAAAACTGTGACGTTTACACCTCACCAAGCTGTAATCAAGGATTTTAAAAATCCTCAAAATGTTCTTGCTACTAGAACTGTTGATGATATTACCAGGTTGTACAAATTTAACAACTTTGGGTCATCACCTTTTCCTTCATTTTTTGTTGCTCATAGCGATAACTTGAGCAAACTTTGGCATGAACGATTTGGTCACTTAAATTATCGCTCATTACAACAACTATGTAAAGACAATATGGTGACTAGTATTTTGATGGTATCTTGCAAGGATGGTGTTTGTTCTGGTTGTGTACTCAAAAAACATCATCAGGACATTTTTGACAAACGTGCCCCTTGGCATGCCTTGATTCCCTTGGAGCTTGTGCATAGTGACATGTGTGGTCCTCTTCCATTTGCTTCTTTTTCTGGTTTCAAATATTTCTTAGCTTTCATTGATGACTACTCCAAATGCACTTGGGTTGACTTCCTAAAACTTAAGAGCGAAGTATTTAACATGTTCTTGGCCTACAAGGCCCTTGTTGAAAAACAATCTGGTCATCAAATTATTAAGTTAAGATCTAACAATGGAGGAGAATATGTTAACAACAAGTTCACTACTTTCTGCACTAAACAAGGAATCTAACAACAGCACACTATTCCATATACACCACAACAAAATGGTGTAGCTAAACGGAAGAACCGCAATTTAAAAGAAATGGCTAATTGTATGATCCAATCTAAGCGACTAAGTCTTCAATATTGGGCTGTGGCCATAAATTGTGCAAATTACATAGTTAATCGCACACCCACTAACGTGTTACAAGGTATAACACCGAAAGAAGCATGGAGTAAAATCAAACTAGATGTAAGTCACTTTCGTGTGTTTGGTTGTGAAGCATGGGCTCACATTCCGGATGAAAAATGGAAAGCATTGCAGCCTAAAAGTGAAAAGTGCATATTTGTTGGATATTCATAAGATGTAAAAGGTTATAGACTTCTCCATCCACATTATCATGATATAATCATTAGAAGAGATGTTAAATTTGATGAAAATATCTTGTCCTACGAGCCTAACTTGGCGGGTGTGCCATCTTTGGCCTGCGAGCCTGATTCGATGATTGTCCCTTCTTCTTCTTCTTCCAACTTCCTTGACAGGTTTCCAATTCCAGTTTATGATGATGACAGTGAGGATGAAAATCCACCTCCTCCTTCTCATGTTCCTCCAATTGCACCAGCACCAATGCTTCCTTGATGGGTCCGTTCAACATGTGAAGTAGCTGGTGATCTTACCGGTGATCCTAGAGATCAACGTTGAACACATTCTCAGTTTTAGCGAGCCTCTTCTCTTTTGGCTAAGTTTTTGAGAGTCATGATCCAGAAACTTTTGCAGAAGCTTCAGGAAATCCAGATTGGGATGCAACTATGGATGAAGAATATCGTTCCTTAATGGTGAACGATACTTGGGATCTTGTTCCTCTTCCAAAAGGAAGAAAACTTGTCAGATGTAAATGGGTCTACAAAACTAAGTATGCATCAGATGGAAGTGTTGAAAGACTTAAGGCAAGGTTAGTTGCCAAAGGTTTTTCCCAAGTTGAAGGGATTGACTACAATGAAACCTTTGCTCCTGTCACAAAAATGAATTCCATCCGCCTTGTTCTTTCCCTTACAGCCTTACATAACTGGGAAGTCCATCAAATGGATGTCAAGTCTGCCTTTTTACATGGTGATTTATAGGAGGAAATTTACATGGAACAAAATCCTGGATATGTTCAGGATAACTCTAGCCTTGTCTGTCTCCTTAAGAAATCCTTATATGGCCTTAAGCAAGCTCCTAGAGCTTGGTATGCCAAAATGAATAGATTTCTCCTTAACACTGGTTTTTTTAGATGCCATTCTGACCCTAATGTCTATACCAAGAAAGTAGGAAACCATCTCATCATAATTGTTCTTTATGTTGATGATCTTATCCTTACTGGTAGTGACCCTAAACTTATAAACCATGTGAAATCCAGTCTTAAGAAAATTTTTGAAATGTCAGACTTAGGACATTTGCATTATTTTCTTGGTCTCCAAGTCTTGCAAACCAAAGATGAAATATTTCTTTCCTAGTCTAAGTATGCTTGTGACCTTCTTCGTCGCTTCCACATGGAAGATTGTAAACTAGCCCCTTCTCCCTTCTAGTCTGGAGTCAAACTTTCTACCACTTGTACTTCCCCTGAAGTAGATGCCACCTTGTATCGTCAGCTTGTTGGTAGTCTTTTATACTTGACTCATTCCCGTCCTGACCTTTCCTTTATCGTTGGTCGTGTTTCCCGTTATATGCAAAATCCTCATGAAAGTCAATAGAAAGCAGCAAAACGAATACTTCGATATATTCAAGGTACAATTTAGTTTGGGATTCATTATAGTACAAGGGGAAAACCTTTGTTGGTTGGTTTCACTAATTCAAGTTGGGCCGACGATCCTGATGATCGAAAGTCTACTGCAGGTTATGTTTTCAGTCTAGGATCTGGACCTGTCACTTGGGCTTGTAAGAAACAACAATCTCTTTCTCTTTCTTCAGCAGAAGTAGAATATCGAGCCACAGTTAATGCCAGTCAGGAAGCTTTATGGCTTCGACAGATCCTTTCAGAGTTTGGATTCGAGCAGCAGCAGCCTACTCCACTTTGGTGCGACAATCAAAGTGCTATCAAGCTTGCCAAAGATCCATTTCTACATCAACGTAGCAAACACATTGAGCTACACATGCACTTCATCAGAAATCTTGTTCATGATAGTGTTATTGAAGTGCTCTATTTCCCTATAGATGATCAAGTTGCATACATATTCACCAAGTCTCTTACAGAAGCGAAGTTTTCTAAACTTCGGTCTATGTTAGGAGTTCAGGAATGTGTCCTTAAGTGGGGATAGGCTCTAATGCCTCCTTCCTTCTTCTAATAGTGTCACTTTTGTAAATCCTTCAATCCTATCCCAAGTTGTTCTTAAGGGGGGATGTTAGGATATTTAGACACTTAGGATTTAGTTAAGATCAACTTGTTTGAATATATCTGTTAGGTAAAAGTGTGTTTCTTTAGTATGCATTAGTATGCATTTATAAATATTCTAATCCGATGGTCACAACATGTTCTTGACATAGAGTGATCCAATGGTTCAACTTCTCTTAGATCATACCTACCATTGGTCCATGGCTTAACACCCAATTGGTCTACGATCTCTATTTAAAGAGCATAGAGGGTCCTTGGCTATTTGATCGATTATGAGAAGCTCATATGTAACTTTCTTTCTTTTGCATAATAAATTGCTACAAGTAGCTATTTGGCTGGGGCCATGGACTATTTTCCTCTCGAGGGTTTTAACCACGTGACAAACATCAGTGTGTTGATCTGTGATGTATTTGTGTGAAGCAGTTGCTCGAGGTGTTCGGTCTTTTGGGAGTACCCTATGTACCCGAACATATTATATTATTTATAAGTGTTGTAATTAACTAATTAATGTGACATTGCATAGTTCGCATGTGTATTAGATGATGATAAATAATGTATGATTTTTTTTTTAATTTAAACATAATATCATATTAAAAATTTATATTGATTAGTAATGAACACCATTAAAACTACTAACATATAATAACCACACATAAAACGACTAAAAATGACTAAATTAGTGACCAATAAATGAGATTAATGACCAAAATTCGCATATAAAATGACCAAAAATTGAGAGATATGTGACCAAACAATAAGATATTAATGACCAAAAAAAGACTAAAATTCGCATATCAATGACCAAAAAGCATTTTTGGTGGCTAATTTACGGTCTTTTATTATGTGACCAAATTTGGTCATACTCTAGTTTGTCGTGTGGTCATTAATTTGGTCATAAATGTGATCATATATTTGGTCATTGATTCAAATATATGACCAAATTAATGACCAACTAACAATCTATGAATGACCAAAATAAAAATGGCCTATTTTGTTCTCCTAATAAAAGACCGTAAATTAGCCACCAACGGTTGCCAAACCAAAAGTGGTCATTGATATGCAGATTTTTGTCATTTTTTTTGTCACTAATATCTCATTTTCCACTAGTGTATAAGACATTGGAAGAGAAATCATGATGTAGGTACAATTCAGGGTGAACTTAGGAAACTTAAACCTCCTACCTTTAATGGAGACAAATCCAGGGAAGTTGCAGAGTTTTGGCTTCTATAAATGAAAAAATATTTACAATTGCATGAGTATTTTGATAATCAAGAAGCTTGGATTTCCATTTACAACCTTCAAGGAAAATCCTATAGGTGGTGGAAGCAACTAAAGAAAGTAGAAAATCTGGATGAAATGGATATGTCATGGAGGAGATTCCACAGGTATTTCAAGGAGGAATACCTATCACGACAATATTATAATATGAATATGTTAGAGTTATATGAACTTTGATTAGGGAATATGACAATGTAAGAGTATGAGAAAATATCACTGGAATTGTTAAGTTGCGTGGATTTCATCTAAGAGAAAAAGGTTAAGATCCAATGTTTCCTGAATGGTTTACTAGCATTCTACAAGGACAAAGTAACTTATGATGAGCCCCATACCTTGAAAGAATGCATACATAAGGCTAAATGCTTGTATGAGAAAAGTAAGAGTAGGCAAGATTTGCATAAGAGATGGAAGGGTAAATTGAAGGATAATAAATACTAGAGGAAAAAGGGATTTAATCCCTCCAATAGTTATAAACATGTTCAGTATGATTATTTCAAACAAACTGCTATGAAGAATTAATCATGGGTGACTGAACCCATAGGACAAAAGAAACCAATCAAATGTTAGAGCTCTGGAGGGGACCACTACCTTAGTAATTGTCCTGAGAGGAAAGGTAGAGATAATAGAGTGTATAATGTGAAGGAAGCATGTGCAATGGAAGATGTAGCTCAGAGCGTCCCTCGTGTTTATGCATATTTGTACAATTGCCAGTAATACCATCAATATTCAATGATCAAAATTGAAGGTAAGCTCAATGATATTCTTATCTCAATTTTGATTGATTATGGAGCACCTTATAGATATGCGAATGTTAATCTGGTTGAAAAATGTAAGTTAGCAAGCAATAAATTTCCTAATCATAGAATGATGCAGTTAGCTACAGGAATGAGAAGAAAGATTACTTCAGTGGATAAAAACTATGGTTTTATAATGAGTGATTACAAACCAAGTCAGATTTGGATGTGATTCCTCTAGCATTGTATGACATTTTAATTGGGATGGATTGGATGGAATCACATCATGCGATTCTTAATTGCTATGGTAAAATCATTGATTTTGTAGATGAGGAAAGTAATAATGTTCAAGTCATAGGTATCCCAAGACCAATTTATATGAGACAAATTTTAACCGTGCAAATGAAGAAGTATGGCAGAAAGGGATGCTAGTTGTATGCAATCCATGTTGAGGATGCACCAGGAGATGTGGACCCACGTGTCAAAGGAATCCCCATGATGAAGGAGTTCCAAGATCCAATATGTATTCCAAGATGTGCATGGGTTACCGCCTAAGTGTGACATCGATTTCACGATTGACTTGTTTCCTGAAGTGGTGTATGTATATAAATATCCTTACTGAATGAGCACCCTACAATTAAAAAGAATTGCAAATGCAATCTAAAGAATTGTTAGAGAAGGGTTACATATGTCCTAGAGTTTCACCTTGGGAAGATCCAACACTATTTGTTAGGAAGAAGGATGACACACTAAAGCTGTGTGTGGACTATCGATAATTGAATGAGGCCACAATTAAAAATAAGTATCCACTTCTAAGTATTAATGACCTTTTTTATCAGCTGAGAGGGGAAATAGTATTTTCTAAGATTGATTTGAGGTATGAGTATCACCGGATGTGCATCAAATATGAATACATCAGTAAGTCTTCCTTCAGAAAAAGGTACATGAACTATGAATACACATTAGTACCCTTTCGTTTGACAAATGCACTAGCCACATTCATGTGTCTCATGAATAGTGTGTTTAAAGAATCCATGAATAAGTTTATCATGATGTATTTGGATGAAATTTTGGTATATTCCAAATATAAAGAATAACATGAAGAGCATCTTAGTATTACTATGCATATTCTGAGAGAGAATCAACTGTATCCAAAGTTTAGCAAGTTATCTTTCTATCAGAAGAAATTGTTATATTTGGGCCATATCATCTTTGGGGAGGGTGTGGTTGTCGATCCAACAAAAATAAGAGTTATTCAAGAATGTCCTACTCCCAAAAATTTGACAGAGGTTAGATAATTTATGGGGTTGGTAGGTTACTAGAGAAGTTTCATAGAAGTTTTCTCTCATATTGCAAATCCAATTACATCCTTACAGAAAAAGGATGTGAAGTTCATCTGGAATCAAAAGTGTGAGGATAATTTTAAACTCTTGAAGGAGTTTCTTACTATCTCTCCAGTACTAAAAATCCTATATCCAGACAAGGAATATGTGGTGTGAATTAATGCATCATTGGAAGGGCTCGGTGGAGTTTTGATGCAAGAGGGGAACATGGTTTGTTATGAGTCCTAGAATCTAAAGGAGCATGAGAAGAACTATGCTACTCACGATTTGAAGTTAGCTTCCATAATACATGCACTCTAGATGTGGAGGAAGTATATCACGGGGAATAAATTTGATTTAAAAATGAACCATCGCAACTTGTAATCTCTATTCGAGCAACCTCAGTTGAATCTAAGACAAGATCGGTTAGTTGGATTTCTAATTGAGTTTTACTTGGAAATCAAGCACATAAAAGTTAAAGTGAATAGAGTAGCTGACACACTCAACAGAAGAAATGAGCTAATGCAATTTTCAACCGTCATTGATTGGAAGACTGATTTGAAAAGAAGGTTGCAAGAGGCATTAAAAGTAGAAGAATATTAACTTCAGGTCATGGCAGTGTTTCAGCTAGGAAGCAAGCCATGGAAATTTTCCAAGCATGCATTGATTAAAGATGCAATTATTCAGTTTAATGACATATTTTACATACCAGACGATGATAAATTGGAAAACCATATTGCAGGAGATGCATAATGTCCCTTATGCAGGTCATCCTTGGTACTAAAAGAAATTTATAACATTCAAGAAAAAGTACTACCGACTAGGCATGAATAAAGAAGTGGCCAGGTGTTGGAATATATTAAACCCACTCATAACTTAGGATAAAATAATTAATCATTATTTGATTAATTATTCACATGCTTGCTTAATTAGTTGACATCCACATGCACCTTAAAGTCAATACATGCCATATATATCCTCGAAATGATTTATTTCTAATTCTGGGTTAATCTTGACCACCTTTTGACCATCCAGAATTAGTATACAGTACTTTACAGCAGATTCTACTTTTTCTGCTTTTTATGCTTTTCTATGGATAAAGTAAAGCTAGTCAAACTAGGAAACTGGGTGCTTTTGTTGCCAACCCATCCTTCATGAATTTTCCTCCATTTTGTAGGATTAGCATGTTTTTCTCCATCTCCTTGACAACTCACTCATACTTTTTCCAATTCGTGAGGTCCTTGATAGATTTGGGAAGTGCTTTAGCCATCTATGGGGGTTTGTTATATTATGGTAAGTCAGCCTTTTTTATCTTTATGAGTTGTCTCCATACAACTCGATTTTCCTATGAGGGATTTACTATTTATGTACACTATTATTCATCATTATTCAATGGAAGGATACACACCAATATTCATCTCTTCATTCATGTGATTCGGTCTCTTTTCTTCTCTCAATTTTTCCTGTGTATGCTTGTGACAATTCTTAGTAGCAATATCTATTTCATGTGCTTCTTCTTAGAATCATTTCTCATAGCATGGATTTATTATTTCTAAATGGTATTAGAGAAGCAAGGTTGATCAATTTCTACAGAGTTGAGGAGCGCATCCAGTCTCCTATCCCTCTCTAGAGAAGAACTTGTCTAGCTTACAAGATTTTCTCCTAGTTTGTTTTGCAGGTTGCAGAGAGTTTCTTCTTGAGCACATCAATTCATTAATATGGATTCTCCTTCATCAATAATTCTTACTCCCTTCAACTACCACGAATGGAAATCCAAAATCTCCATTCTATTGTGCAGTAGAGGATTGTACAGAGTTACTCTAGCTTTGGAGAATGAGCCCAATGCTGTGATTGAGAAAGCTAAGTGGCATAATAAGTTGGATGAATCCTATGGATTGCTTTGCCTCTCTATTTCTCCTGACCTATTCTTTAATCTAGATGGTTTGACCACTCCAAACAAAGTATGGACTCAATTGGAGTCTCTTTTTGGAGTTCAAGATGAGCTAAGAGCGCATCAATTGGAGATTGAGTTATTCTCATTGAGTCCAAGAAATTTCAAATCTCTTGAGGGTTTCTTCACCAAGTTCAAGTCACTTGTTCTAATTCTCAAGAAATTTTGGATTGAGAAAGAATATGATCAATTAGTCCTTTCCATTATTTCAAAATTGGGTCTTGGTTACTCAGTTTTTGTGTCTACTTTTCATGCTACTAGGCTTGTTGTTCCTAAGTGGAAAATTCCTTCTTTACATTATTTTCTTGATTCACTAACAAAGGAGAAATATAAATTGATACATATGGGTGTCCTTAATTCTCACAATATCAAGGATCATGCTCTCTTGGTTCAAGGAAAAAAGAATGTCCAATCCAAAGAAAAGCAAATCGTGAAGAAGCCAAAGTCAGAAATTGAAGATGAAGATTTAATGAATAAAGTTAAGAAGAAAGGGAGCACATTCAAGTGTTATTATTGCAGCAAGGGTTTTAATTTAGAGAAGAAGTGTTTCAAGAATAATATGGACATCATGTCTCAACTTCTTGACTAGCACAAGATCGAAGTTCCAGAAGAACTAGAAAAACTTGTTGATTCCTGAGAACAATGTCAAACTACGTAGTTCCAAGGTGATATAACTTATGATTTGAGTGTCAGATTTCTCTCATTTCCTCATTTATTTGATATATATTTATTCTCTAATATATCAGAATCAGAAATATCAGATCCTTTCTTTGATGATCCTCCTCTCAGTCTACTAGATTCATCTCCCAAAAATTGTGATTTTTCACTAGATATTAACTTGTCTTTGAGCAGCTCTTCCTCACAACCTTGTATATCTTATTGAGAAAATTGTTTGTAGGATGATATGCATGTCATGACACATATCATACCACCACCCATACCACCCACCATAGCTCTGAATAATCCTATGACTATACAAATCCCAAATTCACTAGTTGATTCCTCATTGGTCTCTTAAGCAGTGATATTTATCTTACATGGTTTGAATTCTTTCCTATCTTTCAGTGGCTGGTTATCCATGTCCTTAGTTATATTTGGACTGATATTAAACATGTTTGGATCTGTTCTAAACACTTATGCTTCAAATATTATGCCCATCCAACATTCATATTTTTACACCTATCAGTTTTCCCTAGTTGCTCATAATTTTCCTAGTCTAGCCCTATATACCCATGAAGCCATTGAAGCCTTTGTCCTTTCTATTACATATGATAATATTTCTGATATATCAGAGTTTTATCAGCCTCATATAAGATCTGGAAAGGTGCTACATCAGATTGGAATATTGACATGTGATTCACATCACAATTTTGCAGCTATTCAAGAAATTGGGTGTGAAATAAATTGTCTTAATTTTTGTACTCTTTGGAAAGGAGTATGCACATATATCTTTTCCATTTCAGATTATGTTTGCAGATTAGAGTTTGACAGCATAAATAAGCAAGCATTCATATAATGCTCCTTGTTGAGAAAAACATTGTCTTGAATAGTTTACCAAATATTTAATTATCGACCGAGGTTTGTAAGCTTAGAGTTGCTACAAAATATATGCGAAGGCAGAAAGATTCCTAAGGTGTTGTGGCAATATTTTAGTAGACATAAATCAAAAGATATTTTTAAACAAGAAGCAAAGACTTCTAAGGATTCGACAGTTTAAGAAGATTGAGCTAGAGGACTTAGTGTAGTATTTAGTTATACTACTCTACTTTATACATCCTTGATGCAAATAAAAACAAGATAACAAACTATCAACTTCGAAAACCAACTATACAAAAGAGGATTTATAGAATTACATCAACCAAAATATTGAACTAAGAATATACATGGTAATTTAGACTAATTCCACTCTCCTGGATTGTTTTGGGGATAAGCATTCATAGTGACTGGGACAGGGGTAGGAGAAGAGTCAAAGTGGCTTTCAAATGAGGTATACAAGCTAAAGGGAATTAATTCTAACTTTACCTCTATTAAGAAGTGATGGTAAACATAGTTCCTTTATACCATAAACACTTATTAACCATGCAAAAGCAAAGACCTAGCTAAGTAAACCTAATAATGATATAAATTATTACTTAAGAACCACCTAATCTGAAAAGAACAACTCCTCTCAATGACTAGTCAATATATCTACCAACTTTAAATCATATGTACAAAAATAGAATGAATTCAAGCTAATATAATCATATGGTAAGAAGGCTTAAAGGCTTAATAAATACTCTAAATAATTTAATTACATACTCTAAAAAGAAGTATAATTACTATCTAACTATCCTTACTCGAAACCTGCTCAAAGAACTGAAGAAACAGACCTAAATCATGTGAATTATGCTAAGGACTGTATAAAAGACTGAACAACAGGTTGAAATGGAAGTCTATATAATGAAGCAAACTGATTGTCTATATGACAGGCTGTATACAAAAATACATAAAACTTTGAAAAGTTAATTGATCTAAATGATTTCAGATCAGCTGACCTATGCATGCCCTTAACTAAGATGTGAATATAGGAATTTAAATCTAGTTAGCAATTGCTTCATGTATAATTACGATTCATAACTCAAACCTATTCACCCTACAAGATAATACAATTCATAATTTAAAAGCATTACTATCTAATGTAATTTAAAAAGGGACTAAGGATTGAATAAATTCAGAGCATACTAAGAACTAATAGAATTAAGACTAACAATGATTACATCCTCTAATACTGAAAGAAATCTATTCTATTAACATTGAATCAAATGATAAACTAGAAATACATCAAAAAGAATTACAGGCCATTTTATATGCAAATGCATCAAAAGGAAATTGTAGTCTAGTCTATATGGAAATGTATAAACAAAATTACAAGTTAGTATATATGCATATGCATCAAAAGGAATTTACAGTTTAGTCTATATGCAGAGGAATCACAATCTAGTCTATGTGTAAATGCATCAAAAAGAATGACAATCTAATCTATATGCAAAGGGATTACAATCTAATCTAATAAACTGGAATTGTAACAAAAGAATGACAGTCTAATATATATGCAAAGATTACAATCTAATCTAATAAACCTATAACAAAAGAATGATAGTCCAATCTATATGCAACTGGTTGCCAAATTGAAACGAAAGACTACATAAGCATCATAAATTTAAAATGAAATATAAGCTATAAGCATCATAAGAATGGAAATGAAATCTAAGCTACAGAAACAATATAAGCAATTGCATAAATGAAACTACATAAACCATATGCTAATTTATGAAGAAGGGAAAGAGACTGTACGAAAATAAAAACTCTGATTGGCGGGGGGCCCTCCCAGCAAACAGAGTTACATCCTACTACGTGTTAATGGAGCACCATCAGGAACAGTATGATAGAGTTTTCCATTAAAAATAAATAGTCTGAATTTACATAAACTGGCTGAGCTATAAACTACTTCTGCTTCTCTAACGCTCTCTTGCATACAAGTGTTCTCATATATATAGTATTTAGAAAGCGAGCAAGTCGACCCTTCAGTGTTCAACTGCTCTTCTAAGATAAGTCAACCATTATTACAATTCATTTCTTTAACGCCAACACACAGTCGCTTTCCTTCCTTGTCGCGAGTTGGTTTCCATCGGCATGAAGTGGCTCCCTTTTTCTAGCATTGTGCTATATGCTAGGCATCTTCCAGAATGAGGCTCGTGCTAACACTTCAACAAGTGGAAATTCGGTGGTTTCCAACTCACTCCATGCTTAAATGCTGGAGAATCAATTAGTCTGAATGTGCGGTTGGTTTAGCGAGCTATATGATGAGTTGGATATGTTATGCGCATATCTAGCCGAACATGCACCTGTGTGTAA
Organism: Pseudotsuga menziesii; assembly: GCA_001517045.1. NCBI lineage: Eukaryota > Viridiplantae > Streptophyta > Pinopsida > Pinales > Pinaceae > Pseudotsuga > Pseudotsuga menziesii. Next base: position 278,414 of record LPNX011144959.1, on the reverse strand, counting down.
ACTTGCCCCAAAAGGTATGTTCTGTAATTAAGAATACATCTATTAGAAATTACATCAATAAATCATCAAATTCACTCATTAAAACAGTAAAATAACCAAGAATAAATCAATTTGAAATAGATCCAAAATAAAGTCATACCTAAGCTTAATGGTAATCTGTATGATGCAATGACGCCAAAATGAAAACAAAATATTCGTTAATACATAGGGTTTTTAGCTCAAAAAGGGTAAAAAAATGGGGCTCAACATACCCCCAAACTAAAAGGATGCCACATCCCACTGGTACAATTTAAGAGATATTATTGGGAAGAAGGCAGAGCTGCGCTAGCAGCTGCCTTCGACCTTGAAGCAGATGACTTATATTTTATCTTTTTAGCTTGTACCTTCAAGAGGGCATGCCTTGCGTGCTGATCCCTTTGTGTTGTACTTACAGTCTTATGAAGATCTTCCATAGCCTTAATATATAGGCGTAATAGTGTATTTTCTTCTCGCAGCTTTGAGATTAATTTGACATGTACTTCATTCTGTTTTGTCATCTCTGTCAACTCAAAGTTTAGCTATTCTATTGTTGGGTGTTTTGGTTGACAGAGTTCTGGGGACTGGTTGCAATCCCGCAGAGGGTTCTCTTCTTCAGTCGACACTTTAGGCTTGGAATCTAGAACTTGACTATCAAGGTTTACATTTCGAATAGGGGTAGAAATATTTTCATGAGCAGCATCATTAAGCAAATCGACTGAAAGATTGGCCAATGTATATAAAGGAGAATATGGGTTAGGCATATGTGTTCCAGTCGGACTATCTAGATGATCTATCTGTATGTCAGGATGGATGCTTGACTACACCATGAGATGGACACAGGGTTGACGACTGGTCTGTGCAAATTTCACCTTCTATTTCCTAGTATGGGGCCATGGTAGAGGTATGAATTCAGCAGGAACAACAGGGAAGATCGAGTAGATGGGCATGGTTCTGATATATCATCATCTGGATGAACTATGTTAGGGTTTTTATTCCCTATTGATGGAGATGGATTAGATTCTTAGCCATGAGAATGTTGGGGGTGCTTGTGAATATTCAAATGAGGGTTAAGGACCTTGAAAATGAAAGTATTCCAGGTCTAGTTTCGTTGTCTAAGCTGATCAAGAATGAGAAGTTTTATGATACTATGATGGTATAGGATGTTCTTGGGATGCGGGGTGTTATTCCGAACCAATTTCGACATTTTCTCAAGACTCCGTAGAAATAAAAATGGGAAATTCAAATATTTCTTATCCACAAAGTGAGCCAATAGACGCAAATAACAAGATTTAAAGACACTGCACTTACCCTCGCATGTAACTAGGTGGATAATAACTGTCAATCGATTGAGATATTCTGGTTTGATCCAACTGCGATGATAGCCTTCGGTGCCTAATACATGATGAAATTCAAGCTTCAATGCAAAATTGTGTGACGCTCAAGGGATGAACCAATGCTTGTGCCAGTGTTCCCCCTCTCTAGGAAGCTTGGTAGCCCAGGCGATTGATTCCTCAGTGACTGGAAAAACTAAATGGTTGACCCTTGCTTCTCTCCCATCGAAACCCATTGTGAATAGTAAGAAAATTTCCTTGTCAAAACCCTACAACTGTGGAAATTGAACCCAGGTGTTAGAACAATTACACTCACAAAAATTGCCAATTACACATGCAAATTACACACAAAGAAGACTGAATATGGAGCAGAACACTGATCTGTATTGAATAAGTGTACAATATCCAACCCTGTGAAGTCATAGGCTGCCACAATAAATAATTACATGAGATATTTGAATGCATTGGGATGCCATTCGAATTGGTCAAAAGCAGGCTTACTAAATCTAAGAAAATCCCCCATAGGTGCATAAAGCAGCTTCCAAATCTGCCCAGGAGCTCACGAATTGGAAAAATCAATTAGGAAAGCTAATAGCTAATGGAAGGACAACTCATACATGATTTTATTAGGAGAAAATAGTGGAGGATGATGAGGACAAAAAACAAGTTAACTTCACCTAGTCAAAGTTTCCCAATTTCAATAAAACCTAGCAAAAGAAGGCAATAAAGCAGAAAAAGAAGACATGCGCTAGGAAGGCCAAGAATAAAGCAGAATTGATTCCAAGAGGTTTCCCAAGTGCTCCATGACTCAGTTTTAGCAATTTTGACCACTTTGGACATGTGGAGGGAAACTTGCATAAGGTGGAATATGGAAACTAGGCAAATAAGACAAAAATGGATTAATTAATGTCTAAGGTAGCTAACTATGGGTTGATTATTCTAACACCCCGCCTTAAGCCTAACGTATGAGTAAAATATCAGAAAATTATAGGGCCAAGCAACAAGGCTTAGTCACCCTTTACATATTGCATGTCCATTTAACCAAGGAAAGAGGCAAAAACCCAGTGGGAAAAATCCTCCCTTAGACATGGACAGGAAAACAAAATTTGAAAATCTTGTCATCAATCATGCTTCACAGCATGATCAGCAATCCCCAGCAGTGATTTGAGATTGTTGAAAGTCTTCTCACAAAAAACTTTGGTGAAGATGTCTGCTAGTTGTTCTGAAAATGAACAGAAGAGTAGGTGAATGGTGCCATCATGCACAAGCTATCTAATGTAGTGCATATAGATCTCAATGTGTTTGGTTCTTTGTCTATGAATTGGATCATTGCAAATTCAAATGGTACTCTGATTATCACAATAGATAGTAGTTGAGTATTTTGATTCAAAGCCACACTCACCAAGTAACCCCTGCAACCATAAACATTGAGTTGATGCATTTACAACTCCTCTGTACTCTGCTTCTGTAGATGAGAGTGCAATGGCACTCTGTTTCTTGCTTGACCGGTTGATTGGTCCTTCAGCAAGCATGAACACATATCTTGATGTTGAATTTCGATCTGTGTTGTCACCTACCCAATCACTGTCAGTAAACCCAATCAAATCAAGATCAGATTTAGCTTTGTAGAAGATCCCATGAGTCCTTGTTCCCTGAACAAAGTTAAGGATCCTTTTGGCTGCTCTCCAATGGATCTCATGAGGCTGATCCATGTATCTTGAAACCACACTTACTGCATAAGAAATATCAGGTCGAGTATGTGTAAGGTACAGCAAACACCCAATCAGTTTCCTATATAGTGTATTATTTACCATAGGAGAAGAATCTGCTTCTTCAAGCTTAACTCCTGAAAGGAAGGGAGTCTTGCTTGGCTTACAATATTTCATGTTGAACTTGTTCAGCAAATCCAAAGAATACTTGGACTGATTTACTTTTATTCCATGTTTGGTTTGATCAATATCGAGACCCAAGAATTGGCTCAATAACCCCAATTCAGTCATAGAAATTGCATGGTTCATTGCATCCTTCAAGGAGGCAATTTCATCCTTTGAGCTTCCTGTAATGAGACGGTCATCTACATACAAGAAAATAATCATCAAAGAACCATGAATCAGCTTCAAATAAACATTATGATCAGACTTTCATTGAACAAAACTCAATGACAGCAAAAAGCCATCAATCTTGACATACCAAGCCCTGGGGGCTTGCTTAAGCCCATACAATGATTTCTTTAGCCTGCACACAAGAGATGAATTAGTATCAAATCCTTGAGGCTGCTGCATGTAAATATATTTAGTAAGATCTCCATTCAGGAAATCACACTTCACATCCATGTGATGTACCTCCCACTGCTTCGAAGCTGCAATGGCAAAGGCTAGCCTGATGGAGTCCATCTTTGCCACTGGTGCAAAGGTCTCATTGTAGTCTATGCCATGTACCTGTGAGTAGCCCTTGGCTACCAATATTGCCTTATATTTAAAATTTGAACCATCAGCATCAAACTTGGTTTTGTAAACCCACTTACATTGAACTAGCTTCCTCCCTGGGGGAAGATCAACCAACTCCAAAGTGTTGTTCTTCTGGAGTGAGCTGAACTCTTCTTTCATGGCTGTTTTCCATCTTAGATCATGTGCTACATCTTCATATTTCTGTGGGTCTGATTCAACCATCAGATATCATTTCTCTGTAAACAAAGGGTCTTTCATACACAGAGCACTCTTAAACTGAGATCTAGTCCTCCTAGGATCACTAGGATTTCTAGCTAGTTCTCTAGCTGCATGAATGGTCTTTGCTGCCCATTTTGGTCTTATAGGACTATTAGGATCTGCAATTAAATCATCATTATCAGACATATCAGAATCATCAAACTCAATTATCTCTTCACTTACATTCAATGGTTCTGGTGGTGAAGAGGATTCTCCAACTTCCACTGCTGCTAAAGGCTCTTCTTGGAACTGAACACTCCTTTCAATGAAGGCTTTGTTTGTGCTCAAATTTATCAGATTGTACCCTTTTGAATATTCATAGTACCCAACAAATATACACTCTTGTCTTTGGGGCTGCAAAGCCTTCCTCTTTTCTGTTGGAATTCTAGCCCAAGCCCTTGAGCTAAAAATCCTGAAATGGGTCACATCTGGCTTGTGCCCACTCCATGCTTCAAAAGGAGCCATACCATTAAGTTTTTTATGAGGCACCCTATTCTAAATATAGGCTGTACAATTTATAGCTTCGACCCAAAACTTTGGTCGCAAAGTCTTAGCCTCCATCATGCAGGTTTCCATCTCTTTCAGTGATATGTTCTTCCTCTCAGCAACACCATTTTGCTGTGGTGTGTAAGGGATAGAATGCTGCATATAAATACCTACATCTACACAATATTTAATGAACTCAGACTTGACATACTCACCACTATTTTCAGATCTGAGGACCTTGAGTTTCCTCCCAGACTGGTTTTCAACCAAAGCCTTAAAGACTTTGAAAAGGCCAAAAACTTCAGACTTGTGTTTCAGGAAGTAAACCTAGCAGTACCTAGAAAAGTCATCTATGAATTTCAATGCATATTTGTCCTGACTCATTGACATATGAGGAAATGGGCCAGCAACATCACTGTGGATCAACTCAAGAGGTGCAGAGGTTCTCTCATGACTAGCTTTCTCAAATTTATGCTCTGGGTGTTTTCCTAAGATGCAACCTTGACAGAATCCTTAGGAAAACTTAATCTTGGGTAACCCTATGACCATTTCTTTTTCACTAAGATCAGAAAGATACTTATAGTTAAGGTGGCCAAATATTTCATGCCAAATCTTGCTTGCATCATTAGCATGAATCAGAAGAGTAGAGGGGTTTGAGTAGGGTGGGAAGTGTGAGAACATGTATACCTTCGAAGTGTGATTTGCAACTCCTTTTGCAATGACTTTACCACTTGAGATCTTTGTGATCTCAACTTCATCAGGGGAGAATATGACCTTCTTTGGAGACCCTGTGTGGGTCATCTGATACACTGATAAGAGGTTAGAGGCAAGAGCTGGAACATACAATACATTGCTGAACTTACCATGGTCAAGATAAATCCTCCCTTTGCCCAAAATTTCTGTGAGAGAGTCATCTCCCAGTACTATTGGTGGACCTTTTGAAATGTCAAGTGAAGTGAATGCCTCCTTGGTCAAAACCATATGTCTTGAAGCTCCAAAATCAATGATGAAACTAGGTGAGCTTGATGTGCCAGCAACCAATGCATGAACTCTCTCTCTGTCTTCTGAATTTGATCCTCCTTCCCTCTTCTTTGAGCTATCAAGAAGGGAGATGCCATTCTTCTCTAGGAGTTGGGTCAGCATGTCAATTTGATTCTTCATGCAGGAGCTTTCAAGATGATTGCCCTTACTGCAGTATGCACACTTGCTCATTTCTCCTTTGTTCTTCTTCTTCTGGGGGTTCTCTTGGAACCTTGGGGCTCCTCTGGAGACTTGTTCTTGTCTCTCTTTTGCTCAGGTGGCTTCTTAGCTTTCTTCTTGCCTTTTGAATCCACCCTCGAATCTCTAGCAACCAGAGATTGGTCTTTGGAAGGTTTTATGGTGCCCATCATCACCAATTTATCTTGTTCTTGTGTGAAAGATTCCATGAAATCTGCAAGGCTAGGCATTTTCCAGGCTCGAGCTGTCAACTTTGTGGCATGGAAGGTTGAGACAAACACTGAATAGTTAGGTCCAAGCTTTGAGAGTATGGCCAAAACTAGTTGCTCCTCCTTCTTTTCAATTCCACACTATTTTAGCTGCAAAACAAGGGCTTTGAACTTGGAAAAGTAGAGTTGCAGGGATTCAAAGCTATTGGGACTCGAGGAGATCAATTCATTTTTGATTTGATGTCCCCTCATCTCATCTGTCTTACCAAAAATCTCAACAAGATTCTCCCATACTTCATTTGCTGATGTTAATCCATCAAGATGGAAAAGGAGGTCTCTGGATATGCTCAAACACAGGAGACCATAGGTCTCATCCCTCCTGTTGTGCCATTTAATTTTCTCTACAGCTGCATTGGGATTTGCTTATGTTTACATAGTCACTCTATAGAGGCCTTTCACTCTCAACAGTATCTCCATCTCTTCTTTCCATTCAAATAAGTTAAATGGAGTCAAGATGATCTTCTCAGATTGATCCATAGCTCAGAAATTTGCCCTTCAGTCAGCAGAATGATCCAAGTCAATGATGTTGAACCTGCAATAACAAATTGGAAGGAGATAAATCAATATACAAAGGCTCTAATATCATGTGGAAATTGAACCCAGGTGTTAGAACAATTACACTCACAAAAATTACCAATTACACATGCAAATTACACACAAAGGAGACTGAATATGGAGCAGAACACTAATATGTATTGAATAAGTGTACAATAGCCAACCCTGTGAAGTAACAGGCTGCCACAATAAATAATTACATGAGATATTCGAATGCATTGGGATGCAATTCTTATTGGTCAAAAGCAAGCTTACTAAATCTAAGCAAATCCCCCATAGGTGCATAAAGCAGCTTCCAAATATGTCTAGGAGCTCACAAATTGGAAAAATCAATTAGGAAAGCTAATAGGTGATGGAAGGACAATGCATACATGATTTTATTAGGATAAAATAGTGGAGGATGATGAGGACAAAAAACAAGTTAACTTCACCTAGTCAAAGTTTCCCAATTGCCTTAAAAATCAGCAAAAGCAGGAAATAAAGCAGAAAAAGCAGACATGCGCTAGGAAGGCTAGGAATAAAGTAGAATTGATTCCAAGAGGTCTCCCAAGTTCTCCATGACTCATTTTTAGCAAGTTTGACCACTTTGGACATGTGGAGGACAACTTGCATAAGGTGGAATATGGAAACTAGGCAAATAAGACAAAAATGGATTAATTAATGTCTAAGGTAGCTAACTATGGGTTGATTATTCTAACAGCAACTGGTGCAGAAAATGGTTCCATCCTGTGCAAAAGAATATTTTGCGACAGCCTCTAAATTCAGGTATCCAGAAGAGGTCTTGATAACTCTCTGATTCGAAACGGTTTGGCATGGTGAAGCCAAGGTGATGAAACAGGGCTCTACGATAAATATGGGGAAAAAGATGGTGATGGGATTTTATGGCAGTAACGGTCAAATGAAAGAATAGAAAGGATTCGTATCATATTTAAAGCACACCACATTCAGCCGATCAAATGATCATGCAGCCAACTCGACGTATTTGGATGACCATGCCGTCATGACAACCCTTAAAACGTGTGCCGTCAAAATGAGAGTACATAAGGTTTTAATTAGTTCAACCCTGTCCAAAGTGAACTTTGGACAAGTTGAACATTTGACTTTAATGCAAACATATGACCATATTCATTACCATATCCATAAGTTTCACGAGGAAATCGATTGTCTAGTTGATACGTGTGAATGGAGAAATGAGATAAGGTGATGACAACAAAATAATGATTTGAAAGTACCCTAAGGTCTTTTCAAGCCTAAATGAGGATAAAATAAAATCATATTAGATCAATATCGTACCGAGTCATAAGTCAAAATTTAGTAAAAAGTACCCTTATGGATATGATTTTTAATAATGATGATATGACTCAGCTAATTTTGATCATAGGAAAAATATCATCGTTCATATTCAAAACATCATTTGGCTTTTCATTCAGTCCGTTATTCAACCCTTCATATGATCCTTTGTATGATTCTTTGTATAATCCTTCATATGAACTTCCTGTAATAAAATAAGTTTTGCTTGATCAGATCAGACTATTGGTAATCATAAAAAAATTCTAAGCTTCGAACCTTCAAGGAGATCACATAAACACAATTACTTTGATCTTTTTATTTATTTATTTTTTATTGTACTTCCCTAATTTTTAAAGAAATAAATTGTCATTTTTATAAAGGGACAGATAGTCTAATATTCCCCCCCCAAACCAGAGATATGGCATGTCCGCACGCCATACAAGAAAATTCAGTGGTTTCCAACTATAAGATAAGAAAGTTCAGTCATACAGTTATAGTTAGGTGAAAAGAAAAAGTAACATATGCATGGAAGGATTGAGATATACATATATAAAAGAGTGCTCAAATATACAGATTCATTATTTACCATGTAAATGAAGAAATAAGAGAAGAGTCCTAGGGAAAACTAGTCATCCTTGCCTTGTTGTAAAGATATATTTTCCCTTAAAAAAAAAAAATCGTTAGATTTGCGAGAATCTACTACTATGGGTCCCATTACTAAGATAAACAGATCCTAGTTATTGATTGAATTCAGATTATCAGGTCCAAGTCAATCTTACAGTGATTCTTTAATGACATAAAAAACAATAGGCCTAAACATATCTTATTGTTAACACATGTGCCTAGAGGTGCATTAACCAAGCTTTTTTACCTGATATTGCCCCGCTGCTAGCGATCCTGTTTAGTACCCCAGCGTGTTTATCTTGGTACCATGAAAGCATAGCCCCGCTGCTAGCCCGCCTGTTCAGTACCCCGATGAGTTTACTTGCATCTATCAAACTTCCTTATTGCTAGATTTTTACTCAGCATTGACCTACTACCAGCAGGCCTGTTCAGTACCCCGGCAGGTTTGCCTTGTATAAAGATAGGAAGTCGATTGGTACTAGAGTGTGATTAGCCCTACTAAACACGAGTAAATTTTTTTATACAATCGCCTTAATCATAGATCATGTCAAAAGAGAATAACTGAAAGGTTTTCTCGGGCCTTTTAGTCTATTTTCTTTATATAAGATAATGTTCCCCATAAGCAGAAATTCCACTTATCCTAGAGTATTCTCAAAAATATTTTAAAGGTCAAGTTTTGATAACAAGCGTAGATGTACTAGTAATCTCTAGGTATGATAACTGAAGTAATTCTTTTGAGCACTTGCTTAAAATAATCAAGAATATACCTATCTGAATCAAACCTTCATGTATAAAAGATAACAAATTCATCAAAATAAATGGTTTGAGAATCAAATTTTCAGAATCACAACGAATGTATAGTAGGAAAAGACCCACCTATAACTAAATTTTCAAGACCATTTATTAGATGATTGGTTTTATTCTAGAATCATAGAAGAAGAGTCCCTTAGAATTACACATGACTCTTGTTTATTCGAAAAACATATCTACATATGTACAAATGATGACAACCCAAGGCAACTTTTCAATTATTGGGTAAAGGAGGAAGAGTGTTTAAGGAGGGAGGATCAGCTTCTATTCTAGCAAGGTTTACTCGGGTCCCTTGAGGAAAAAGGTGATGTCCTGTACAAATATGACACGTGGAAATTTTGAATGGACATTCTTGTGGGAGATGTTTAGCTTTACATTTTGAACATAAGATAGTCCTTGCTGATGACTCTTCTTTCCTTTTCTTTGGGTGAGTTGGGTTGCTGAAGGGAGGCTTTTTCTGAGGTGAGACTGAGGTGTCCCAGTGTCCTTTTTTAGGGGATATCTTTCTCCTGTTGGACATGCTCCTATTGGGCCCTATAGGAGAAGTAGACTCTAGTTTGGGTGTTCCAATTTGTGAAATTACAGAGTCGTCAAGGAGTGCTTTTATTTGGACAGGGTTAGCCAAGTTTAGGTCTCCTTCCAGAGAAGAAGTTGTATTGGGATGCTTAGAGGATTTTAGTAAACTGATCTCTCAAAATATTTTCAAGAATAAGATCCTCAAATATTCCTGTCAAAGTATCATCCATGAATTTTCTAATAATACTTCTTAAGAGAGTCTCCTTTAGATCCCCAAGCAGATAACTTCCTATAGGTGTCTTTTGGTATCTTTTTACTAAGTAAAGAATGGGGAGAGCTATGTCCCTATAATTATCTACTCTAAATATACTTAAGAAAAATAAATCAAGATTTGCTTAAAATGATCACACTTGTACAAAAAGGAACAACAAGGCTTTGGGGAGACCCACTAAAGTGGATGCATCAGGCTGTCACACTATGGAAATTCCATAGTGAAGTCGTCTTTGTGTCTTATCGTTTCCCCTTCCCCTTGCTATGTAATGTAAAGGCAACCTATCTATCCTTACCTATATAGACTTTGTACATGAAAAACTAAACCAAAGGGAACCTAGACTACTGCTATAGTCGGGTTTGGGGGCGCCTGTTATAACAGATGCGCAGGTTCTTACCTCTCGTCTTACTGCTCCCCCGCCACCAACCTATCACTAAAATTCATAAGCAAATTATATTTTTCTACCTTACTGAGCAACTCCCTGGAAACGGCACCAAAATGTTGGGAAAAACATTGTCTTGAATAGTTTACCAAATATTTAATTATCGACCGAGGTTTGTAAGCTTAGAGTTGCTACAAAATATATGCAAAGGCAGAAAGATTCCTAAGATGTCGTGGCAATATTTTAGCAGACATAAATCAAAAGATATTTTTAAACAAGAAGCAAAGACTTCTAAGAATTCAACAGTTTAAGAAGATTAAGCTAGAGGCATTAGTGTAGTATTTAGTTATACTACTCTACTTTATATATCCTTGAAGCAAATAAAAACAAGATAACAATTTATCCACTTCGAAAACCAACTATACAAAAGAGGATTTATAGAATTACATCAACCAGAATATTGAACTAAGAATATACATGGTAATTCAGACTAATTCCACTCTCCTAGATTGTTTTGGGGATAAGCATTCATAGTGACTGGGACAGGCGTAGGAGGAGAGTCAAAGTGGCTTTCAAATGAGGTATAGAAGCAAAAGGGAATTAATTCTAACTTTACCTCTACGAAGATATGTAAACTAAGGAAGGTCCAGTTGCAAGTGATGGTAAACATAGTTCTTTATACCATAAACACTTATTAACAATGCAAAAGCAAAGACCTAACTAAGTAAACCTAATAATGATATAAATTCTTATTTAAGAACCATCTAATCTGAAAAGAACAACTCCTCTCAATGACCAGTCAATATATCTACCAACTTTAAATCATATGTACAAAATTAGAATGAATTCAAACTAATATAATCATATGGTAAGAAAGCTTAAAGGCTTAATAAATACTCTAAATAATTTAATTACATACTCTGAAAATAAGTATAATTACTATCTAACTATCCTTAATCGAAACCTCCGCAAAAAACTGAAGAAACAGACCTAAATTATGTGAATTATGCTAAGGACTGTATAAAACATTGAACAACAGATTGAAATGGCAGTCTGTATAACGAAGCAAACAGACTGACTGTATGACAGGCTGTATACAAAAATACTTAAAACTTTGAAAAGTTAATTGATCTAAATGATTTCGGATCAGCTGACCTATGCATGCACTTAACTAAGATGTGAATACAGGAATTTAAATCTAGTTAACAACTGCTTCACGTATAATTATGATTCATAACTCAAACCTATTCACCCTACAAGATAATACAATTCATAATTTAAAAGCATTACTATCTAATGTAATTTAAAAAGGGACTAAGGATTGAATAAATTCAAAGCATACTAAGAACTAATAGAATTAAGACTAACAATGATTACATCCTATAATAATGAAAGAAATCTATTCTATTAACATTGAATCAAATGATAAACTAGAAATACATCAAAAAGAATTGCAACCCAGTTTATATGCAAATGCATCAAAAGGAAATTGCAGTCTAGTCTATATGGAAATGCATAAACAAGATTACAATTTAGTCTATATGCTGATGCATCAAAAAGAATTTACAGTTTAGTCTATATGCAGAGGAATCACAATCTAGTCTATGTGCAAATGCATCAAAAAGAACGACAGTCTAATCTATATGCAAAGGGATTACAATCTAATCTAATAAACTGTAACTGTAACAAAAGAATGACAGTCTAATATATATGCAAAGGGATTACAATATAATCTAATAAACTGGAACTGTAACAAAAGAATGACAGTCTAATCTATATGCAACCGGTTTCCAAATTGAAACGAAAGACTACTAAGCATCATAGCTTTAAAATGAAATCTAAACTATAAGCATCATAAGACTAGAAATGAAATCTAAGCTAAAGAAACAATATAAACAATTGCAGAAATGAAACTGCATAAACCATATGCTAATTTACGAAGAAGGGAAAGATACCATATGAAAATAAAAAAATTGATTGGCGTGGGGCCCTCCCAGCAAACAAAGTTACATCCTACTACGCATTAATGGAGCACAATCGAGAATAGTATGACATAATTTTCCATTAAAAATAAACAGTCTGAATTTACATAAACTAGCTGAGCGAAAAACTACTTATGCTTCTCTAACTCTCTCTCGCCTACAAGCGTTCTCATATATATAGTTTTTAGAAAGCGAGCAAGTCGACCCTTCAGTGGTCAACTGCTCTTCTAGGATAAGTCAACCATTATTACAATTCATTGCTTTAACGCCAACACACAGTCGCTCTCCTTCCTTGTCGCGAGTTGGTTTCCATCGGTGTGAAGTGGCTCCCTTTTTCTAGCATAGTGCTATATGCTCGAAATCTTCCAAAATGAGGCCCATGCTAACACTTCATTAGGTGGAAAGTCGATGGTTTCCAACTCACTCCATGCTTAAATGCTGGAGAATCAATCAGTTTGAATGCGCGGTTGGTTCGACGAGCTATATGACAAGCTGGATATGCTATGCCCATATCTAGCCAAACATGTGTCTGTGTGTAAACTTGCCCCAAAAGGTATGTTCTACAATTAAGAATACATCTATTAGCAATTACATCAGTAAATCATCAAATTCACTCATTAAAACAGTAAAATAATCAAGAATAAATCAATCCAAAATAAAGTCATACTTGAGCTGAATGGTAATCTGTATGATGCAAAGACGCCAAAATGACAACAAAATATTCGTTAATACATAGGGTTTTTATCTCAAAAAGGGTAAAAAAATGGGGCTCAACACTCCTACTTCATCAGATGATGAGATACAAGGAATCTCTCCTCTTCCTTCTTACAGGTTCTACACTCTAGCGCATGATCATGGAGTTCATGATTTCTTCAGCAAGTCCTTCATCCAGAAGAAGCTCATTCAGCTCATTAAAGTGAAGATGAAGATATGTTAAAGACATATTTCAAATTGTGTGCCTTGTCCTTCCTTGGGGGAGTATTTGCCCCATGTAGTTTTGCCTCTTTCCTCACTTTTGTGGACATAATAATTGTTAAAGGGTGACCATAGCCTTGTTGTTGGGCCCTATATGCATCCATATGCATCTATATGTTTTTTCATACCATCATAAAGTCATACTTATAGGGGGGTGTTGGAATATATTAAACCCACTCATAACTTAGGATAAAATAATTAATCATTATTTGATTAATTATTCACCCACTAGCTTAATTAGTTGGCATCCACTTGCACCTTAAAGTCGATACATGCCATATATATCCTAAGAATGATTTATTTCTAATTCTGGGTTGATTTTCACCATCCAAAATTAGTATACATCACTTTACAGTAGATTCCGCTTTATTCTGCTTTTTCTGCTTTTATGTGGATAAGGTAAAGCTAGTCAAACTAGGAAACTGGGTGCTTTTGTTGACAACCCATCCTTCATGAATTTTCCTCCATTTTATAGAATTATTATGTTTTTTCCATCTCCTTTACAACTCACTCATGCTTTTTCCAATTCGTGAGGTCCTTGATAGATTTGGGAAGTGCTTTAGCCACCTATGGGGGTTTGCTATATTTTGGTAAGTCAGCGTTTTTGAGCTTTATGAGTTGTCTCCATACAACTCAATTTTCCTATGAGGGATGTACTATTTATGTACACTATTATTCATCATTATTCAGTGGAAGGATACACACCAATATTCATCTCTTCATTCATGTGATTCAATCTCTTTTCTTCTCTCTATTTTTCCTGTGTATGCTTGTGAGAATTCTTAGTAGCAAGATCTATTTCCTGTGATTCTTCTTAGAATCATTTCTCATAGAATTGATCTATTATTTCTACACCATGTATATTACTTAGTGTTTGAAATGTCAGAAATTTAAAGCAGAGCATAAGAATCTTGCTGGTCTACTCCATACCTTTCCAGTACCGAAATGGAAGTGGGATGTAGTGACCATTGATTTTATTACTAGATTACCAAGAACACTAAGGAAGCATGATTATATTATGGTGGTGTTTGATAAGTTGAAAAATTATTCCCATTTTGTACCTGTACAATCAAGATTTAAAGAAACCAAGATTGCAGAAGTATACATGAAGGAAATTGCTAGGTGGTATTCCTAGAGCACTGAGTTTCAGATCAAGATCCAAATTTCACTTTGAACTTTTGAAAAGGTTTGTTCCAAGTATTTGGAACCAAACTCAACCTTAGTACAACGTATCATCCATATTCAAATGGTCAAAAAGTTTTGTTCGAGAATTTTGAACCAAACTCAACGTTAGTACAACGTATGATCCATAGTCAAATGGACAGACTGAGCGGGTAAACGAAGTCATTGAGTACATTTTCATGATGTATGTAACAGGCAAGGCCAATAATGGGAATATTACTTGTACTTAGTGGAATTTTCCTATAACAATGACTACCAAGAATCATTGAAGATGATTCATTTTGAATCACTTTATGGAAGGAAGTATCAGGTTCTGGTAAGTTGGGATAAGCCACTAGATAGGATTCTTGTGGGACCAGAAATGCTTCAAGCAATGGAACAACAAGTAACCAAGATCAAGCAAATATAAAAAAAATTGCTTAGGATAGGAAAAAGAGCTATGTAGACAAGGATATAATGCATAGAGAATTCCAAGTTGGGGACATAGTATATTTGAAGGTTAAAGGCATGAAAAAATCATTACAGTTGGGTAGCTGCAAGAATTGGATATTAGATTATGTGGAACTTTAAAGTCTTGAGCATAATTGGGCCAGTAGCATATGAAATTGCTCTTCCTCCTTTAGTTAAAATAATAATGTTTTACATGTTTCCTTGTTGAAAAAATATGTTTATGATTCTAATCATATCCTTGATTTGTCTGTGATATAGGTAGAACCCGAAGGGGAAATCCAAGTTCAACCAATCTACATATTGGAAAAAAAGAACTAAGACTCTCAGGAACAGGTTCATAGATAAGGTAAAGGTCCAATGAACCCATTACAACCCTCAAGAAGCAACCTAGGAACTGGAAGATCAGTTGCAGGAAGAGTATCACCATTTGTTTTGAAGACTGTATTACACATACAAATTTTGAAAGTTTTTTCAATAATTTTGGACCTTGTAAACATTGAGGATGGTGTATATTTTAAGGGGGAGGGAAATGTAATACTTATGGACTAGAAACCAGTCGATTAATGTAATTTTGTAAAAGGTTATGAGTTCCCATGAGGCAAAACTCATTTTTTTAAATATTAATATAGAATATACAGCTGGTCGTGGCTGAGTCAAAACACTAAACAATCAGAGACTCATGTGTTCACCCAATATAGTGAGGGGGAGGTAAGTTGATAGCCTTGATTAACCATGCATACTTAATAAAGGACCCTAAGAATTTGTTTCACCTTAATATTTTTCATAAACCTTTAACCCGACTTAAGAGATATTGATGGATTAAGAGGGATTTTGGTGACTAGGCAGGTGGCATGGAAGATGAATGGTTCATGCAAGAGTAAAATTGGACTTGCAGTAAAAGAGAGTGTTACATGGAAGAATATAATGGACAGTGCACAAAGAGAGCGAAGTGAAGAACGAACTGGGGAGTACCAGTTTTGATTGCTGAGCAAAGTGTGACAGAGAAGGAAAAAAATACGCGGCAGTGAACGCAGAACGTGGGATGCTTAACACACAATGCATGGGAGGTAGAGTGAAGTGCGCAACAACCGACACATGAAGTTGGCTCGCTGAATTCTTGGTGTTTTGGGATCATTGGTGGATTTTGAAATTGTATCCAGAACCTGAGTGAAGTACCCAAATGGACTGTTTGCAGTGGTAGTTGGGATGGTGGGGAAACCCGTGAACCTAATCTAGAACCTACAACCCTTTCTTGTTTGAATTCTTACCATAGTTTTTTCCTCTGGTAGCTCTAGTGAATAGGAAAATGATGCATTAACTTAACTTAGTGGAATTTTGGGCATGTGGGATAGTGGCAATCATCACTGTTGTTCCAATGGAATCAAGCTAAGGCAATAAATTGCACAATTTGACATGGATTGGTAGAAGGATGGAAATCTTGATTTTTAAGTGAGGAATCCTGAGAAACTTAGGTTGATGAGAAGTCTTGTGGTGAATGCATGAGTCACATCTTGGGGGTGGATTTATGCTGAGAGATTTATGAGAATAATTGTCTACAGTTGGGTGGAGCATGCTTTGCACGAGGCTAGATTCCAAGCAAATCGATTTCAGATAAGTTATGAATTGTTGTGCATGTCTAAAGACTAATGAATTGATGGAAAAACTATAGGGAAATCTATAAGTGCATGATAAGTGATTTTCTATATGGCTGCTTAATTGTTTTATTCCTTAGATGGGAATTGGCAACGAGACCAACATGGCCCAAAGAAAGTTCGGATGTTTCTGTTGTATGAATGAATGAATTCAAGAGGTAATTCATTACATGTTCATGTTATGACATGATTGAATTCTCTTAAAGATGGTTTATGGAATGTATGTTGGTTAAAAGGATTGATGGTACTTTTGTTAACATGGTAATGGAATTTAGATTGTATCTATATGTTTTATTTGTACTTCCTCCATATATCTTAGGCGATGAAGTATCAGTTTTCTTGTTGATTAACGTATTTTTGCTTAAGGTTTCTTAGCTATATTTGAGGTTTTGGGGATTTGTTGGAAGTGTATTAATGGTCTTTTCCATCATGTGGTTGTGTTTCCTTAGTCATTTCAATAAATGGGTAAGTGTTAGTATGTTAAATCGAAGTAATCACGACTGTCGATTATAGTGCCGATGAGCCAATGTTGATCCCCGACTTCCAACATGCCAACATCAAAAATCAGAAGTAGGGAGTAGTTTTTGTTATGTTTTGGTTGTTGGCGCCAACTCTCCACTTTTGACATGCTAACATCAGGAATGGAAAGTTAGGAGTAGTTTTTTGGATTTTCAGTTTTTCCGTTTTGACTTCCAAATTCCGACGTACCAATGCCGGGAATAAAAAAGGGGGACGTTTTTTGTGATTTTCGGATTTTCAGTGTTGACTTCCAACTTTTGATTTGTCGACGTTGGGAATATGATTGTGTTTGTTGTTTATTCTGTATTTATTTTCAACTGCCGATTGATATCGAGATCGAAATGTTGGGATCTATAGAATTGAGTTGAGATTGACAGTTTTAAGTCGGAAAGGCGGATTAATCTATTGGTTTTTCTAATTAACATTGATTATTGAATGATTAATTAATTCTAATATGTGATTAAGCCTTATTTAAGCTTGTTAAGTTGTTTTTAAATCTATGCTTCTTCTTTTTTTTGAGTAGTGTTTGGCTAGTGGTGAATCATTTGTTTGAATTCAATTTTAATTTTGTATAATCTCATAGCCTATATGTCACTCTATGGGTGTTTTTAGGAAGTTGGAACTAATGGTTATTTGTGTGGTTGTGTAGCTTTGAGGTGTGTTACATATTCAGTTTATCTTTAATGCATATGATAACCTGAAACTAGTCCTTAGTAAAGATATGGCCTCCAACAATCCCTTCAACCCTCCAACAAACAGGCCTACCATTATATTTTAGATTCTTTGTGTCACATACCCCAATTTTGTAAAATTATGTAAATTGTTGTATTATATTTCTGAGACATTATGTTAAAATTAATCCTAAGTAGGGATTGATGACTTAGCAGAGTCAACAATAATGGAGTGTAATTCAGAATATTTTATTATTTAATAGATAAATTATCGAGACAACAGCATGGGAGAGTTGTTAAAAAGAGGTTACTGGTCAAACTGGTGGATGGAACTAGGTGGCAGGAAAAAGACAAGTGGCAGCATCCTCAAACACTTCCTAAGTTGTAGGTGGTAACTTCCCTATATTTGGGGTCATGATTCCCCAAGAAAGTGGAATCAGAGCAGGTGGCTCATTAAATGACAGTTAACCCAAAAAAGACCTAGGCAATCTTTTAAAAGTACTCAATGAAGAGAGCTAAGGCTGCTTAGATTTTATTCCAGAGAGAATTCATTCAAGTGAATGTTATTCAGGAATTTCATTGAGGAAAGAGGGAAAACAGTAAGGAAGTGTTTTGAGTGGATTGCTGCAGTAACTTGATTTTTCTTACAGCTATTTGGGCTGAGAGAACTGACTGATAGTTCTGAGTTAATACTGAGTTGAAGACTGGTATCTGATTTGTTGCACCTAGTTCCAGCCAGGGAGACCAGAGCAAGCTCCAGGGTCCTGAGAAGTCGCTGTCTGAGCACTCTCTAGGAGTTAGTAGGGAGGAACGGCCTCCCATTGCTGTTGTTGTCCACAGCTTAAACAGGTTCTGTCATTCATTTCTTTATGTTTTATGAGTATGAATGGATGAATGTTATGTTTATTTTTATGTCTGAGTAATTAGTTAGTTCAGTAAATTTAGTACCTCAGAATACCAATAGTTAAACCTGTTAGTAATCACTGTGTTTTTCCACATCTGGTATCACCAGACCGTACTCTAGCACAGTATCTCAATGTTAAGAAGTAGTATTCTTCTGAACTGAGTTCCCTACTTTACTTGCAACTACTACAAGTGTCTTTCTTTATAATTCATGAACTATCTTTCTACAGTCTTAAAACTATTCTAGTACTGTAACTTTGTTTTCTGGAAATACTAGCTGTAAAAATGAAAAGATAGTCCAAGTATCTTTGCAGTTTAAGTTATGATTGTTTCTTCTATTTTAAAATGAAAACATTATCGACAGAAGGACATAATTATTTATCTGTTACTTATCTAATTGATGTTACAGTTAAAGTCTATTAGTAATAGTCTGCATTATAGCAGAGAATGCAATTATCCAATTTACTGTATACTCATTTATTTTAGCGAGGTTAAGTATATTTTTCATAACTGTTATTCTATTTTAAATCTGGTAAATGAATGCTATTTTATATACAGGTATTTATATAGATATGTATATAAAATTATACTTTATTATTAAATAAGTATTATAAATAAATATTCAAATCTTATAACTAAATAAAGAACCCAAACCAAATAATGGGTAAATAATATTAAACAACATTCATAGTAACATCAAGAAGGAGTAGTATTGTATTATAGTATCTATATTGTAGCAATATGTTATACAGTATAACAATAACATTCAGGTAGTATATTAATATACAAATAAAAACTTAGTTTATTTATACATAGAATGTAAATAAATAAAGTATATTTATGAACTAGTCTTTCAATGTGCTTTGTAAAGAAAATAAACATTATTAAAAGACAATGGTAGTAATTAAAAGATTACAAAAGAGTAGCATTATAATACTTAATATCAAAATATAAAAATAATATTGTTCATAAACTGCAGAACAGGGTTAAAACCCTAGATCTCTAATTATTGCAAATAAGTAATAATTTTTAAAAAAAAGGACAATTATTCATTACAGCCGCATTATAAAAACAATATTATAAGGCTGTACTGAGCCTGAAGGCTATTTATATATTGTACAGATCTAAAACAAGTAATAATGCATTAAATAAATCAAAGGTATATCTTTACCAAAAAGAAAAAGTATGAGTACAGGACACTCGACAATCAAGCTTAAATATTTAAACCTAAGCAGTAACCTAACGAGACAGATGTCTCTTCATCTTAAATTTTATTAATAAGAAGAACTAGTAATATTCTTATTACAGCTAGGTTATTAAATAAAACACAGTAAGCATGCTTTTACTTTTAAGCTTTCCATTACTGCATTAAGGATATGCAAGAAGGAGAAACAGTTTCAAAATATCATAGAACTGAGGGTAAAAACCCTACCTTCGACAAATAGTCATAAGAACAATTGAACTCTGTTTCATTTAATAACCCATAACCCTAAACAAAATATGCATGCAGGCTTATAGCCTGTAAAAACTCTTTAACACAGTAAAAACGCGAAGGTTTACAGCCTGCAAATTTTATAAACCCTACAGTAATTAAAATCGAAGCTTTACATTCACGGCAGTGGCCGGAAAACTCTATATAAGAGCTAGGGTTGTACCCATAGCTTAAACATTAAAACAAACATCTCAAAAACCACGAGGACAGAATGGCCGTAATAACAACCCAACGCCATCCTTAAGGTGTAGACAAAGATGATAAGCCGTGGAAGGACCAAGGCTTACCATGGTCATGGAGCCGTAACCCTGCTTCTGGAGAAGGAAACGAAGCGTAGCAGGTTCACCTGCAAGGAGATTATTTTACAGCCGAATGTTAGCATTTAATTAAAAGGATAAATAATGACATATAGATTTACTTTGCATCGAAAATAACAAAATAGTGTTTTACCTTATCAGTTGACAGCCCTCGAAGTGAAGCCGTGACCTGTTCCAGCGAGGAGGTTGCCATTCGAAGGCAGAACGTCTGGTTTTTCGTTCAACCCTACATCGCCAAGGAGACCCCAGATAAACCCTATCGTAGCAGCTTTCTTCTTATCGTTTTTCACTCGACCAGCTAACAGAATCAGCCACGTATATTTGAAAGGATAAATCCACTGGAGGGTGCAAGAAAAGGGTTGGACTGTCATCAACCGAGACAAGTAAACCAATGGCGGTTCCACAGAGGTAAACAACATGATATAAACACTCTAAATAACCCTCACAGTGTAGTATCTGAACTCGTGAGGATCAGGAGCAGTGTAAGGAGCAATGGCGGTCAACACAATACCAGCATGGCCCCGAAAAGTTTGTAGAGCGGCCAAAGGCCCGTGAACGAAGGAAGAATGGCAGTTTAGGGTTAGATTCACCGTAATATAGTGCCAGTACTTGGATACCAATCGACCACGTAGCCTTTTAAATAATTGTTGCATGGGGTTATCATCCTAAAGTTAAAAACCAATGATTTTTCTTCCCATTAAGTCGTCGTTGGAAGGTTCATAAGGAGTTCAAACCTTAGTACAACCTGCATTATATTTCAATCATGCACTTAATTCAATATATAAACCATGCAACGTTAATCCATATATATTCAAACCTTGCATACTATATAACGGTTGTTATATAGTCTTGTTTGCTTAAACATAGAGATAGGTTTATTTCAAAGGGTTTTTAGAATCTTAGGGTTTGATTATTGTTTAGCCTTGTGCTCATGAGCATAGAAGTTAGTATATGTGTTTAAGAGTTAAAAAGAATAGATTAGGGTTGTAGTTAGGTTGTTGTAACCATAACTACGTTACCATCTATTTTGTTTCTTTTTAAAAAGGAAGTAATAAACCAATCTACTCTTTGAAGTATACACATTTAATGGTGTTTCTATTAAAGATACTCAACATTTGTTTTGGTTTGTCCTAGTACATAAATTAGATGTTTATGGTTAGAGATAATTCATCCTATTCTTAGTTCTAACATCCTCTTGGTGACAATTTGATTTTGTCACTCTTCCAACTCAAGTTTTCTATAAAAGGCATTATAAGTAAAGTATGATAGATAACTTAGATGCTCTTTTCACCTACTTAATTGTTAATTAATCTTGGACTTTATAAAGTGATCAAATGAGATGAGTCTAGGACTAATGCAATTAGCATTTGATTTTCAACCAAATGATACTCTTGAACTGGGTTAGTGATCTAAAAGAATGCAACTCTTAAATTATTCAGAAATACTTGTTTTGCGTAAATACTTAAGTAAAAGAATATGGATCGACATTAGTAATATTTTATCAGATGAAATTCTGAAACAAGATGCAGTTTAAACTTGGAATATTACTAACAGAAATAAACTGGTGATGTTATGATCTTCCTACCTTGCTAGTTGTTAAGTAAGAAGTAATTATTGCAATCTTATACTTATCTTCAGTATGGACAGGTAATAATTTTGATACAAGTAGACTTATTAAACTTTATGTATAGAATTCAATTTCCTTAGTATTAAGTCTCAAAGGAAAAACTTCAACAGAATAAAAATAATACCTTGGGAAACATGGTATTTCTATCTAGCATGAATAGACTTTACTAATCCATTTTGTATGCAGAAATCTGTACTATAAACTTATGAGACTTGTAAGCATCGAACCTTATTTCTTACTTGTATACCTGTAACAAAAGGAAACGGCGTTAGCTCGAAAGCTAAGTAAGCCCAGCCCTTTACGACAAACCACCTTATGTCTCAAACAGAAAAATAATTAGTAGCTGAAAAGAAAAATGCTTTTCACAGTACAGAGTATTTAAATAATTATTCAGTTACAATTTAAATAGCATAAACAAATCAACCAGTTAACAACTGCATTTAATGTGATTTTATGTTATTTTAAAAGTTTTAAATTTTTCGAAATTTTGGGGTTTTGACGCTTTGTTTCATATCTAAATTCACATAACTCCATAGATAATATCACACTTTTTGGTGCTCTTGTTAGGTACTTGAATCAAGTGCATGGAATCTTCTTCTACTCAACAAAACACTGCCATCCAAAATGGATAGGTGCACTTGAAAAGGTCCCATCAAAATTGTGAAGGTTTTGTATTCAGTCAAAGTTATGGCAGTAGTGCTTCTATCTTCCTGTTCTTCTTGCAACTATTCTCTGCTAGGAGAAAGATCCTCATATCCATAGCCTTATTCCCTATGGGTTTCCTTTAGTCTAGAGAAATTACATGAATTAGGCTCCTAAACTTGTTGAGCTTTTCAACAATTGCATAAACCTAAACAAGAAGAGGTACAATCATGGTTCTGCGTGGTAGAGGAAACTATATTTCCATCAACACCATAATTTCTATTATGGAAGGAATCATTCATTGAGGGGAAACCCATTTCCCAACCATTCGTGATAGCAAATCTCTTCTCATTGTCATTGCTATTAGAATTGGCATTGCATTCAATGCATAGAACGAGTGACAGTGGAGGCGATGGATTAGCATAAAATTTCCTCTTATTCCTACTCCATTTCTCTATCTCCGCCTTAGGAAATTGAGCACAACCACCACCACCACCACCATTCCCACTCCCAATCATGCTCATGCTTACACTTGTCATATTACCCATCAATTTCAAATTATTATTATGTAAAGTTGATATGAGCAAACATAGAAAAAACTAAAAGTGCACAAGGAAACACCAGAAAATATCACACAAACTCTCTTCTAGAGCACAAGTTCTAGAAGAAAATAAAGGAGTTTCAATGGCAATGGAAATTGAATTTGTTGAAGAACCAATTGCATGGGAAAGAGCATGACACTTTTCTTGCAGTTGTATTGACGAAACCACCAAATGTAGCCTCCAACATGTCTCTTTTCTTGCATGTAGGAATTAGGTATAATCCTTGAGTTGTATGTATGGAGCCAAGGTAAACCCGTATAGGGATAATCCTCCTTCAACCCCCTAAATATTTTGGTATCATGTTGAAAACAAGTTGAATCACCCAGGACTTGACATGGAGCTACAACAACTACATGTTGTACTATGCAAGCTAGCTTCATGGCATATATCAGATACAAACATGTATTAAAAACACGCGTCACTAATTTTTTCACTTTTGTAAATGTGGGTTTAAATCATTGATATCGCTTAATTGTTTAAATTTAATAATTTCAAAATTGATTAAATTTGAATTTTTTTTATTTGGATCATGCTTTTATTGATTTAAATTTGTTTAAAACATAATTTTATTTAAAAATAAACTAACTATTTATAACTAAATTGACTCTCTAGCATACTCTACCCTCAATAAGGCGCTTATTTATCTCAACAAGGAAATATACTTTTGAAAACTCTTCATACAAACTATGGATTCTCCTTAACCACCCATGCCCAAGACATTGTGTTCTAAGATCCCTCTCTGTTCTAGAGTAGAAAATGTCATCTCGGACATAAATAGTTTCTATGTTCAAATCATTAATTTCTCCTTTAAATTGTTGAAGATTTAAAAGTTTTCTATCTCAATGGCTATTAGAACAAGAGCCACACACACTATTGCAAGAGAAGGTGCAACTTTGTTTTCAATTATTAAGTAAGCAAGTAAGCTAACTTGCTCTTCTTCTTCTTTTTTGATATTTATATAAATTTGAATGTGATTTCTCTGCTTTTAATATAAACAAAAAAAATCATTAACATCTTTATAAAATATATAAATGTAGTGTTTTTTATATATTATACTAAATTTAAATATGAATTTTCTGCCTTTAATATAAACCAACAAATCATTAACATCTTTATAAAATATATAAAAGTAGTGTTGGGTCTCAATAGACATTAACCATTATAAACTAAGTAAGATTATAAACCAAGTGAGTGAGTCTCAATAGACATTAACTATTATAAACTAAGTGAGTCTCAATAGACATTAACCATTATAAACCAAGTAAGATTATAAACGAAGTAAGTGAGTATGAATAGACTTTATACATTATAAACCAAGTAAGATTATAAATGAAGTAAGTGATTCTTAATAGACATTATCCATTATAAACCAAGTGAGTGAGTCTCAATAGACATTAACCATTATAAACCGAGTAAGTGAGTAATAGAAACCAAGTAAGTGAGTCATATAGACATTAACCACCATCATCATCCGATGATCCAAGCATTAACCATTATAAACCAAGTAAGTGAGTAGACATTAACCACCATCAAAGTGGGTCTCATAGAGATTAGCCATTATCATCAATAAACATTAACCATTATAAACCAAGTAAACATTAACCGCCATCATCATCCCATGATCCAAGTGGGTCCCATTATAAACCAAGTAAACATTAACCACCATCATCATCCCACTTGGTCTTCCCATGATCCAAGTGGGTCTCATAGAGATTAACCATTATCATCATCTCAATATAGATAAGCCACCATCATCACAATGATTAGTCTCATAGACATAGCTTTAACCCTATCCGTCTTAGTAGAACTTAACCATCATCATTTGAAACTTCCCTTTGTGTGCAGTTTATGAAATAAGCTCTGCCAAAACATAGAAGTAAAATTTTGTGTACAGTTTATGAAATTAGCTCTGCCAAAACATAGAAGTAAACTTAAGATTCATGATCGGCCATAATCACTTAGGCACACCGTGCAACCTTAGCACTTCTTGAATGAAGATGCAAGCAATATCACATGCTCAATGAGTAGAGTCTTAACCGGAATGAAATGGGCTATTTTTTTTAAGACAATTGACTCCTACTAATAACGAGTCATTGCCTTGTCACAATAATTGGTATCATAGTCATATAGCTTAACCATAGATTTAACCGGAAATGTTGAAAAGTTGAAATATAGTGATCCTCAATTTGTTTCTTAATCTCTCACAATATTTACAATTTTCTTGCTAATCTCTCATAGTATTTACAATATTGGTCTCAATGATTTTCTTTCTAATCTCTCATAGTATTTACAATATTGGTCTCATAGCTTTAACCTGAAATGTTGAAAATTTGAAATCTGATCATCTGTAATTTATTTCTCAATCTCTCACATTTACAATGATTGGTCTCATTGCTTTAACCTGAAATGTTGAAAAGTTAAATCCGATCATCTATAATTTCTTTCTCATCTCTCATTATTTACAATGATTGGTCTCATAGCTTTAACTTGAGATGTTGAAAAGTTGGAATCTGATCATCTTTAATCTCTTTCTCAATCTCTCACATTATGTATAACGTTACAATCTTGATGGCCTCTAGGTTGAATGTTTAGAATCTTGATGGTCTCCATGACATTGATGTCAATTTAAGCTCTATTTGAATTTGTATTTAGAGGTTAAGAAGTACGAGGCCAATTCAAGGCATTATTTATAAAGGGAAAGGGAGGTCTCATAAACCTCGATATGCTCAGTTTGATTACACTATTTCAAGAAGATGATGAACCAATAGTAGGTGTAGGTAGTTGTGAGGCAGATAATTGATCTCACTAAAATTGTTTAGCCTAGTCCAACCAACATGCAACTGCTGCAAGGATAAAACAATATATTAGAACAAGAAAAGATGCAAGATCTTAAGTGATGCTCCAAATCCACCAATTAAACATTTGTAAAAGTATTAAGACAAAACAAATATTAGACATGCAAGTCTCTACGCTTGGATTATTAAGGCCAAATTGTATGAGACCAAGATGAACATATTGATAACAATGATCCAACCTATATTGTATATTTTCTTCACTGATAAGAGCAAGCATAAACATGATTAAGGGTAATTAGAATACGCATAAGCATGTTGATTAAGAGTATTTGGAATACTGGGAGAAACACATATAATCTTTTGACTAGCTGTGACATATACTATTTCTTAAGATTAAGTACAAGATTAATAGGAAATGAAAAATAAACTTCCACCTTGCAGGCCTTTGTTTTATCTCCAAAACAAAACTTCACACATTGTTTCTTAACACGTTGACACATACTATTTCTTAAGATTGCAATATTTCCTTTATCATATCTATATGATAGAGACATCTACAAACACTTTGACACAATTCTATTTCTTAAGATAAGTATTTCATTATCATATCTATAAGATAGAAACATCTAGTAACACATATTTTGATTTATAACATATTCTAGTAAAATGATTATTGTTCAAATAGAAAATGGTAGTTTCTTTATAAAATAATAGTATAGACCCTAAACCATAACATAACATTGGTTATAATAATAATTAAACTTCAACCTTCTCAGCCTTTGTTTTATGTCCAAAACACACATAATTTCTCATTACTAAATATCCAATGAACCCAAAGTGAGGAAGTTAGTTGAATATTCTCAGAGGTTGTATTGCCATAATTACATATGTCACCGATATATTGAATATATCATAACATTTTCCTTAAGGAAATATATTGACATTAAAATAGTGTGATATTTTTATACATTCAATATATTGCGAACATATCGTGAGTTGATAAAATATATAGACCTGCTCCTTGAAAACACACCGAAATTAGTGATTAAAGTCGTGGATTGGATTTTTTGGTCTGACACCTCTCAGAATACACACATGACATATTCATTTAGTATGACACCTCTCAGAATACACACATGACAATATGAACTTGCAATATAGAATGTCACTTATAGTGATGCATATGTTGATGGAAACGGCAACGAGATTACCAGGCGGCTGTTTCCAATGGAGTGGCAAGGATTCGAAATGGCGCTCAGCGCAATTGCTTTTGGTATGAAGAAGAAATTGAATACAATATTCGCTGTTGTTTGGAGTGGTAGGGATTCGAAACCGTGCTCAACGCAACTACTTTTAGTATGAAGAAGAAATTGAATACAATCTGTTTCACTGTAAATTTGTAAGTTTTGTAAACCTACGGAATAACTTATCATTATTTTTTTTACATCGCACAGATTTCCTAGCTTGAATGTGGATACAGTTGTTTTTGGTATGAAAAAAAATCTTAGCTTGAATACAATCTTAGTTGGTGTTTCGTCGTAAATAGATAAATTTTGTAAACCTGCGGAACTAAATTGCAATAACTTACCATTGATTTTTGCATCGCAGAGATTTCCTAGGTTGAATGTGGATATATAAGAATTTATTTGTTTATCCACCAACTAGTAAGAAATGCTTCACGTTCTGGAGAACACAAACCAAAGAGATCTTAATACAGTATCATTTGTTTTATATATATATGAGAAAGCAATAAACTAATCATTAGTAAAAAATTATAAGGATTTCTTTGTTTATTTGGTTGGTTACAACTAGTAAGAAAATGCTTCACGTTATGGAGAGCACAAGCCAGAGAGAAGGGAGATCATTTTTACACATGTCGTGGGAGAGGAAGGGTGGTTTCAAACTCTGGGAGTTCTGTTCGAAAATTATGGGAGAGACCGGTAAGAAGGAAACACAAAAAAGAATGGAGGCCAGGCGACCTCCATGGAATGGTGGAGGAGAGACCAGGAAAGAAGATGGAATTGCAGGGCGGTTGGAGCATTCTTTAGTAGAGGAACAAGACTGTCAATAGTAAGAACCCTCTATATTTATGATTTTTTCTATATGTTTCATTACTATGAGGAATTGAAAGTTAAATATTTTACTGGTACATTTTAATTAAATATTTACTATCCTTTCTCTGAGACATGATCCCAACTAATTTAGATGATCATCCACTGTTATAGCACTGCATTCAAGTGGAAGGTGATTGCAATTAATATGGGTACAAAACCACATCTCACTTCTCCATTAAAAAAGCACGACTCTTGTAAAATAAAAGATGCATTGAAATAAAGGGCCATCAAAATCACATCAAAATATAGCACCATTTTGTCCCAAAGTAACCCAAATATTTGCAATACAATCTCACTAAAATCCTCCTAGGTAAAAAATATTTGCAACTATGAAAAGTTGCATTTCTAAACATTTACATTATGTTAGTTGTGGAGCCTAATCTTCCAGATCCAGATATATTATTCAGTTGTGATTGTAACCCAGGATTACTGTACACTCGTTCCCCCTGCCTTGGGGTTCGGGGGTGGAGCCCCCGAGAAATTTTTTTGGGATGTGTGTTGGCCAACAGTATTGCAGACCCATGGTATTGGGTTAACCCTAGAATTTTCCCATTGTATTTCCCCTATAAAAGAAAGCATTGTAAAACGAATAAGTATGGTATTTTGTTGTATTGGAACAGAGACTGTGAGAGCATGAAGAGGAAGTGCAGCGGTTTTGCTGCAGGGTGTATCCCTTCATCTTTCTGGACTGTAATAAAAGGACCGGAAATTTCTTTGTGGACGTAGCCCATCGTTTGGGTGAACCACATTATATCTATGTCTCTCTGTAATGTTTTAATGTGTTTTGCATCTTGTTTATTGCTTTAATTGTATATCTGTTATTGCTCTGCGGTCCTGTTTTCTAACAATTGTTATCAGAGCCAAAAGGTCTATTTGGTTGGTAAACTCGCAGGAAAGAAGGGTTCCTAGTTCGAGTGGGAGCAATGGCGGAAGAAGGAAAGTTTAGGTTTGATAAATTTAATGGCCAAAACTATCAGTTATGGAAGATGCAAATGGAGGACTATCTGTACCAGAAGGATCTGTACCTGTCGTTGGGCGGAAAAGCAAAACAACTGGTGGCTATGAAGGATGAAGAATGGGAGGTTCTTGACAGAAAGGCATTAGGAACAATACGGCTGTGCCTGGCTTCATCGGTGGCCTTCAATATTTCGAAAGAAAAAACAACAGAGGGTGTGATGAGCGCATTGAGTAAGCTCTACGAAAAACCCTCGGCTTCTAACAAGGTATTTTTAATGAAGCGTTTATTTAATATGAAGATGTCGGAAGGTGGATCTGTTGCTGACCATTTAAATGAGTTTAATACACTTACCAGTCAGTTAACTTCTGTAAAAGTGAACTTTGATGATGAGGTTAGGGCTCTTCTAATATTGTGCTCATTGCCAGAAAGCTGGAATAGCTTGGTCATGGCTATAACTAACTCTGTCCCTAGTTCAAACACTCTTAAATTTGATGATGTTGTTGGTGTTATTCTTAGCGAGGAAATGCGAAGAAAAAGCACAGGTGATACATCAGGTAATGAGTTGACCATGGAGAGCAGAGGGAGACAAAACGAGAGAGGAAGGAGCCCAGGAAATCGTGGAAAGTCTAAAAAGGGAAGATCCAAGTCCAGATTCGAAAAAATAGAGTGCTGGAAGTGTGGTAAGAAAGGACATTTGAAGAAAGACTGCAGAGCTCCAAAGAAAAAAGGAGACAGACAGAAAGAGACTACTCAGGAAGCTAATGTAGCAGGTGATGTGTTACAATATGCTTTGATTCTTGCATTAGATAATACAAGTGATTACTGGGTAGTAGATTCAGAGGCTTCATGTCATGCTAAACCCCATAGGAAATTCTTTCATGATTATGTTCAAGGTGATTTTGGGCATGTGCTATTGGGGGATGATGAACCATGTAAAATTGTTGGAAAGGGTAAGGTACGGATTAAGTTAAATAATGGAAGTGAATGGCTACTAAAGGATGTAAGGCACATTCCTGCTATGAAAAGAAATCTGATCTCAACAGGGCAGTTGGGAGATGGAGGCTGTTTGTTTACGTTTGGAGAAACGTGGTGGAAGATCACTAAAGGATCAATGGTAATTGCAAAAGGAGATAGGATAGGTACATTATATTTATGTCCTCATAATACTGATTATTCTTTTGTTTCCACAGAAACAGATGCAATGTTGTGGCATCATAGGCTTGGCCACATGAGTGAGAAGGGGATGCAGATTCTCCACTCAAGGAAACTACTTCCTGATCTAAAGTAGGTAAGTTTGGAATTCTGTGAGAACTGTGTTTATGGAAAACATAAGAGAGTTAAATTTCTCAGGGTTGGGAAACAAAAGAATAGTGAAAAGTTAGAGCTTGTCCATGTATGGGGACTAGCTCAGGTACAATCTCTTGGTGGCTCTCGTTATTATGTTACTTTTATTGATGATGCAACTAGAAAAACTTGGGTTTATTGAATTAGACAAAAATATGATGTGTTTGATACCTTTAAGAAGTGGAAAGCTTTGGCTGAGAATGAGATAGGAAAAAAGTTGAAATGTCTCAGATATGATAATGGAGGTGAGTACTGCAGCAAGGAGTTTGACAGTTACTGTTCACACAATGGGATTCGCAAAGAGAAGATAGTCCCTGGAACACCCCAAGAAAATGGTGTGTCAGAAAGGATGAACAGAATGATTGTGGAGCGTGCAAGGTGTATGAGATTGCATGCAAGGTTGCCCTTACAGTTTTGGGCTGATGCTGTAAACACTGCTGTTTATTTAATAAACAGAGGGCCTTCAAGCGCTTTGGATGGTGGCATTCCAGAGGAGGCATGGATAGGTAAACAGGTAAAATACTCATTTCTGAGAACTTTTGGTTGTGAAGCATTTGTCCATATTGATAAAGATGATAGAACAAAGCTTGAGACTAAATCCAAGAAATGTACCTTTATTGGATACAGGGTTGATGATTTTGGTTATCGCTTATGGGATCTTAAAAATCGCAAAATCATTAGGAGTAGAGATGTAGTATTCAATGAAAAGGTCATGTACAAAGATCAGTTTCAGGGAAAGAAAGAAGAAAAGGAAAACACATAGTACATAGTGCTTGATGAAATCAAAGAAAATGAAGTTCCAAAAGCACCAGAAAATCAAGAGCAGCAGTAGGTACCTGAAACTCCTGCAACTGTAAGAAATTCTACCATGTGAAGTAGACCCCCTGAACGATTCTCTCATTCACTGTATTATTTATTGATGACTGATTCTGGTGAACCAGAATGTTTTGAAGAAGCAATGCAGGTAGAAACTAGAAAGAAGTGGGAGCAAGGCATGGATGAGGAGATGGACTCATTAGGAAGAAACCAGACTTGGGATCTAGTTAAGTTGCCTACAGAAAAAAGGGCATTGTAGAATAAATGGGTTTACAAGTTGAAGGAAGAAGATGGAGGAAAGAAGCAGTATGAGAATAACAAGAGACAGGAAAAATCCTTGGTATGAGAATAACAAGAGACAGGAAAAATCCTGCAAAGCAAATCCTTGGTATGAGAATAACAAGAGACAGGAAAAATCGCAAATTGACGTTGTCTCAAGGTGAGTACATAGAAAAGGTGTTGCAGAGGTTTAGAATGCAGAATGCAAAACCAGTCAGTACACCTTTGGCCAGCCATTTCAAACTAAGCAAGGATACGCGTCCAGAGACACAGGAAGAGATAGATTACATGTCCAAGATTCCCTATTCATTAGCGGTTGGGAGCTTGATGTATGCCATGGTGTGCACAAGACCAGATATTGAACATGCAGTGTGAGTTGTGAGCAGGTATATGAATAATCCAGGTAAAGAGCATTGGAAATTAGTATAGTGGATTCTCAGGTATTTGAGAGGTACCAATTTTCATGCATTATGTTTTGGAGGTTCATACACTGTTCTACAGGGATATGTTGATGCAAATATGGTTGGTGATAAAGACAGTAAGAGGAGCACCACATGGTATGTGTTTACTGTAGGTGGAACAATAGTAAGTTGGATTTCAAAACTGCAACAGGTTGTTGCACTTTCAACAATGGAAGCAGAGTATGTTGCTGCTACAGAGGCTAGTAAGGAGATGATTTGGTTGCAGAGGTTCATGGAAGAATTGGGTAAGAAGCAGGATAACAGTAGGCTGTACAGTGATAGCCAGAGTGCCATTCATCTTGCAAAGAACTCAACCTTTCATTCAAGGACTAAACATATACAACTCAAGTACCACTTCATAAGATTTGTTCTAGATGAAGAACTATTAAAACTGGAAAAGATTCACACTAGCCAGAATCCTGCAGACATGTTGACAAAGGGAGTAACCAGAGAGAAACTGAGTTCCTGCTAGGTTTTCATTGGCCTTCAAGCATGAAGGTGAAAATAAGAAATTCGCCAAGTCCAAGGTCCAGAGCATAGTCTAGCAAGTGCAGTAGCGATGGAGTTGCTGTGATCAGTCTCCAAGTGGGAGATTGTTGGTTGTAGAGCCTAATCTTCCAGATCCAGAGATATTATTCAGTTGTGATTGTAACCCAGGAGTACTATACACTCGTTCCCCCTGCCTTGGGGTTCGGGGGTGGAGCCCCCGAGAAATTTTTTTGGGATGTGTGTTGGCCAACAGTATTGCGGACCCATGGTATTGGGTTAACCCCAGAATTTTCCCATTGTATTTCCCCTATAAAATAAATCATTGTAAAACGACTAAGTATGGTATTGTATTGTATTGGAAGAGAGACTGTGAGAGTGTGAAGAGGAAGTGCAATGATTTTGCTGCAAGGTATATCCCTTCATCTTTCTGGACTGTAATAAAAGGACTGACAATTTCTTTGTGGACGTAGCCCATCGTTTGGGTGAACCACATTATTTATGTGTCTCTCTGTAATGTTTTAATGTGTTTTGCATCTTGTTTATTGCTTTAACTGTATATCTGTTATTGCTCTGCGGTCCTATTTTCTAACACATTCCAGTCAAAATTTAATTATTCAAAGCTTATACACTATTTATGCTTAGAAAAGGGATCCAAAAAAATCAAAACAAGTAAAAAATATCCATGAGAGAGGTTTCCGAGAAACTCAGCAACTGTGGAAATGGCTCCCCCAGTTATTGCTGCTTAAACAACATGATCATGCTGAGGGTTGGAGTCGGTGAGAGACAATGCCGCACTAGCAAGTGCTCCTCCTACCAGTGCATTTTTGTTCACATATTAAAACAACCAAAAACAGTCATTTCAAGCAACGTCATATCATAATCAATAATATCTAGTGATTAGAGATCATCATTTTCTCACCCAGTCATAAACACCACGTGTGTCTTGCATTGCATATATGTCATTCCTGAGTTCATGAACACCACGTGTCTCCTGCATGCCATATGTCATTCTTGAGTACTCCAGCTACCAAACCTGCAATATAGAAAACAAAATATTTATAAATAGGTGCTTCATATAAGAATCTCACTCACATAACATAAAGCAATCAAAGAAATAACTTCATAAACAATTATCTCTTTTATCAAATATTGAAGTCCTTTCAGAACTACCAAAGTAAAAGATTCAAAAACCCTTTTGTCCAATAATCTTCCATGTTGGCAAAGTGAAAGCGGAAGGAAAACAAAAAAGTAGAAGCTCATTATGAAAGCAACTAACACCCCTTGCAAATGACCATAGTCAAGGCTACTGGTCGATGGTTTTCATACAAAAGGAGCACCCGAAAACAAGCCCAGTACCAGACAAAAATATCTAACATAGCTTTCCCATAAAGTTTTAACTACCTATTTTCACATTGCAGTGACCATTACAAGACAAAAACAACCACAACGCATCTACCCAGCTGAGAAACCTCAGAAACACTATAATCCAATCCAATAGTCCAGGCCCCATAAAATAAGTGAAAATGGAAAACTAACAAATTATAACCAAAATGTTTCACACAGAATAATTCACCCCATTGCAGAGATTGTTTACAAACAGAACACTTCTGAAAACATAGACAGATTTCTAATGAAAGAAAAAAAAAATTGACATAAAAAACAACAAATGGAATTTTTTGTTCCATGAAATGAATAGCCCCAAATATCTTTGAAAGCAATAGCAAGAGCACTCGAAAAAAGACACAAAAGAATGCTTGCGGCAGGAGCACACCGCAAACAGTCGAAGGAGACTAATCTAGGCGAAGGATGGAACACCCACAGAGACCAATAGCTCCCAGCTCGGTGCAGTCACCTCCAGCAAGACGGGACCCCGACGGCCTCCTAAGCGCAATCCTCAAATGCTTTCAAATTCCTACAATGGAGAATACGCAAGCACAAGTATTCTGGAAGGTAACTGCGTCCGAAAGACAGAGTTAACGAACAGGTAACTGCAGAGAAATAAAAGAACAGGTCCCCATATCCAAAAGGATGGTCATGAAGGAAGAGACTAACACAATCAATAATGTTTACAACACCTGGTTGCTAGGTCTTACCGCAAAAAACCCAAGGCCACCTTACCTATAAGCCAAACCTGAGCATTAATTAAATTCAGATAATCAGCAGCCACAATAGCTGAGAGTCTCGATTCTCGAACTCCTCAGTAGCCACAATAACTAAGTCTTACACTTGTCACTCTACGTGCTTTACGTGTTTGTTTCATTGTATTTTACTCTTTAAAAGAAAACATACTGGGAGTAATACCACCTACAGAGGACCACCTACATACGATATTGCCAACACTACTATCCATGTTGATGTAAATTTTAACCACTACCTCGACACGATATTGCGAGACACTACTACCTATGTTGATGTCATTGTGTCCTCCGGCACAAAACCCTAGAGAAACGTCACCTACACTAACCAATGAATATGCACAAAAATAGTTTTAAAAAATAAAAAAAATAATACACAACTTTAGTCTAAATTACATGTTTTTGTTAAAGTTACTACAAATTACTCTAAATAATAGCCCTGGCCGATTCATATATATCCCCTTATCAAGGACATAATAAGCAATGGATTCACAACAAACAAAATACTAAAGGTTTGGAGGAAAAATAGCATCGAAGAGCTCAGAGACATGGAATTTTGAAAATTAAACGGTGAGGAGTTCATAGATTTATTTCAACATTGTTTATTTGAAATTCCAGCTTGCAATTCTAATGCCTACGATTATTTCTTAATTTAAAATCCTAGCTCAAACTTCTACACAAAAGTACTCCCATTTATACAAGTAGCTATTACTTTTTAAAATCTTACCTCAAAATGCTCACATTTCTTTATTCCTTCTCCACTTTAATGTGCTTGTATTGGATTCTAAGTTGTGTCGTTTAACGTGTTTGTTGTTTAAAATGTTTGTCTTACTATATTACCTTCATATAATTTTCATTTTTCTTAATCTGGAGATCTCTATGCCTTTTATTAAGTACGATAAACTTAAAATATGTTAGTCCTGGAATTGTTAAATTTTGTTATCTCGAAATTGTTTTTAAGGGCATAGTCACTTTGTTTATAAGACGTTGGGTACATGGTAGGTTAAGATGGATAAATTCCAGTTCATTTATTTACGTATCATATTTTATTAATTTATAATATGTTAAATCCTATTATCCAACACTATCCAACTTCAGGGCTAGGGTTCTATGCACTATCCATTTCTCTATTTTAGGGTTTGGTAAATCAATTAGGAATGGAGGAACAAAGTATCATGGTTTCTCTTGTAGTCTCTATCTATCTATCTCAGGGTCTGTTAAATCAATTAAGAATGGGGTCCAAGAAAGTTTGACGGTCTCTCTGGTGCTCTTTGTTCGATGGTGGAAGATGTACCACAAGATGTACTGACCAACAAACTTTGGTCAATGTAAATGCTAGGCAAGAGTGGGAAAATTTATTGATGTGATTGAGTTCCTTTCTGATGCCTTCCATCGAGTGGCAATGAGTCAAACATCATATTGTGTGGCATTACTGAGTGACTTATGAGTGAGTGTCTTTAGTCTAGTAAATAACTTTATAAGACAGTTTGATTGTTGAATGGTAGTGAGTCAATTCTCAACCCTTGACCTTCTCCCAATAGGAAAGGGTTTGTGGATAAGCACCTCAATAATTATATTAGAATATCAATGTGTACTTATTCATGTCCAAATTGTCAAATTGCTCAAAAGCACAATACTTTTACTAACTATTAACATCAACTAAGTTGCTCTTACTTCAACAAAAACTCGTTGCTCTACAACTCCCCTTATTTTCTACAAAACATGATTTATTATATAACTTGTGTGTTTTTTTTAAATAAATTTACAAACTCTCAACTTATTATTTTTTCATTTATTTAACCTATCTCACCTCCTTATTACTATCAATATATTGTAAAGGAGAAATTCTATGAAAAATGGAAAGTTATAACTTAATTAACTTTTTCAAGAAGAAAAATCGTTGTTCCTTGATATTCTATTCGAATCAAAGGTAACAATTTATGTACCAATTGCAAAAAACATGTAGAGTCCAACCCAACAAGAAACATAATGATACTTTACAACTATATCCTTACTAACCATCGGGCTTCCATCAGTTGACAAGATATCTCCAAACCGACATTTATAAACAGGCACATAACTCTAACCTCAAATGTCCACCAACTAGTCCAAAGAGAGCACATAAAGAACCCTAATAGTATATCGAAGGAAGCACATGGTGTTATCATGAGTCTTATCACCTTTTGAGTCGCAGTGAATCCCATATCTAGAATAATCGAAATTCCAATGAGTGGCTAAAAAAGATACGAGTCCCATCCTACTCTCGTAAGATGGGAGTGCTACTATTACCATAAAAAACTCTTTAAAAGAGCTGAGAGGTGCTTTCCCCAATAATAACTCTTTTTGAAAATTCCAAGAAGAAGAGAAGGTCATACTTCAATGAGAGTGCTTCCTTCGATAAACCATCAGCACGCTTATTGTGATCCCGATAGACATGTTGAAAAGATAATGAAAGGAAATAGTTTTTTATTTCAATAATGCGGTTACACCAGTGTTCCAAATCAAGTGCCAAAAATGTAGCCTTATCCTTTGCAGTTGCACAGTTTATGATAACAAGAGAGTCCCCAAAAACGCGAATAATTAACTTATAAAGTAAGAGTATTTGTTCTATTTATATTTTTATTTAGTGTACCTCATTTTAGTTTATTGACATTAATACAAGCATTAACATTTTATTGAAGAGATTTATTAAAAACTCGTTTAGACGTTGACAAGTTAGTGAAGAGATTTAAAAAAACTTGATTACTCTATATTTTGTTGGTTTATTACCATGAATACAAACATAACACTATTAAAAAATGTGGGTAGCCACTATTATTGAAATATGGGTAAGATACACACTTTTCAAAAAGTTGGATTTTGAAATATGTGTAGATATCAATCACATTATTGTTGACTAATAGATTACATAACGTGAGATAGCACCCACATTTGTGCCCAACATGTTTGCTCACCCCGTAATACCATTAAAATAAACTAAATTGATAAGACTTTTGTGCATATATTTTAGATAAATAGTTAAAAAAAGGTTGTCACCCCGTAATACCATTAAAATAAACTAAATTGATAAGACTTTTGTGCATATATTTTAGATAAATAGTTAAAAAAAGGTTGTCTTTTTTTCTAGGAGAAAAATAACAGTTCTTTGTTATTTATTAGAATCAAAGGTAACTTGGTTACAACACAAGATGGGTATTACAAAATGGAAAGTCCACAACAAGAGATCAGAGCTCATCCCCATATCCTCATAACAATACATCAAGAAAAATAGTGACAGTATCATCCCACCAGTAGAGATACAAACCAAAATACCATCGACTAATCACCATCTAGTACCACTATAATACTGAGAATGCAAGTCAAGGCAGTATGGCCGATCCAAGGAGGCACTTCTGGGAATGTCATGCTCTAAACGAGAGAGGACAAGTCCACCTCTGACACCCAAAGGATGTATCAAATAATCCCGCCATACTCAAGAAACATCAAATATGTGCTAAATGGAGTAGACCAAT
This sequence comes from Pseudotsuga menziesii, assembly GCA_001517045.1. Lineage (NCBI taxonomy): Eukaryota > Viridiplantae > Streptophyta > Pinopsida > Pinales > Pinaceae > Pseudotsuga > Pseudotsuga menziesii. The sequence goes on along the minus strand of LPNX011144959.1, from coordinate 240,022 downwards.
ACAAAGCTAATATAGCTGGATCGAACCATTCCCAATACATTCACCCTCAGTGAATTCAAAATAAAGAAGAAGGACAGAAGCTAATGAAAGTGCTTCCTTTGATAATCCATCCTCCTTCACATTGAATTCTTTGTATACATGGTAAGAGTCGAGATGGAGAAAGGAAGATTCCAATTCTCTGATATTTTGGCACCAACCATCTAGATTGAGAGTAGAGAGGGCAGCCCACCCATTGAATCACTTAATAATGGTTGTAGAGTCACCTCGAATATGAAGAGAGGGCATGACAATTTTTTTAGAAATAACCAGTAGTATCCACAATGCAAGCAGTTCTGATCTAGTGTTGGTGCTCTGACCAGTGACCACAGCCCAATTTCATGCAAAAAAAATGGTCCTGGCTGATGAGAAGGTGTACACCAATGCCTCCAATCATATTTGCAGAAGACGCGTAAAAAAAACAGCAAGGAGATCAAAGACAGGTCCTTCCCCTGTAATTCTCCTTTTGAGCCTCAGATGGGAAGTCACAGGATGTAACTGTAGATGTTCCAGAATGTTATGTACAGTGAAGTGTATGTCAGGCTTGTGATCATAAAAAAATGATCTTGTTTTTGGTAAGCCATAATTGCCATGCCATGAGGAGAGGAAGGTACACTAACTTCTTTTCACAACTAAACCAATTATCCATATTTTGCAAATATGTGGACTCATTCCAAACAATAGAATGATGAAGCACAATGCTGAGACAACATATAACATTTTGTGTAAACAAGCAATCTGTGAAAAGATGATTGACAGACTCAACTTCGCAATTGCACAAGCTACAACGATTGGGTCCAATCCAACCCTTTTTTATTAAATTATCCCAAGTATTAATATGGTTGGACAAACATAACCAATTGAAACGGATCACCTTCAAAGGTAGGGCCACATTTCCATATCAGAATGAGTGCCCTAACAGGACGGTCTGTGAGAGTACTTGAATAGATGAGGTCATATGCCAGTTTAGCACTGAACTTTCCAACCGTCTTGTTGAACATCCAGACTAAAGATTCCAATCCTTCACCAAGTCTGATGAAGCCATGTGATAATCCCTTAATATAATTTGACCAAGTCTCCTTCCAGTTACCACCTAGATCAAGGTCTTCCGCAGTAAGCCAATATGATCAAGAGGATGGGCCAGTTCCCCAGTTGCGGGCATGAGAGAGTGAGGTGATACCATAGCCTTCTAAATAATTCCCAAGCTCCTCAGGTAGGACATAACAAGATCTTAAGCCAACAATAGGGTCCACACCAATTCTAATGCTTCGGCCATTCCCAACCTTCTACCACAAACACCTGGCAATCCATGAAATTGCCCTGATGAAACCATTCCATATATAGGATGTGCCTTGGATAGTAAAAACTTGAAGGTGTAACCATTCATCTATTGGCCGATTTTTAAGATATTTGTGCTTGACTATGTGGGACCAGATGCCCTCACCGTTCAATACCAACCAGATGATTTTCAGTGTAAGTGCCAAGCTAAACTAGTCCAAATTATTGATATTCCATCCACCAAATTCAATATTGTTAGAATATAATCCGTCGGGATTATATATTGTAAATAAATAAATAAATAGTTAGCTGAACAGTTACATAGGAAGCCAAAAAGGCTGGGCCGAAGGTGAAACACAACCGTCACATGTAATATATAAATGTATGCATTAGCCATGAATAATATTGAATCGGGAGTTATACCTATCAGTGGTATCAGAGCTTGCCTATTTGCCATAACTCCTGCCTGCTGCATTTCAGTCCTGGCATTCTACTTGCCAGTCCATTGCCAGACTGCCTGCTCCATCAGTCTGCCAGTTGCATGCATTGTATGCATTACTGCATTTCAGTCCTCCATCTGCGTGCGTTTATTCTCTGCTAAAACGTTTGAATTAGCTTAACCCTAATTTCTACCCTCGAACTATGCATGGAGTTTAATTGTGCTGCGTTTTTGTGAGTGAGACTCCTCTCCTGCGTTTAGTCAAGGCCGAGCCCTAGGGGTTTCCATCGCTGGTTTGCAGTTGTTTGGTTATATTTTGATAGGATCTTCAACAAGACCCCACGAACTACTATTGTAACACCGTCATGGTGGATATATTGTACCACTGAGCTGACTCCATCTATGCTCGAGTCGATGTGCCATTTGAATCTGCCCCTTTTTAATGGGCGAACATCTTCCTGTAGATATCATCTCATCCAACCCTTCCATTGCTGGAGGACTGATATTCTCCAAATCTGTATTCTTCAAAATGTCAGCAGTTATCTCATTCTCACTCTGAGCTAGAGAAATTATCTGCATTGCCAAAACAAACTCCTTGAATCCAAGAAAACCCTGTGTAGAATAGTGCACATAGCGTATTGAAGAAGAGACTGCTGCCTGAAGTGGAGACTGCTGCCTGAAGTGGAGACTACTGCCTGCGTGAAGAGAATGCGTTGAAGACTGTTGAAGAGTTGAACGCTGAAATAGCGTGGAGGAAGGAAACCCTACTTCGTTGAATGCTGAATGCGTTGAAGACTGTTGAAGAGTTGAACGCTGAAATAGCGTGGAGGAAGGAAACCCTACTTCGTTGAACGCTGAAATAACGTTGAAGACTGCCTGGGAGTTATACCCATGGCTACAAAGGACTGCCTCAGAGCTTGGACTGTGTATTAAAGACTGCTAAAGACTGAGCGTGGACTGCATTCTGCGACTGTGTGATTTTTTCCAATAATATATGCTACGTGAGGCAATATCATTGAGTTTTGGAGCTGAGTATATATTGAAATAATATATGCTATGTGAGTTTTGGATTTATATTCCAATAATATATGCTGTGTGAGGCAATATCATTGAGATTGAGATTTGAAACTGCGTTGAGACTAAGACTGTTGCCCGCGTGGAGCATGACTGTGAAAGACTGCGTTGGAGATTGCCTTGAAGTCTGAAGGCGGTGTGAAGGACTCAGTGCATAGAGATAATTTGCGTGGTGATAATGCAAAAACCCTAGCTCTTCCGGTGAAGTGCATAAAACCTAAATTTTGCAAATATTGCTCATATGTATGATATGGCTGTTGTATGAGCCCGAGAATGTTGCTGTGTCCACTCAAAGTGTGGTGTTGCTGCTGATAATTGCTACTGCTAATCACTTGATTTTGCAGAAGTATATAGTTTGGTGCTTGATTTTTTTGTGCACTTATATCCTTTGCACACTAATATATTAGCTTCTGGTGCCTCCACACATAACATATTCTGTAGAGTATATATTGTATAAAAAGGAATGTTGCTGTGTATTTGAAGCTCGTGATTGATATATTTTGTATATTGAAGAAGCTTGTGTATGCTCACCTGAAGCTTGCATTGTATTCACCTTGGCAGAGACTGTAGACTTGCAAGGTTATTGTTTTCTATTTCTCTTTGTCATATTAAGTTCATTCTTGTAAATTACACTAACAGCTGTAAAAGATGCAATCTATAGCATCTAGAGTTAGTGCCACTCTCTCTGGCAAAGATCATCCCAAAGGAGAAAGCAGCAAGAGAGGATGAGCAAGAAGAAATTTCAAAGGCAAA
>LPNX011144959.1:121414-231253 GCA_001517045.1 Pseudotsuga menziesii | reverse complement strand
TACCTTTCAACTCAAAAATGAAATTGGATGAACAAATTATTCGTTGCTAAGTCATTTATTCATAAATATAATGAAAAATCCATTTTATTTTTCTCATTTTAAAAAAAAATGTTTCGTAAAATTGTTTAAAATGTTTCAAAAAATTGTTTCGTAAAATTCTTTAAAATGTTTCAAAAATGGTTAAGTTTAAACTTGGTTAAAATTTTGATTGATAATACATTATTACAATATTAGAGATTTGACGTCTCTTATTCGGGTCACATACTTCCGTCATAAATTAGACTGGCCGAATGGTCTCAGGGAATTTTGCATATCGGAGAATTTTACTTCGGATTTCCATCTACAGGCTCCTTGGAATTCAGACCCCCTTGATGACGATGCGACAAATATTCTACTGGCCGAGCCGTCTGTGCTTGTTCCTCCGTTCTATTATGATGTTCAGCTGGCTCCAACAAACTGAACATCTACTGGCCAGCTTCCAGGCTGCTAGCGCTATCACTGCTCCCAACCATCCATTGCGAGCTACCGAGCTCTCTGGAACTCATTGAGCCTGTTAGAGGCAGAAAGTTCTGAACGGAAGAGGCCGAGAAAGCTTCAACATTTGCCTTCTCATGAGATATAATAGGATGAAGGATATTGTCCATAGCTGGAGGAGGTCTATGGCTCGATCCGCCGTAATCTGATGTTGTTCTGAGCCATGGCAGCACCAGCTCCAGCCCGCTGTAATCCTGTGCCGTTGTTTGCCTCTAATTGCACAAACTCATTCCCACAGAGGGCGACGATAGAGATAAATTCGGTCCCTTGTGTCCTCCTCCATTCTGCTGCTGCACGTATTGCTGGTTCGCTACAGGAACCTTCTGAGAATTGGGTTGCTGCAGCATAGGATTATTAGTAGTAGTATTACTATTACTATTAGTATTAGTATTACTATTGTTGTTCATCTGTGATCCCTTGGTGTTCTGGAGTATCAATGGCAAAGACATTGCATTCAGCAAAGCTTGTGCTTCTGTTCTGAGAACCAGAGAAGCAGCAGCAGCAACAGAAGTCTGTACAGTACCTGCAGAAAATCAAGAAACGTGATCACCCACATTCTAATAGCTTAAACCCAATAGAATCCTGATCTCGTAGGGGCACGGAATACATGGAAAAAAAAAACTTTTGTTTTAGACTTTCTAATTAATTAATGAATTCATGGGAGAAGGAAGCATATCTGACCCCTTGATGTATTGTTGCAGCTTCCTGAAACATTGTTGTCGTCGTCTTCCACTTTTAAGGCGGTTGCAGCTTCCGCACTGGAGACAGCGGGCACGATCGTGTTAGTCTGCGGTTTCCGCCTCCGCCTGTTATGGTCCGCCAGGCGTTTTCTGCAACTCCGCTTCACCTCGTCGAATTCTGCCAAAAGATGAAAGCTGTGTGCACAAAATAGGTATCAGTTTTGAACTAATTTGGAGGGTAAGGAGCATTAGCGTTTTACATCAGTACCTTTACCAAAGACATTAAGCATCCTTTAAGCTTCGCCACTAAGTTTTTCCCAGATATCAAGTTTCCAAAGTAAAAGCACGAAAAAAAAGACAGCGTGCCATAACAGATCCTGTATGTATTTACCGGCTGCACTGTTGGCAGAAACGCTGTTGGACACCGCCTGTGACAACGCTGGTGGCCTTGGAATGAAATTCGCAGACTTTGTGGCGACGATGGTAGTGTTTGGCATTTGTTAGGCTGAAAATGGACGGCTGGAAGGTGGGCACGTGGATCAAATTCAGTCTTTGAATTATAAATAACATAATAATAAAATATAATAAATGCTGATGTCATAGTAGCCATGTGTCAAGTGAAAACCAGATACCAAACTCCAAGGCTGACATCATCCCTTATTGGCCAATTAGAAGCTGACAAAATAGCAAAGGCAAATATTTTTATCAAAATTTAAAATATTTTTTGGCAAACTCCAAAGCTAAACTTTACAAAACAGATTTTAAATTTTTGGTCAAAGGGCAACTAATAGGAGGTCAAAATCGAATGGTTACAATATACCTGTTGTGGTGGCAGGTATAAAAAAGGGAATATTTTTCATTCACTGTAGACTCCGGCGCTTATGTCATGATGGTCACGAGGAATGATCTCTGGTGGGAACGACCACATGTCATGGTGGTCACGAGGATGGATCCTGGGTCTAAACATCCACCCTACACGGGTTCCCCATATAGGAGAGAGGAGAGAGAATATATTGAAAAAAAAAACATAAAACTCTTTAATCAACTACTAATGTTATCTTGGAAAAATTCACAATGTTTTGAGAGTACTGTGCTTGCTTTTCTTGAATATTGTTTACATAATATTGTAAACTTCTCTATCTTTTATTTTCAAAAAATATTTCCTTTTGCATATGCATAATATAAAACAAATTATTATTTTTACCATTTCAACAATATTACAAGGGTTTTTTTAATTTCAATAAAATTACCATTCATCTTATTGGATGATATTATTAAGGTTTTTTACATTTATAGGTGTTTAGATATTATCTCATATTTTGGACTTTCTTGAGTGAATTAACAAGATTAACTCAAGTGTAACAAGTGTACAATGAAGATTCATTTCATGGTCGTCCTATCTTATTATGCTTAAATGCATCTTAATTAAGATTTAAATAAGCTTTTGTTAAAAATTCACTATTTAATTATTTATAAATCTATAATTCACTAAAGTTTTATACTTCTCATTAGTTTTTGTTTTTTGTTTTTATTAGTTTTTTTTTTGTTTTTGATTAGTTTTATACCATTTCTTTCAAATCTAAGTGGCACTTTGGAGCAATAACATTGGTTTAAACTAGTGATCTTAATATCCACATCTTGCCAACCAACAAAGGGCTCTGTGGCTATGTGGCTTCAGAGTCTATGCTCTTCCAGTTTGCAATCAAAATGCTTTAACATTAAAAAAAAACTAATTTTAATTTTATATATTTAAGGTTATAATAATATTTATTACTATTATTTATTTTTATGATGGAACATCGCACGAGAAACCCTTAGGGAATTCCCCATTTTTTTAGGATGGTACCCGAGGTAAATCATCGACCTTAATTACGAGGCCTAACCCGATGGGGACATCAAGTGAGGCCCCGTCATAGCCACCCAGGGATTTGACCCCGAGATATTCTGCTAGCATAAACAACTCTCAACCATTTGAGCTAACCCACCGTGCTAAGGTTGGAATAATCGTTACAAAAGCAACTCTCCATATTAATGTGCACAATGACCAGATCCATGATTCCATTCATTCAAGGCTTAAGTACTCCAAAACAAGAATAAATACGATGTTGTTTAAGCTTTTCTGAGCACATTGCATGGCTAGCCAGGGTTGCATAGATGCATAGATTCTATGTAATCGTATAATGATGTTGTTTAAGCTTTTCTGAGCACATTGCATGGCTAGCCATGGTTGCATAGATGCATGGACTCTATGTAATCTTATAACAGAGTCTAATATTTGTAGAAATATATACAATGAAGACACTCGGTTTATAATATGAGTCTAGAAATCATGAAAAAAACATCCATCACCTACAATATTAAATGCAAATTGCAACACATAATATACTATCAAACATATTTATGTATAATATTTCAATAGGATTGCTTGATAAGACTTATTTAACTCATATTCAATCTACAGTATGATGCATCTCCTTCAAGGGCATGTGGGTTTTCCCTATGCATTCTTCATGTCCCTAGGGCAAGCGTTCTTATTGCCATATGTCCCTGGGGTATGCACTGGTACGCGTTGTAGTAGATTCCGCAGTACTTAAAGGACCTATCATTCACCGATGCCAATGCATATCTCTTCATGCAAGAGCTGCCATGGTTTGCAAAACAATACTGATCTAGTTAGGACCTTCCATGAACTAAAAAATGAGTTGTTCATATAAACACTAATATTAAATAACCAGTAGAACCATGTTATTAGATTAGTTTAAGAAAATAGTTGTAAACCATATAAAGTGCCTGCATATCACAAGCGCTTATCACAAGTAGATGATGATCGTTGTGTAATGTCTAAAGTTGATTAAGTGAAAACCCACTCATCTCATCCTCCACAATGCAAAATACTTGCAATACATGACCTATTCATCATAAGAATTGATATTGATAACAAGGCCTTCAAAGAAGATTGAAGAATTTGTTTCGAACTGGAGGATATTTCAATGAAAATTTGCAATTTTTGCACGGGATACATTAATATTAGCAAAGCAACAAGTAAAGTGGCTAGTGAATGTGGATAGGAAAAATCAACCACTTAGTTTTGTGTTGGAAAGGGGTTTTGGATACATTAGTTGTGCAACATCGCGGATGCTGCGTAAGCTCAAAGACATCGTGCAAGAAGAATATTAGCGCACAAAGCGGGGATTAGAATATCTTTTATATTTTCTCTCACCTTTTGTTGTTTTGGACCATATTTTGTGGATATTGGTCATCATTTTATAGAATCAGTTAAGAATTAGCTAGAAGTTGTCTAAGTAGACCTTGAATGTAAAGGTGCAAGCCTATAAATAGATGTTGAATCACAAGTATTAGATATCTTAAGGGAGATATTTTTGGAGAAGGGAAGAATCTGAGCTTGGTCAAGAATATCTTTGAATATCTGACTGAGATCTGTTGATATGTGAACTGTGATTTTTGAGTAGAAATAATATGACAAGGAGGAAGTTGATCTAAATCATTGTGTCGTTCTATTTTACTGTTTTATTATTTCCTGCAATTCTATGATGAATGTTAAGTAAATGCGCGACATGGATCTATGATGCGATGTTTTCCTACTTTAGATGATGCTATTTTACTAGATATATTTGCGCATCAGTATGTTTATTGCATTTATAATGGAATGATGTGATATGATGAAGAATAATGATGAATGATTGTGTTAATGCTTAAGTAAGTGGTCAAATCTGTTAATGTTGTGCTCAGTTGTTAAGTCGATGCCACATTGTCCCTTCCTATTCTACAGAAACTTGGTTCTGTCAGCCCTCCCTTGAACATCTCAGGTGATATCTCATTCGCTCTATGGGTGTTGCCGAACAGGGTAAAGCATGTTTGGGCCGATGCTTAGGGAGATCATGGTGGTCTAGATGTCGACAGAGTCGAAACCCTTATCGACTGAGTTTGTTGGCTGGTTTTATGTCAACAAACGGTTCTATTTCTAGGACCTTGTTAAAACAGAAGGGAGGACATGGTGTGGCATCCAACGAGACTGGAAATTCAAGACTAGTTTGACTAGAAGTTGTGAGAATTTGCTGAGATAGAAAATCATAACCTTGGACTGACGACAGATAAGTGGTTGGAAAGATACATACATGACGGTCCACACTAGTATTTATTCTCTGAATTATCGATCATCCTATACAAGTGGTTAACGTGATTCACCTATCGCAAGACAAATTTCAACGAGAAATAACCAACGTCCTGGACCCCTGAATTGATCCAGGAGCTACAGGAAACCAACAACAGAGCATCATGGGCTATTGAAGTCTGGTTTGACAACATCTTAGAAGGTTATATCACTGAGTTTGCGGTTGACACTACTAACTCGTACAACGAAGCAAAAAGGGAATTTTTCAATGGACCAAGAGGTAGGTTTTTATTATCGTTGCAATTGTCAATTAAGATGCTTGTCTATGAAAAAGGCATACTGAAGATGCACCTTGAGTAGTAGAACTTTGGCATGCAAGGGTTGTGGACACCGTGAATAAAGGGGGAGATGAATGGAATGATATGGGGTAGATGGGTGCAAGTTACGAAGATACTGAGAGGGAAGCCGAGGAAGAAAGTGGTATTACGAGAGGAGGAGCAAGGTTTCGACACGAGAAGAGGCAGAGGACAGGGAAGGTCTTGCTCTGATCGAAATGCAAGACCACGAAGGAAGACCAAATGGGACAAAGTGACCCCATAGTGATGACGAGGACGACTAGATCCAGACTACACCTAGGGTAGAGGTAATATAAACCCCCAACAACAATGTACCCACACCTCTGCACACTACGTCACAATAAGGAAGAAACACAAGGTGACAACGACTTGTCGGACGTTCCAGCAACACTCTAATAATAGCAGTAGATCAACATCCATAGGAAGAAGACCAAGAATGGCAGGCGATGAGGCGAAGTTACCTTTGTTCCATGGGAACAAGATTGAGGATCTAGAACAATATTGGTTCATGTGTGAAGCAGTATGGACTGTGAGACAAGCTACAGATGATGATGTTAAGAAGGGCCAATTAGCAACAACCCTGCAGGGTCGTGCACTGGATTGGTACATTAAATTTGTACAAGTTATTCCAGGGACTCCAGCAAAGACGCTAACAGAAGTCAAGAAATGACTTATCGACAAGTTCAGAAAACCGAAGACCGAAGCACAATACATTACAGAACTGAAGGAAATTAAGTAGTATCCCAATGAGACAGTTTTGGATTTTGATCAAAGATTCAAGACACTCATGGAAAGAGTTAGTTTTGAGATGAGATACATTTATCATATGGAATGGTTAATTGCAGCATTGCTAACCTATATCAGACTACCGCTTATGCAATAGAAGATCGCAACACAGAGAAAGGCTCTAGAGATCCCCATGAAGTTGGAAGCTTCACCCATTGGAGAAAATGCAATTGGTATGAACCAAATTCAGACGCAACTGGAAAACTTGACACTTCAGTTACAAGAAATTAAGAAGTGAAAGGAACAACATGAGGATCTCTGGTGCACTCAATGTCACGTAGATGGACATACCAAGGATACTTACCCAAATTTCTGAAACTATCTGTTGTCAAGGGTGCTAAACCCTTTAAGTTGTGGCAGTGTACCATGGTGCCGCATTTGTCAAGTATATGGGCATCGACATGAGGAATGTGGATACATGCAGAATATGGTGACAAAGATGGAAAACCTATATTGCTCATTTTGTCAATTTGTCGGGCATGAAGATAAATATTGTCGTGCATACGACCTACTCTAGGAGAGACATACGACTCATATTATTTGAAGGGAGAGGATCATCGGACAGTACAACTATTGTATCTATAGGTGGTGCAACCACCACCTCAACCACAGTACGTACCACCACCCTAGATGTAGTTTATACTGCAATAACTACAATAAACAAATTTTCCACAACCGAAGTATAATAATATACATATGGCGCTGCAATAGCCATAGTATGTTTAGTCAGTGCAGCATGTTCAATAGCAGTTGAATCCCTCGCAGCAACAATTTTCTCATCCACAGTACCAACAACAAGGAGGATGAGGAGGATGAGGAGGAGGCTTTGGTCGAGGAGTAAGACAAGGTCATGGACATGTCTAATGCTACAATTTTGGCATACTCGAGCATTATTAGAGAGATTGCCCACAGTTGTAGTGTACATGCACATATTGTATCGCGATTGATCACACTGTTGAGAACTATCCATAGTTGATCACAAGATGATAGGATGGAAATGTTCTAAAGTTACATAACCAGAATCAGTTGCATACCTAGAATCAAGTATAGAACCAATTCCAGAGTCAAAATTAGAACCAAATTCTAGTTCATAACCAAATTCCAATTTAGAACCAGAATACAACTCAAAATAGGAATCAACTGGTGAATCCACCATTGAACCAAAATCAAGGACTGACAGTTGTGATGATCTCGACGGAGCCTAGAACATAGGATGTTGACGTCCGTGTCGTCACTCCTAGAGGTGTGACAACTAGAGAAGATAGTCTGATTCCATAAGTCCGGTTAGCTAGAAAGAATAAAGTCCAATTTGATATCAACGTGAAGAAAGACACATTCTTTGAAGCGTGGGACGAGATGCACCAAAAATATGGTTAGTTACCTATGTACGAAATTCCTATTGCTTTTGATTCCACTTTGGAGGCAGGATCATCGTGACAACCTGGTACCTTGCAGCATTTTTTTGAGAGTTGCTTGTCATTGGTGAGAGATCCAAATGCTCTTGCCGAGATTGAGAATCTATTACATTGACCGGCCAAGGGACGAAAGGATTCCACGGTGAATTATCTACATAAGAAAAAGATGGGGAAGGAAATGCGCATGAACAATCAGATCGGAGACTATGAGGTAGATTCATTCATCCTGGATCTCAGCTCAGATGTTAATATTTTGACAAGGAATACATGGAAAAATATGGGAAGCACGACGCTGAGTTGGTCCCCTGTACAGATGTGACTAGCCAACCAGGACATAGTAATGCCGATTGGGAGAGTTTCGCACCTTGTTGTGGAAGTGGAAGGTATGAATACCTATGTCAATTTTGACGTAATTGATGTTGTTGATGGTGAAGGCTCCTATCCTGTGATTCTAGGGATCGGATAGGCCAACGATAGTATGGAAGTGATCAATTTTAAGAAGTGCATGATGACATTTGAGATTCAATGTCATGTCCCCTCCCTTCTACCGGAGGAGAGGAAACGACTATTGTTGTTATCTAATCTGGGAAACTAGCCCCATTAACATAAAATAAAAATGCATTGAAATAATAACATGCAGAGATGCATGTATGTTTAACACACAGTGGAAACAAACCTATTCCATTCACTCATATGTTCATTGTAATTCATTATCAAATGTAAATGCAGAGATTTAAAGACAAGAATACTTATCTTATGAAGAATCTCTTCCCGTAACCAACTATGTCGCTGCAACATTCCACCCAACCATAGGCTAGTGTGCTCCTTAATCTCTTAGCAATACTTCCACCCCCGAGATGGGCATGATTCCCACAAGGAATAAGGGAACACTAGCAGGCTCACACATATCCAAGGATACACAACTCATCCAAGCCAACACGGTTCAGTTTATCAGGCCAATAGTATACAACAACACACAACCAAGCCAACAAGTTAGGTTTATCAGGATATCAAGAGATGGAAGAACTGTCTGCTAAGCTAGTGGGCTCACTGAAGAGCTATGTATGCCTACACTAGAACTAGATTGACTCCTAAGACATCCACACACACCCAACACAAGGAATCATTCCCTTCTTTGCTGCACAGTCCCTCAGGCCATGACTTCCCTTCCAGTTCTATTCAGGGTGTGTAGAGAAGAGAGCCAACCCTCTAGCTCTATCTATGAGGCTCCTACAAAACACTAGGTTTGTCAAGTGGGCTCCTTTCCACTCCTACATAGTCCAAAGACCAATCTACTGTGCACACACAACAAAACAACTAGCCCTGGCATTTGAAGGAGGAACACCACTCCATAGAGAAAAACTGGAATGACAATAATGGTAAACACACATCCCAGACTAGGAAATTGACTCCAAAGTCGTTTATGACCCTATCGTGGCCAAAACGACCCAACACAACCTACAACAACCCAAATCATCAGGGAAAGACAACCACTAATCCTCAGCCACGTGAGGAGAGGACACACCACCTACATGGAGGTGGATTACATCCATACAGACCACAACGTGAAGGAAATTGCACACATCAAAATCATGAGAGGAATACTTAACCAGTCGTAGTATGCCTATGTGAGGATTGAGTGACCGCGTGAGGATGGGAATCTTCTCTTTTCCCGCCTGAGGAAAACCCCAAAGCCTGTGCATGAGGAGAAAAACAACAGTCTGTGCATGAGGATGGGAAAATGGGATCATGCTCCCCTTCTCCTCCTACCCACATGAGGATGAATGTGCTCCTTGGGGGAGTGTGCATGTGGGAAAGGACTGACAATCCTTCCACACACCACTGCCGATGCAAAAACGTTTTCCCAGGGAAGTAACTGCCCCCAACTAACTCCAGAGGATATAATTTGGTAGTTGAGACAAGAATAAGACAAAAAAAGGTTATTGAATGAGATAAAGGATAAAGGGTGAGTAAGACAAAATATAGGTGACAGCTAAATGGGCTCACCTCTTGACACTTGGAATTTCCCCAATGGATCCTAAGGGTTAGACATCCCCCCCCCCATATCCATAGGAAACCATTCCCTTTTCATTATGGTTGCATTGACATAGCTGGTTATAGGTATTTTTTAATTAATTTGCATATTTACATGATGATTTAAAATTATAATGTGCCGTCTAGCACAAAATAACATCGACAACGATTTTAATCACCGAAACATTAAACGCTAAATCAATGGTGGTGCTTTTGGCTTTAGATCCATGCCACAATTTATTACAATATATACATCATATACATTTAACGCAAACGGGGTCAAAACCAGGTGTTACATTCCCCTCCCCCTTCAATAGCATTGTCCTCGGTGCTTTAAAAAATTGAACAAAATGCTACACTGGTACCGCCTCAGTGTTCCACAAAATTGAACAAAAATGGGTGTTCCAATCGCATGGCATCCTCTAGCTCCCATGTAGCCTCTTCAAGACTGTAGTGCTCCCATTACACCTTTACCTTCCCTATGGATCGCTTCCAGAGCATTGTGACCTTCCTGTCAAGGATCTGCATGGGCTCGATTTGGAAATCTCCCTTGGGTTCCACCTGAATCACATCCCAAATTATCACATAGTTAGGATCATGTACATATTTCTTAAGTAAAGAAACATGAAAAACATTATGAGCCCTAGTGCTAGTAGGCAATGCAAGTCTATATGCAACTGACCCTATTCTTTCAAGCACTTCAAACAACCCAAAATATCTAGGTGATAGATTGGCACAACTTCCAATATTTAAGGAACTCTTCTTTGCCCTCACTCTGAGGTAAACATGATCCCCAACATTGAAATCCTTGCTCACCCTATGCTTATCTACATAGCTTTTCTGTCTGTCCTGGGCTTCTTTAAGATTCTTCCTGATCTTTACAACCTCTTGCTCCATTTCATTGCGCAATTCTGGACCAAGCACAACCCTGTTCACTGGATTATCCCAAGTCACTGGTGTCCTACACCTCCTTCCATACAAAGCTTCATATGGACTCATCCCCAAGGATGATTGTTGTCCATTGTTATAAGCAAACTCTACCAAGTGTAAATAATCTTCCCACTTGGTTGGTTTGTCCATCATGTACATGCGAAGCATGTCTTCAAGAACTTGATTAACTCTCTATGTCTTCCCATTAGTCTGAGGATGCTAGGAAGTGCTAAAATTCAACTTTGTACCCAAATATACAAACAACCCCTTCCAAAAATTGGTAGTGAACTTGAAATATCTGTCAGAGACTATTGCCTTAGGAAATCCATACAATTTGAAAATCTCCTTCATGAAGATCTTTGCAATGTCATTAGTCTTATGCGTAGACTTTACTAGTATAAAAAGTTCTGCCTTTGTCAACTTTTCCACCACAACCATGATTGAATCATGTTGTCTCCAAGTCATTGGAAATCCTGTAATAAAATCCATGGAAATAACTTCCCACTTCCATTCTGGAACTGGCAAAGGCTGCAACAAACTTGCTGGGTGTTGATTCTTAACCTTTAACTCCTGGCATTTCATGCACCTTGAAATATATTCATCCATGTCCTTTTTCATTCCTGGCCAAAAGTACTACTTTCTGGATGTATCAATTGTCTTCTGATATCCTGGGTGACTAGAATATGGACCTTGATGGATCTCACCCATAACAATTCTCCTCATATCTTCTACATTTGAAATATAGATCCTATTCTTATAAGTAAGAAGTCCATCTTCTTCCAATCTATATCCCTCATACTTCTTTTCAATAATTTGCTGCTGCAACTTGTCCTTGACCTTTGCACAGAATTCATCTTTAGCAACATGATTAACAATCTACTGCCTCAACTCCTATTGGAAAATACTTATAGATGCCACATGCATTTCCTGCACCTTCCTGTATTAGTGCATCAACTACCTTATTCTCTTTACCTTTTATGTGCTTGGTTTCAAAATCAAATTCATATAAAAACTCTAGCCATCTAGCTTGCCTAGAAGTTAGAGTAGGCTGATCAAACAAATACTTCAGACCACAATGGTTTGTCCTTAGCTCAAATCTTCTGCCCATCAAGTAATTCCTCCACATCTTGATAGCATGTACCATGGCCGCAAGTTCTAGATCATGAGTGGCATAGTTTTTCTCATTTTCCTTCAACTTTCTTGATTCATAAAATATCATGTGGTTGTCTTGCATAAGTCCTCCTTCAAGCCATTGACCATATGCATCAGTACACACCACAAAATCTTTTTTCTGCACCTGCAATCTTCAAGATTGGTGCACTCATGAGAATATTCTTCAACTGCTGGAAGCTTTCTTCACACCTCAGTGTCCATTCAAACTTTATTCCCTTCTTTTTCAAAGAAGTGATGGATGTGTAACCTTGGAGAATCCCTCAATGAATCTCCTATAGTATCCTACAAGTCCCATAAAGGATCTTACATATGTCACATTTCTTCGTATATGCCAATTCATAATGGCCTCAATCTTCTCAGGGTCTACAAATATACCCTCATCTGAGATAATGTGACCCAAATAATGAATCCTATGTCTATAAAAGTTACACTTGCTCAACTTTACATATAGCTAATGCTCCCTAAGCAACTACAATGTCAATGTCATATGTTCTTCATGTTCTTCCTCATTCTTAGAATAAATAAGAATGTCATTAAGGAAAACAAGAACAAACTTGTCCAAATACCTACTGAAGACACTATTCATGAGGCACATAAATGTAGCTAGTGCATTTGTGAGACCAAATGGTACCACAACAAACTCATAATGTCCATACCTTGTTCTGAAGGTTGTCTTATGAATGTATTCATCCTTGATTCTTACCTGATGGTAACCAAACCTCAAGTCAATCTTGGAAAATACCTTTGCTCCTCTCATTTGATCAAAGAGGTCATGTTGTTAAGAATTTCGCACCTTCTACGAATAGAAGTCGTTCCTCTGGTCTGAATGGTTCAGATCCAAAACAAATAAGTTACAACAAGGCTGATAAACTTCTCCTAGAATCTACAGACACCTGGAGTACAATCTTCATAGATTGATGTGGTCTTTCACCTATGGCAAATATCTCCAAGAAGATACCTGCAAAAACACATCAAACACAAAAGATCAAAAGTACGAAAGTACGAAAGTATTATCTATAGATCTATATTGGTGAATAAGGAATCCAATAATAAACATGCAACATTAGACATGACAAGTTATATGGGAAGAAAACCAAATTTGCATTGATAAATAATGAAAGAGTTTACAAACTGTGCCTTAGTGTTGATGCACTCCTCCACAAAACCGATGTCTTATCCCCGATAGCTACAACTTGCTCCTCTATGCTCACTCTTAATGAATCAAGCCAGAATGTCAAAATGGTAGCATGAATTTGCTCTCTCTCAACCATGGGGTATAGGCCTCAAATGGATAGGGATGGTTAATATTTTGGTGGGTGAGATGGATAGGAGATCCACAAAGAAGGTATTTCGAGCTCAACTGACCCAAGTGAATGGGGATAAGGCCTACCACGAAGATTTTGATCTAGAAGCTTCGTAAAGATTCCTTTTTTCATTTGTTACCAAGGCACCGCTCCTACTCCTTGATTACAGAGCGATGTTAGGAAGAACCACTCTTCAAACAATGAGAAAAGGTGGTGCCACCATTTGTCTTCAAAACAATTCAGGCGGTGCTGAAGAAGGTACCGCTCCTAAGCTTAAGGGTAGAAGCGGTGCTAGGTTTTTATGTGCAAGTTTGACATTTGGATCAGGGTTTTCACTTCAATATTTGGGAATGAGGGCAAACATAGATGTTTAGGATCTTATCACATGTTGATGATGAGATTTGGGTGTAACAGAATGCCCCCAAAAGCATGAGGCTAGAGGGATATGATAGGCGAGAGATTTGATAGAGCAAGTTATCACTTTCTAGGAAAGAATCGGCTTGATTGGAGATCAGCATCAACCAAGCATCTGCAATACTTCAATACTTTTGACTCATGAGAAAATGTGTCTTCACCATGGCTGCAGACCAATACAAGGTAGATCCATGGGAGATATTAACGAACATGGCTACTAGAGTAGAACGTAGATCCATGTGATAGAGGACTCAAACTTGGACATAACTACCAGACATACAACATAGATATATGTCATACAAACACAAATTTGAGCATAGCCACGACCATACAAATGTGGATCCATACTGGTACTTCATACAATATAATACATCGCAACCCGGGGAGAGAAAGCTATGAGTGCTTTCAAACGGACACCCAGGGTATTCATCTTGTCTTCCACAAAGTATGATTCTATCCATGTGATTACAATGATATGAAGTCGAACATGGTAGAAACCACTTGATTACCAGTCAATGATGTGAACTGTTAACAAGTGCAAAGGAAATCACCATTAATGTCAATGATCCCCAAGGTACCCTAGTACAATCTACTGAGTGTGAATATATGTTTTGATGTCGAACACCCAGTATAATCTATCGATCAAAGGTCAATGATGTGAACCTTTGTTGAAAGAGAGAGAATATGTCATTGAGGCATATAGATCTCAAGGTACTAAACTTGTTTCTAAGACTATTTCCTGGATGATGAGTTGATGTCGACAGGAATAGTCTCGTCAAAGGAAGGCCATGATGAGTCCCACATCAATGACGTGAAACTCAGAACAATAGTTCTGTAATGTTGTAGATAATTTAACCATAGAACTGACTCAAAATTACTGACACAAAGGCTTTTTTAATTGCAGGGGTAAACTTTTTACTTCCTTTAAACATCGGGAGTCACGACAAAAGACTTGGCAGCATGACTAGACCAGACGGACACATAATACAATAGTGGACAATGCATTCTTTTGAAAAACTCAAAGGAGTGACATGACTCATGAAAGTGGATCGACTTGTAAGTCAGCTGAATACCCAATTGACTGGATGAAATGAAGATAAGTGCCATGTTCAAAGGTGACAAACAATTGCCATTTATTTGCAAAATGAACTGATTCCCTTCCCTTAATTCCCCCATCATGATTGATGAGTGCCTCTTTTCATTTTAATGATTCCAAAGAGGGTAACAAACACTTGTTTTAGCTCGTCCTTTGGACAAGTCCAAACTCATATGTTTTTAGAACCTGAGAAAGGAGGGGTTTGTTCCCAAAAAAAGGTTTTTCGATGTTTAATTTAACGAGTCCAATGAAAGAAAACTTAGTGTAGTTCATGTTTAGAGAGTCTGGACAAACTAAAGAAAACTCCAAAGGGTCCTTTTTCATATGATTTAGTCTCTAGGGCCCAAAAAAGTGTAAAATAATACCCAAGAGAACTCTTCCAATCATGATTGGCTGCAGTGTACCTTTTTTGTAAGTAGTCTATCCGAACCGCATAAGAGATAACCTACTGTCGGAGAGACGATTCTTCAAATAATTTTGCGAGTATGAAGAAGACAAGTACTCAAAAATATTTCCATATTTAGGGAGTCTGAAAAGAGTTTAAAGGAGACTCCATTAACCTTTTTCATGTTTGAATCTAGAGCATGAAAAAATAATAAACTAAGCTCAAACCAGTTTTCATGTTTTAACTAGAGCACACAAAATGAAAAATTAAGCTCAACACCATCTTACTATTTTTAATGAGCTCGAATATTAGTTGAAAGAATGCTCGAAGATTGGTTTAATTTTTATGCAAGATTAAAACCAATGGGTAAACTATGCTTGAAAAATCCCATTAACATGATATACAGAGGTTGGAAGATTGCCCCTAGCATGATTGCTAGCGAACCTTACCCCAAGCATGGTTTCTAGAGGCTTGACATTCCCCCCAAGCTTCGTTTCATCTGACGATTCTTCTTCCATACCCAACCTAATAACCTGGTTACTAATGTGAAAATGTTCACCAGGGGGTAGGAAGAATGAGAATCAGGAAGGTGAAAAGAAGGTTCAAGTTCTAACACTAAAGGGAAGACTCAACTCAAGGGAAGGGGATCTGTTTCATTTTTACACAAGCCTGAAATAGAAGATAACTATGCTTGGAGAAAAACTGACATGATGGTCAGGTGTTGTTTCATTTTTATGCAAGCTTGAAACCAAAAGGGTAAACTATGCTTAAGGAGTGGTTTTATTTTTTAACGAGCTTGAAACCAAAAGTAAACTATGCTCTCAAACCTGCTCCTACCCAACATGATATCCAGAGGTTGGTAGGTTTCCCCCATTACATAAAAGATAGTGGCTTAAATCCATTATGATGTCTATAGGATGGATCCATTCCCCCCATTTTACCTATGATGGGAAGAAGCTAACTAGAAGGGTAAAGAGCCATAAGAACATGTGGGACATTTAGGGTAATATGATGACTAGCAGTAACACGATTATCAGGTTTAATGAAGGAAAGTTGATCAACGGTCACAATCTTCCCATCATGGGGAAAATACATCACTTGAAAGAGTGTGGACACTACAGCTTTCATGGCATAAACATAATCACGCCCAAGGATCATATTAAAATATAAAGGACCTTAGACTACCATAACATCGATATAGATAGTTTTTCCTTCCAAAGTAATATACAACTAAGGAAGGATCCCTAAAGGCATTGTAGGTCTTCGATTAAAAGCCAATATTTGATCGATGGCTGGCACAAGCTGAGGAGAACCTAAAGCTTTCCAAGTAGTTGAGGATAGAATGCTGACAGAATCCCCTTCGTCAAAAATAGTGCAAAGCATCCGCCTAGCAGTAACCTTCACAACTATATGGAAATGAACACTCGAATGAAGACGAGACTCTCTTAGGTTACTCCAGTCAAAGGAAAAAAACCTCATTACTTGTAGAGGGTTCTGTTGAAACATACAAGATTTCCTCTTGTCGAGAAAAATCAGAACGAAGCATGAAAACTTCAGCAGGTTTAAGTTCATTCTCTACTGGAAGAGAAGAACAAGACGAAGAATTGGTCAAAGAGACTACTTCAGTCTTAACACTCTCGGATGAAAGAGTGGGATTGTGTAGAGACGACATTGACTCGACCACTTTAACTTCACTCTCCAAAGAAAGAGTGGGATCAACCATAGATGAATCTGAATTGACCACTTGGAATTCACTCTTGGAAGGAAGAGTGAGATCGACCATGGATGAAACCAAATTGACCACTTGGTCAACCAATGGGGGTTCAAGAGACAACTTACGAGAACCAGTTGGAATCCATTCCTAGGGAACAGTAACATCTTCCAACAACTTAGAAGCTTCATCCATTCTTAGATAAAGAAAAGTATGATGCATTGCCTTGCATATTTAACAAGGATACAAGACTTTACCCTTACGACCTTTTACCAATGGGTCACTGGTTGAGGGAGTATCATCAACATGATGATCAGAGGTTGATGACATAGATAGTTTGGAATTTTTAGACCACTCTTATTGTACACAGGAGATACTAGGACACTCCTTAAGAAGGTGGTCCCCCTTGCAAAGCTTACAAGGGAACTTGGGTTTTCCGGGTGTTCTCTTAGAACAAGCACCATCAAGAGAAGATGGTTGCTACTTTTTCTCTTTCTTATCCTTTTTCTTCTTACCCTTCCCTTTCTTCTTCTTCTTATCCACCTGACTACTAACAGTAGAGATTTTTTCAAGCGAATAAGAAGAAAGGGATGAATCCATAACCGACAAAGAAGGAGCAGGATTAGGTTGAGGTCGATCCTCTCTCGGAGGAGAGGTGACATTTGAGACATTAGGTGTAACAAGATTTACCAGATTAAATAGCCAGACCGATAATCCTATAGTTAACCTAGGAAGATTTAGAGTGGAAATAAAGGGAGGACCAATACCTTCACTTAGAGGGAATACAAAAGGTACACCTTGGAAAGGGACCTCTTGAGTGGTAGTCCCAGATGGGGATGCCATATCTAAACTCTCTAAAAACCCCCTAACTACCATGCACAAGAAAACACTACTCAAACTAAAAGCAACAAGAAAATATGTGAAAGGAGTGGATAAGAGTCACTGGAACCTCACAGGACAGGCCAAAAGGATAACTCAGATGGTTTGAGGATTCCTAAAAGGGTCTCCCGATATATGCTACGTATGTGGGAGCTCAAATCCGTAGTGGTGTTGTCTAATGCACAACCATTTGACAGTAGCCTTTTGATATACTACTAAGTACGTGAAGTACCTTTCAATATACCTCAAGGGCACATGAAAGGCCATTCGATATACCAGACGTACATGGAAGAACTGTAAGCCCCCAGGATACAGTGCTGGAACATTAGAGGAAATTTGGGGTCTAAAATGGGCCTTATAAGAAAACGTGCCAAAATAAGTTTTTGTGAGTTGGAATTCAAGAACCAATAGAATTTCAATAAAATAAGTCAACCATAATGGTTGAATTGGCATATTTGTCATTAAAAAAAACTACTTTTTTTGTTCGTATTTTCGAAATTCCACATCCAACGAGCTCTCCCAATCGAAATTTGAGTAAAAACACAGGGAGATATGTCAAAAATTCGAACACAAAAAGTAGTTTTTTTTCTTTCTTCCTCCAAAATTAATTAATATTATTTTATTATTTTAACCATTATTTTATTATTTTAACTATTATTTTATTATTTTCCTTAGGAGGCCCATTTTAGACCCCAAAATTCCTCTAATGAATAACGACAGCTACCACGCTTACCGACACTGGAACACATCGCTAACATAACACTCAAATTGCTAAATTTTTTAACCTAGTATTACCGTTAATTTTATTTTGTGCGGTTAGGTGGAACCATGGAGTGAAAACTTAAAATTAAAGAAGATGCACACTGATCTATATGATAATGCAAGTTTTCCTCTTCAATGAGATTCTACCTAAAAGAGGGAGAGAGATTTACTTTTCTTTCCAAAATGCACACCCAAATGCAAATGCAATTCTATCTTTTCAAACGAAAAGTAAAATATCAATGCACCCCAAACAATCTTTAAAGCAATTGAAAAAGAGATCTAGAGAACATCTAACATAAATAAACCAAAAATGTTTCCTATCTTTTAATGCTTGAAAAAGACGCATAAAAACTTAATGGAGAGATGATTTCATTATTGTTTCCAAACAAAACTAAATCTAATGCACTCAAAGCTGAAAACATATGTTTCTTCTTAATGAAATTAAGATCCAGAACTTCAAACAATCATGCAAAAAACAAGAACAAAATCGTTCAACATGCTTGCGAATAAAGCAAAGGAGAGAGAAAACTAAAACTTCTTTTTGGCACAGACAAGGAAACGAAGAACTAATCTCTCCTACCAAGCACTGAAAAAATCAGCATGAAAAAGGAAACAAAAATCACCCCAAGCAAAGAAAGACTCAAAACAGCATGGATCACTCATGCATTCCATGTCCAAAACCTACACATGAAAATGAAATTATAATTCCCAATTCTAACGAATAATATCTACAGAAAATAGCAAGAGGTTTCAAGAAAAGAAAAGAATACAAAATCCAATGCAAGAAACATAATCTCTTCTTTGAATGCAGAAATAATATAACAATCAAAGTGACTGCACAATATAATATAACAATCAAAGTGACTACAGAAATAATACAACAATCAAAGTGACTGTAGAAATACACTTCATTTTCATCAAAAAGTAAGCCAAAAAACACACAAAACTAAAAAGACAACATCCAAGTTTTGAAATGATAAAGGTGTGAAAAGACCTACCTAGCATCGCTTGCAGAGGATTGTTGACAGAATAGTTTTGAGGAGGTACCGCTTCCTGCTAACTGCTCATAGGAGGGGGCACCGCTTCTTTCTATCTATGCACATGCGGTGGCACCGCTTATTTCCCACTGCACAGACACGGTTCCCTGCAAATATCCAAAACATAATAAGAGCAAAAAAAAAATTAAACCTTGGCAAACCAACATAAAAAAAGATGAATCAAGAGTAATAAAGAGCATAGAAAGTCAGGATGGCTCAAATCTGAAGAGATTTGATGATATCAACCCAAAACCTAACTAGGTTAGATGGTAGATTTGACTGAAATGATAAAAAGGTTGGAGCTTGGATTCGCACAAGTGTTCGAAGGATAAGGAAGATAAGATCTGCTGAAGCTCTTCCCCAGTATGGTTTCTAGATTTGTTGTCAGGAATTTTGCACCTTCTGTGAATAGAATATGTTCCTCTAGTCTAAATATTTCAGATCCAGAACAAATAAGTTACAACAAGGCTGATAAACTTCTCCTAGAATCTACAGACACCTGGAATACAATCTTCAGAGACTGATGTGGTCTTTCACCTATGGAAAAGATCTCCAAGAAGATACCTACAAAAACACATCAAACACAAAAGATCAAAAGTACCAAAGTATTATTTATAGATCTATATTGGTGACTAAGGAATCCAATAATAAACATGCAATATTATACATGACAAGTTATATGGGAAGAAAACCAACTTTGCATTGATAAATAATGGAAGAGTTTACAACCTGTGCCTTAGTGTTGATGCACTCCTCCATAAAACTGATGTCTTATCCCCGGTAGCTCGAACTTGCTCCTCTATGATCACTCTTAATGAATCTGGATAGAATGTCAAAATGGCAGCATGACTTTTCTCTCTCTCAACCATGGGGTATAAGCCTATTTATATAGGCCTCAAATGGATAGGGATGGTTAAGATTTTGGTGGGTGAGGTAGATAGGAGATCCACAAAGAAGGGATTTCAAGCTCAACTGACCCAAGTGAATGGGGATAAGGCCTTCCATGAATATTTTGATCTAGAAGCTTCATGAAGCTTCCTTTTTTCAATTTTTACCAAGGGCACCGCTCCTACTCCTTAATGACAGAGTGGTGTTAGGTAGAACCACTCTTCAAACAAAGAGAAAAGGAGGTGCCACTGCTTGTCTTCAACACAATTTAGGTGATGCTGAAGAAGGTACCGCTCCTAAGCTTAAGGGTAGAAGCGGTACTAGGTTTTTATGTGCAAGTTTGACATTTGGATCAGGGTTTTCACTTCAAGATTTGGTAATGATGGAAAACATAGATGTTTAGGATCTTATCACATGTTGATGATGAGATTTGGGTGTAACAGGTCATCAATCTTAGGCAAAGTATATTTGTTCTTCATAGTGATTTTGTTCAGCTATCTGTAATCAATACACAACCTGAGTGTACTATATTTCTTCTTTATAAATAGAACTGGTGCTCCCCAAGGAGACACACTCAGCTTGATATACTTCTTCTCCAACAATTCTTGTAGTTGCATATTCAGCTCTAGCATTTCTGGTGTACTCATTCTAAAGGGTGTCTTGGACACTAGTGCTGCTCCTGGAACAAGTTCAATTGTGAAATCAATGTCCCTATTTGGAGGAAGAACTGAAATCTCATTAGGAAACACATCCCTAAATTCTTGCAATACAGGATAGTCCTTCAACCTAACAGTTTCATCCTCTATTGCCTCCAAAACATGAGCTTCATACAACTGGAAACCTTTCCTACAGAACTTATTCAATTGCATTGCTGAAATATGCCTCACAAAAATCACCTTTGGAATTCCTCTTACAATTCTTGGGTTTCCTTCTTCATCCAAGCACTCAAAAGAATTATAATAACAGTCAAGATTTACCCTGTGAGCTTCTATCCAATCCATTCCAATGAGAAAATCATAGGAACCAAGTGGTAGACCATTCAGATCGACACAAGTGACCAATCCATTCATGATCAACAGACATTTCTCTACCACTTCACTAACATTTCTCTTAGTTCCAATGGCTAACTTAACTAACCAATATTTGCTATGCTTTACTTTCTTAAAAGCACAAATCTCCACTACTCTAGGAGTAATGTAACTGTGAGTAGAACTAGGGTCAATCAAAATAGAAATAGATTGCTCAAAAATATTACCTGCAACTTCAACCACAGTTTATTGGTGATCTTCCTAGTGGTCCTCCAGTGCTGCATAAATCCTAGAGACGTCCCTTTCTACTTGATCCACTGTTTCTACTTCTTGAATGTTGTAAGTTGGCCTTGCATTCTCATTCTCAAGTGGACAATTCCTACGCATGTGGGGTCCTCCACATTTCCAAAATTGAAGAGGTTCTCTGTTCTGCTATGGATCTCTAGGATTTTCTCCCATCACTCTGGCTGGCTACTTTTCAGCTTGTGATGGTTGCTTCTGCTGATTCTTGAAGTTAGAAGGTTTGAAACCTTTCTTCCTTTGGTCAGACTTCTCGTTCTTTTTGTCCTTCCATGTCTTATGATAATCAGGTTTTCCTTTTCTTTTCTCATAGCAATACTTAGCCTTCCTTATTACTTCTTCAAGAGTTCTAGGTTCATAAAATTAAATTTTGTCTTTGTAAGACTAAGGAAATCCACTCAAGAAACGCTAGATCTTCACTTTTTCATCTTTGATGTACCTGACATACCTCAATAGTTCCAAGAACTTATTTGCATTCTCTTCCATGGTTTGTTGTCCCAATCTCAGCTGATGGAATTCTTTAATCTTATCATCATAATACATGTAAGAAGGGTACTTATGCTTGAAGTATTTCTTGAATTGTCTCCAAACAATTCTTCTTTCATTAACCTTCTTTACTTGTCTGTGGTGTTCCCACCATATGGATGCTCTTCCAGTCAAATTGAATATAGCTACCCTTCCTTTCATATTTTCGGAGTAGTATTGAACTTGGAATTACTTCCTCATCCCAAGAAGCCAAGCCTGAGCTTCTTGACCAATCTTGACCTCACCATTAAAATTAGGAGGCCTTGCCTTTTTGAATTCATCTCATGAATCATTCTTGTAACATCTCCTCCTCTTATTCCTGCGAGATGGAGAGCTTGAATCCCCACTGGGTTTTTTCAGAATCAGATGACCCACTGGTAGGACATTCTAGAGTATTCCTTTTGTCCCTGGAAGCCCTCCTAGAGACATGGGACCCTTTATGGGAATCTCCCCTAGCGCTACTCCTGCTTCTTTCTAGATTATCGATTTGATGCCCATAGTTTATCTGTCCCTGCATGTCCGTCAAACTCTATAGTATATATGTATTTATCTTATTTTGATCTTCTTGAGCCTTAAGCATCCTTTCATTGTCTTCTCTGCAACTTTGCAACTCCACCCTTAGGCTCCTCATGGTGGCTGCAAGGTCTAAGGGGAGTCTCTTTATTTCTCCTCCCATTGGACTCTGTCTCATCATTTCCAACTCTGACATTTCCTCCAATGGAATCTTCCTCGAACTCATAGGGGTCCTGCGCATCATTCATGTCGTCAATTCTCTTCCTAGCCCAATCAAGAATGAATTTTTGAAACTGCTCTATGCAAAATGTTGCCTTTGAATGTGACTATAATTCTACAAAATGTGTTAATAACACAATTGTTAGTTGCATACATTCACATGAATCATACATTTCTTACCTGCATTGGAGCATCATATATTGAAAAGTTTGTCAAATCATAGAATTTCCTTTTTACAAAGAATGACTGTCTCAGGGGGACGACGGGGGTCAAGGGGCCAACACACTTGGTTTTTTTTTTGTAAATATTTATTTTCGCGCAATTTGGTGCATAAGATCGCTTCCATTTTTCACCTTTTCAGCACCTATAAATCCCTATGGAATCCTTCTTTTCCATTGAAAAATCCCACTGAAAACTCATATTTTTCAATCGATTAGAAAACTCACCGAAATTTTTCGACATATCAGCTAGACTTTCATTTCCCTTCTGACGCTTTGGTAGATTGATATTCCTTTCTCTTCTGATGCCTTGTCATATCGATCTTCTTTTCTCTTCTGACACCTCATCGAATCAATCTTATTTTCTCTTCCATCACGCATCAGAAAACTTCTTCTGAGATTTATTTGAAATCTTTTTTGATACTCATCGGAAGCTTATCCGAGATGCCTCGGAGAGCTTCTCCCAAGAGACATCAAAAATTTATCCAACATACCTCATAGAGCTTCTCCCGAGAGCCATCAGAAAGTTATTTGAGATTCCTCAAAGGGCTTCACCCGAGCGACATCGAAAAACGTTTCCCGAGATTTCCTATAGTTAGAAAAAATTTCAATTTTTTTTTCTCCTCTTCCTCTTTCTACCACCATGTCAACTCCCTTCTAGCGAGCCTTGTCGACACCTTGGATTCTCTTTGGTGACCCCTTCATATTTTCTCATCCGCAGTCATCGGTAGCCCTTCAACAAACTAAGCCGACATATCGGCTGGATTCAACAAACATCTTCTGATGGTTTTGACACTTAGAAAATTTTCAAAATTTTTCTTTTCGTTTGCCTTGTTGGCTAGGTTTTGGGTTTGTTAGCTGATATATCGGCTCAACCCAGCCAAGACCATCATTTCCACCTAGCTGAGACCATCGGTAAAACTCACTGCTTCGAGCCAATGAGTGAAATATTCAAACTTAGAAAATTTTTGAAAATTTTCTCTCTACTTTGGTTTCTTTGTCGGATGGACTTGGCTAAGTCATTCAACGTATCGGATGGACTCAGATAAGTCATCCAATATTTTCCATACTTAGAAATTTTTCAGAAACTTTCTTTTCTTTCCCTTCATTGGCTCAACTTGGCCAGTTCAACCGACACTGTATCGGCAGAACTTGGCCAACTGAGCCGATATGTGAAACTTCCAACACTTAGTAAATTTTTTGAAAATTTTCTTATCTTTCACATTTTTCCTCTACTGGCCAGAGGGTAACTTTCCTCTGTCACTGCTCTTCATGGCCCATTGAGGCCCATGCTACAACACAGCTCTAATACCAAAGGATAGGACACAACTATTGCTACTATCTAATCCAGGAAACCAACCCCATGAACATAAAATGAAAACGCATTGAATTAATAACATGCACAGATGCATGTATGTTTAACACACAGCGAAAGCAAACCCATTCCATTCATTCACATGTTCATTATAATTCACTATCAAATGTAAATGCAGAGATTTAAACACAAGAATACTTATCTTATGAAGAAGCTCATCCCACAACCAGCTATGTCGCTACAACGTTCCACCCAACCATAGGCCAGTGTTCTCCTTAATCTCTCAACAACACTACCACCCCTGAGCTGGGCATGATTCCCACAAGGAATAAGGGAACACTATAAGGATCACACATAGCCAAGGATACACCACTCAGCCAAGCCAACACGGTTGGATTTATCAGGCCAAGAGTACACAAAAACACATAACCAAGCCAACAAGTTGGGTTTATCAGGTTATCAGGAGATGGAAGCACTGTCTACTAAGCTAGTGGGCTCACTAAAGAGCTAAGGATTCCTACACCACAACTAGCTTGACTCCTAAGACATCCACACACACCCAACACAAGGAATCATTCCCTTCTCTATTGCACAATCCCTTAGGCCATGACTTTCCTTCCAGTGCTATTCAAGGGGTGTAGAGAAGAGAGCCATCCCTATAGCTCTATCTATGAGGCTCCTACAAAACACTAGGTTTGTCAAGCAGACTCCGTTCCATTCCTACATAGTCCAAAGAGCAATCCACTGTGCACACACAGCAAAACAACCACCCCTGGGATTTAAAGGAGGAACACCACTCCACAGATAAAAACTGGAATGAAAATAATGGTGAACGCACAACCCAGACTGGGAAATTGACTCCAAATTCATTTATGGCCCTATTGTGGCCAAAACAACCCAACACAACCTACAATAACCCAAATTGTGGGGGAAAGACAACCACTATTCCTCAGCCGCGTGAGGAGAGGACACACCACCTGCGTGGAGGTAGATTACATCCATACAGACCACAACGTGAAGGAAAATTGCACACATCAAAATCCAGAGAGGAAGACTGAACCAGTCATGGTATGTTTGTGTGAGGACTTAGTGAGCACGTGAGGATCGGAAGCTTCTCTTTTCCCACATGAGGAAAACCCCAAAGCTTGCGCATTAGGAGAAAAATAGCAGTCTATGCGTGAGGATGGGAAAATAGGATCATGCTCCCCTTCTCCTTCTGCCCACGCGAGGATGAATGTGCTCCTTGGTGGAGTGTGCATGTGGGAAAGGACTGACAATCCTACCACACACCACTGCCCATGGAAAAACGTTTTCCCAGGGAAATAATTGCCCCCAACTAAGTCCTGAGGATTTAATTTGGTAGTTGAGACAAGAATAAGAAAAAAAAAAAGGTTGTTGAATGAGACAAGGGATAAAGGGTGAGTAAGACAAAAGAAAGGTGGTAGCTAATTGGGCTCACCTCTTGAAACTTGGCTTTTCCCCAATGGCTCCCAAGGGTTAGGCATCCCCCCCATTATCCTTATTAAATCATGCCCTTTTCATTATGGTTGCATTTACATAACTGGTTATAGTTAATTTTTAATTAATTTGCATAATTACATGATGATTTAAAATTATAATGTGCTGGCTAGCAAAAAATACCATCGGCAACGATTTTAATCGCCGAAACATTAAACGCTAAATCGATGGTGGGAATTTTGCTTTTAGATACACACCATGATTAATTACAATATATAAATCATATACATTTAATGCAAATGGGGTCAAAACTGGGGTGTTACATTCAAGACATCAAAGTCATTTCCCTAATGGATCCAAATGAAGGGCGAAGATATGTTGAGCCGGTGAAAGTGGAAGTTGTCAGAGGTTGGGATCATGCTTATAACATTTCAGAAGATTATATACATTCGATTGTTGATGGGGAAATTGGGTGGCGTAGCACTAACTATGCATCCTATGACTCTGATGATGCTTTAGAGAACTGGTAGAACCGCTTGCATGAATTATTGCTACAAAAGTGCATCTTGATTATGTAGTCACTGTGTCGCATCGTGATTGAGACCATTGAATTGCCAATTTATGAAGGAATGTCTAAGCTGTCTGAGTTTCTTTTTGAATTCAAAGATAAGGTTCTTAGAACCACAATGGTTGCTAGTGTTGGAGGAAGAACTAAATCCTACCCCAGCACGCTGGTGGGCAGCCCATAAGAAGTTGATTACTATATGGTCGCAATGTCGAATATTGATGACAGTTCACTTCGGAGATGACGAGGTGTACCATGCTGGGAGTTACGACGGACATAATAGTCCTGGTGATCATTTGATTGAGTGTCAAACTTTGTGAGCATCACGACCAAAGGATGAGTGGGTCCATTCTTTTTTCCACACATTGGATGAATGTCATGATCTTGGTATGTATCCGTTGAGTTGTGTAGAGAGACCACTACTTGGGAGGAGCTGAAAATTTTCTTTAATCACACCTTCAGTTTCGAGGATGTTGATTTGGATGTTCATAAAGCACTACAGCTTATTCGCGATGTTGTCCTGAAGGTGTTTCCAGTCGCATATTCAGTGGATCCACATGCACATTGTCACATGCAATCGATGATGGAATGTTATCATGTGTCAAGAAAGTCAGATGACGATGATCTGTGGAATATCAACATTCTGAAAACAAAAGGAAGTCGGGATGTCACAACACCGGATGTGTCGATGGATCCCATGAATTGGCCATTGAAGATAAGGAGGGTCAACATTGGGACAGAAGATAACCCAAATTTTTCAAGTGTTGGAGACTACTGGGACGAAGAAACGATGGCAAAGATTATAGACTTGTTGCATGAATTCAAATATATGTTTCCTACAAAGTTTTCTGAGATGAAGGGGATACTGGGAGATTTAGGAGAGATGAATATCCCATTGAAACTCGATGCAAAACTGATAAGGCAACACCCGTATCGCCTGAATATGAGATACAAGTAAAGGGTAAAAGTTGAGCTTGAATGGGTGTTAGATGCTAGAATAATTGAACCAGTTGAAGAATCAGAATGGATCAGTCCGATGGTTGTCCAAGACAAGAAAATGGGTGAGGTTCGGATCTGCATTGACCTGATAAAATTGAATAATGTGTGTATACAAGATCCATTTCCAACACCATTTATTGATGAAGTTTTGGAAGGAGTTGGCGATCAAGAGATGTATTCATTCATAGACAGATTTTCTAGCTATCACTAGATCAAGATCGCGAAAGAGGATCGAGACAAGACCACATTTTTTACTAAACGAGGCTATTTTCAGTACACTCTTATGCCTTTTGGATTGAAGAATGTGCCTGCGATATTCTCCCAGGTTATTTTCACTGCATTCAAAGATTTCATTTAGAATTTTTTGCAAGTTCATATGGATGACTAGACAGTTTATGGGTTGATCTGAGACCATTTGGAAAACCTGTGGCTGATGCTGGAGAGATGTCGACATCATTTGCAAACAAGGAATGTTGGTTGACCCCGTGAAGATTGCATTGATCTTAAGCTTTCCACCTATTACAAATGTGAAGATGCTCCAAGCGATGTTGGGGCACACATGGTATTATCACAAGTTCAAATGTGGATACGCTGCGATCACAACATCGATGGAAAAGTTGTTGAAGAAAGATGCAACATTTGTATGGATTCAAGAGTGTCAAGGAAGTTTAAACACACTGAAAGCCAATATGGCTTCTACACCAATACTAGTTTTTCTGGATTGGGACAAGGAGTTCCATGTTCACGTGGATGCGTCATCTATTGATATGGGAGTGGTGCTTGCACCTCTAGGAGAAGGAGATCTTGATCACCTTATTTCTTTCACTAGTCAGAAGCTGTCATTTGTAGAGAAAAACTATACAACCATAGAGAGAGAAGGTATGGCGATGGTATATGTGCTACCAAATTTTAGGCATTACCTATTGGTTGGTCATTGTTGATGTATTTGTTACTTCAGAATGTATTCACTTGTATATTTCATATATTGTATTTTATTAGTCCCTGATGTTCCCATCGGGAGAATCGGTAATGTAAACAAGTCATGTAAAGTCATAGAGGTTAACCCTCCTAGTTGATCAAGGGTCAAATTCCCCACAGTTTCAAGGCACTAGGGTTATTAGACTCTCCTATAGAATTTGGCCCTGGTAAGTTATTGTCAAGTTGGGAATTAGTATAAATAGAGAGTGAGCCTATCTATTTATCACACAGTCACTCACACTCAGTTGTAGCGCATGAGTGAGAGAGAAAAAAGATGGGATAAGAAAGAGAATAGTAGTTGGAGATCATCTTACTATATTTGGGTTTTACTACTGCCATTGGTGCTCATTCTATCTCTGAGGAAGTTGGGGTTTTCTCCTTTATAATTTCCCCGAGGAAAATATTTGTGTCCATTGTCTCTTATGATTGATTGTTGTGCATGTAATTCTCTCAGATAAGATCCTAAAGATAATATTGTTAAAATAGATAAAAATATAACATGGTATCAGATCTAACCTGAGAAGAAGACACTGTGTAGCTACGGAAGCTAGGGATTCTTACTTTTTGGGTCTCTCTCCAAAATACATCAGCAAAAGGAGGCTAGATTGAACCTCCATTAAAGGGCGTATCTTTCTATCGAAGTAGAATCTGATTCTGAGCACTTTCAGTTTTTGACCTACCACTACATTGGGAAATTAGGTCTTTTCACTGAAGAGGAATTTTTGAGTGAGCCCAAGATAGGATTTCTCTCCTCCTCAAAATCAAATTTTAGAGACAAAAATAGAGGTTTTTTTGTTGGGTATAACTTCAAGAAATTCAAACCCTAATCTTCCTTGGAACCAGAAAACCAGCACTGCAAAAGATCAGCTCCAGGTCCAGTTTTCATCCTCTCAAATTGGTAAGATCTAAATATTTTTTATTTCCATTTGAGGTTCTCAGTTAAGATGTTTCATCACACCAAGCTTGATGAAAAGCGTGAGGGATCTGATAACTTTTGAGCCTGAAAGTATAGGATTTTCGTAGTCCTGGAAGAAAATGAGTTGGACTCTTACATCAATGAAGAGGTTCCAGTTCCAGAGGGAGATGAGGCTAAGGCCTTACACAAAAAGTAATTGGTCATGGCTAAGAGTATTATTTCTGATTCAGTCAAGGATCACCTCATACCACAAGTATCATCCCTAAAGACACCTAAAGAAATGTTTGATGGCCTGACCAAGCTATTTGAAGGGAAGAACATAAATTGGAAGATGACTTTGAGGAACCAGTTGAAGAATGTGGAGATCCAGAATGTGGATACCATACAGTCATACTTTACAAGGGTCTCCCATATCAAATAACAACTCGAAGCAATACATGAAGAAGTAGAGAATCCATAAATTTTGATGACCACCTTGAATGGACTCCCTAGGTCATGGGACTCCTTCATCCAAGGAATTTGTGCTAGAAGAAAGCTAGTCACCTTCAATAGACTATGGGAGGAATGATCACAAGAAGAAGCTCGAATAGTAGCTTGAGAAGAAAATATGGGAAGTGAAGATCAAGCTCTCACAGTACACTCCAAGAAAAGCAGAATAGACTATCACAGAGGTAAGCACTCCCACTAGAGAGATAACCCTAGAAGATCTACCAGATATCTATCTAAATTCAGATGCTATACATGTGATAAAAAATGACACTTTGCCAAATATTTTCCTAGAAACATAGGTGGCTCTCAAAAGAAGAAGTACTCTAAGAGAAGGCATCATGCTCATGCTGCAGAGGATGATGAACCTTCCAAGAAGAGAGTCAAGCAAGAGAGTGAATATTCTTCAAGTGATGAAGAGTATGTTTTGATTTTTTCCCTCACGAGAAATGTCACACATGGGAGCAAGGATTGGATTATCAATAGTGGAGTTTCCAATCATATGACGATATTCAAAGAATCATTTGTGAAATTATCAGAACATGAGTCACCCCACAAGGTGAATCTTGGGTATGACTACCAATATCCAATAAAAGGTAGTGGTGAATCCTCCTACAAGTTAGACTTTGGAAAATCTATGAAGATGAAGTATGTCTTGTTTGTACCAAGACTAAGGAAGAAGCTTCTCTCTATCTCTGCATTGGATGCAAAAGGCATGAGGGTTTCAATTGTAGATGGCCAAGTTATTATGTGGCCTAAGGGAAAGACCATAGATGATGCAGTTGTGATTAGGGAGCAAGAGGGAGGATTATACAAACTAAAGGGCCAACTAGAACAAGCCTTGGTTCATGAATCAGTAGAGCCAAATGAGCTATGGAACAGAAGGCTTACACATGTGCACTATAGAGCACTACCACTTGCAAGCAAAGTTGTTAAAGGTCTTCTAGAAATTCAATAAAAACATGACGGTTTATGAAAAGGATGTACAAAGGGAAAGAACGCAAAGAAGACATTTCCAAGCAGTGAGAGCAAGGAAAAAGGAATCTTGGAAATCATCCACTCCAATGTATGCAGTCCAATGTCATCCAGCTCATTAAGGGGGTATGTATACTATGTTTCTTTCATTGATGATTTTTCTAGGAAGACCATAGATGATGCAGTTGTGATTGGGGAGCAAGAGGGAGGATTATACAAACTAAAGGGCCAACTAGAACAAGCCTTGGTTCATGACTTAGTAGAGCCAAATGAGCTATGGAACAGAAGGCTTACACATGTGCACTATAGAGCACTACCACTTGCAAGCAAAGTTGTTAAAGGTCTTCTAGAAATTCAATAAAAACATGACGGTTTATGAAAAGGATGTACAAAGGGAAAGAACGCAAAGAAGACATTTCCAAGCAGTGAGAGCAAGGAAAAAGGAATCTTGGAAATCATCCACTCCAATGTATGCAGTCCAATGTCATCCAGCTCATTAAGGGGGTATGTATACTATGTTTCTTTCATTGATGATTTTTCTAGGAAGACCATAGATGATGCAGTTGTGATTGGGGAGCAAGAGGGAGGATTATACAAACTAAAGGGCCAACTAGAACAAGCCTTGGTTCATGACTTAGTAGAGCCAAATGAGCTATGGAACAGAAGGCTTACACATGTGCACTATAGAGCACTACCACTTGCAAGCAAAGTTGTTAAAGGTCTTCTAGAAATTCAATAAAAACATGACGGTTTATGAAAAGGATGTACAAAGGGAAAGAACGCAAAGAAGACATTTCCAAGCAGTGAGAGCAAGGAAAAAGGAATCTTGGAAATGATCCACTCCATTGTATGCAGTCCAATGTCATCCAGCTCATTAAGGGGGTATGTCCAATGTCATCCATCTCATTAAGGGGGTATGTATACTATGTTTCTTTCATTGATGATTTTTCTAGGAAGACATGGATATACTTCATGAAAAACAAGGATGAAGTATTTAGCAAGCTCAAAGATTTCAAAGCCTTGATCGAGAATCACACAGAAAATAAAATCAAGATCTTTCGATCAGACAATGGCGAAGAATTCACATCAAATGAATTCAAAGAATTATGCAGAGATTTGGGGATTAAGAGGGAGTTAACCTCTCCATATAATCCACAACAAAATGGGGTTGCAGAAAGGAAGAATAGAATGATTATGGAAGCTGCAAGGGCAATGCTTCATGATCAAGATATTCCCATGCATCTTTGGGCAGAAGCTGCTAGAACAATTGTGTATGCACAGAACTGTACTCCTCATAAAGTACTCAAGAATAAAACTCCTGAAGAGGTTTTCTCCAGCAAGAAACTAAAAGTAAGTCATCTCATAATATTTCATTGTCTAGTGTACACACACATTCCAAAAGAAAAGAGGACAAAGTTAGATCCTTCAGGGAAGAAGGGTATATTTGTGGGTTACAGTGAAAGATCGAAGTCTTACAGAATATACTTCCCAGGATTTAAGAAGATCGACATCATCAGGGATGTAACATTTGACGAAGACTCAGCTTACCAAAAATACAGAAAGAGACCTACTGAAGAACCCAAACAAACAGAAGTACCCAGAATTCAATATACAACTATGAACAATGCAACTCAAGAAGAAGATTGAGAAACTTGTAGATCCACCTCAGGAGAACCCCAGGAACCAGTAGATCCACCTCAGGAGAATAATCCTCACAAGAGGAAACTTGCATGGCTATGAGAGGCTATCCAAGGTGTAGAAAGATATGGTGCTCCAGAAGAGATACATAGAGAGAGGAAAAGAACTAGGTCCTGCTCCAGCTATGTAGCCCTATTATGTGACTTCATTGATAAAGAACCTTCCAACTATGAGGAAGCGGCAGAGAAGAAATAATGGAAGGATGCTATGATCGAGGAGTACCAGTCGATCATGAAGAATGATGTCTGGGATGTTGTCCCAAGACCAGAGGGGAAGTCTGTCGTGACCTCCAAGGGGATCTACAAGATCAAGCATGCTGTAGATGGTAGCATAGAGAAATATAAAGCAATATTTGTGGCTCATGGCTTCTCCTAGAAAGAAGGGATAGATTATGAAGAGACTTTTGCACCTGTAACAAGATACACTTCCATCATATCGATACTTTCTCTGGCTGCAACAATGAAATTGAAGATACACCATATGGATGTCAAGACTGCTTTCTTGAATGGTGTAGTGGAAGAGGAAGTGTATGTGGAGCACCCACTCGGTTTTGAGACACATGACAGGGAAAATCATGTGTGTAAATTGAAGAAATACATGTATGGTTTGAAACAGACACCCAGGACATGGTATGACAGAATTGATGGCTTCCTATCCAGTTTGGGCTTTACCATGAATAAAGCAGATTCCAACATTTACTACAAGGTTGAAGAAGGGAACCCAGTGATACTCTTACTATATGTAGATGGTCTATTTGTAATGGGTGTAGATGGGTTGATTACTGATACAAAGAGGAAGCTTTCTACCGAGTTCGAGATGAAGGACTTGGGGATGATGCACTGCTTTCTAGGCATGGAGGTGTGGAAGAATGCGGATGGAATCTCCCTGGGACAAGGGAAGTATGTAGTAGATATCCTAAAGAGGTTCGTGATGATGGACTGCAAGGCCAGGACCACACCTATGGGATCGAACCTGAAGCTAGTGAGTGATGCTTCATTAGATTCGGTTGATGCTACAATGTATCGCCAGATGATTGGGTCCTTGATGTACCTCATGAATATGAGACCAGATATTTTCTTCTCTATGAACACATTGAGCCAGTTCCTGACAGATCCTAGACATGTTCACTTGATTGCTGCAAAGCATATTTTGAGGTGCCTGAAGGGTATAGTTGATTATGGGCTCAAGTATGAGGTGAATCAGAAGATTAACTGGAGGGTTATGTTGATTCATATTGGGCAGGCAGTGCTATTGATAGGAATATCACTTCAGGGTGCTGCTTTAGTATGGGATTAGGTGTTATCTCTTGGTTTAGCATGAAGCAATCCTACGTGGCACTGAGTATAGTCGAAGCAAATTATGTCGCAGCTTGTTCAGCTAGTTGTGAGGCAGTGTGGCTAAGAAAGCTACTATCTAATTTGTTTGATCTCTAGTTGGATGGTACTTGTATATATTGTGACAACCAGACTTGTGTGAAGTTATCGAAGAACTCGGTGTTCCATGACAAGTCGAAGCATATCAAGATCAAATATCACTACATTAGGGATATGGTGCAGAAAGGAGCAGTGAAGCTCTAGTACATTGCGATGCATGAACAGATAGTTGATGTGTTGACCAAGCCATTAGCTAGCATGAAGTTTGAGTACTTCAGGGAGAAGCTTGGTGTTCTCCAGATCAAGGTTCCTTCCAAGGGGAAGGGATGAGTCCGTGAGCCTTTCTGACATGGTTGCAAGATGTGTTCCTCCCATGTTCAGATGTAAGTGTAGAGCCCTTCTGACATAGTTGTGGGATGTGTTCCTCCCATGGTCAGATGTAAGTGCAGAGTCCTTCTAACATGGTTGCAGGATTTGTTCCTCCCATGGTTAGATGTAAGTGTAGAGCCCTTCTGACATGGTTGTGGGATGTGTTCCTTGCATGGTCATATGTGAGTATAGAGCCTTTCTGACATGGTTACAGAATGTGTTCCTCC
Organism: Pseudotsuga menziesii; assembly: GCA_001517045.1. Classification (NCBI taxonomy): domain Eukaryota; kingdom Viridiplantae; phylum Streptophyta; class Pinopsida; order Pinales; family Pinaceae; genus Pseudotsuga; species Pseudotsuga menziesii. The sequence continues at coordinate 196,575 of LPNX011144959.1, read as the reverse complement.
CATGGTAAGATGTAAGTGCAGAGCCCTTCTGACATGGTTGTGGGATGTGTTCCTTGCATGGTCAGATATAAGTGTTGAGCCTTTCCAACATGGTTGTGGGATGTGTTCCTCCCATGGTTGGATATCAGTGCTAAGATTTTCTGATATGGATACAGGATGTGTTCCTCCCATGATCAGATATAAGTACTAGGCCATTCTAACATGGTTGCGGGATGTGTTCCACCCATGGTTAGATGTGAGTGCTAGGCCTTTCTGAGATGATTGTGGGATGTGTTCCTCCCATGGTCAGATGCGAGTGTTGGGTGAGAATTTCTGACATGGTTGCGGGATGTGTTCCTACCATGGTTAGATATAAGTGTTGAAGAATATGAAGACCTACATGGAGGCTAGGCCTACAACCAACATAAAAAAGGGTTGGGTCTATAGAAATTCCTGTGACGAGTAGAATTGAGAGATAGTACCAGTTGATCCAGATAGTGGAAGCAGTGATGATGATGATGATGATCTAGTGATGATCTAGATTTAATGATGATCTAGTGATGATCCAACTTTGATGATGATCCATTTTTGATGATGATCCATTTTTGATGATGATCTAAAGAATAAGACTTGTGCTGATGTATTGTGTGAAGAGAATACCTTCCTAGTTAAGAGGGAGTGTTGATGTATTTGTAACTTCGGAATGTATTCACTTGTATATTTCATATATTGTATTTGATTAGTCCCTGATGTTCCGATCAGGAAAATCAGCAATGTAAACAAGTCATGTAAATTCATAGAGGTTAACCCTCCTAGTTGATCAAGGGTCAAAGTCCCCACAATTTTGAGGCACTAAGGTTATTAGAATCTCCTAGAGAAGTCGGCCCTGGTAAGTTATTGTCAAGTCAGAAATTAGTATAAATAGAGAGTGAGCCTCTCTATTTATCACATAATCACTCACACTCAGTTGTAGTACATGAGTGGGAGAGAAGAAGCTAGGATAAGAGAGAGAATAGCTGTTGGAGATCATCTTACTGTCTTTGGGTTTTACTGCTGCCATTGGTGCTCATTCTATATTTGAGGAAGTTGTGGGGTTTTCTCCTTTATGGTTTCCCCGAGGAAAATATTTGTGTCCATTATCTCTTGTGATTGATTGTTGTGCATGTTATTCTCTCAGATAAGATCCTAAAGATAATATTGTTAAAATAGATAAAATTATAACCGTCATTTTAAGATGTTTACAGACCATTCTGCTCTGAAGTACCTAGTCAATAAGCCTATGTTGGGGGGGGAGATATGCCGCTGGCTACTTCTCTTTCAGGAGTTTGATTTTGAGATAATTGTGAATCCAAGTTGCTTAAATGTGGACACTGGTCATTTATCCTGAATTGAGACAGGCGAAGAGCCAAAAAATATTGAATATGGACTGCTAGATGCACATATGTTCAAATTCAATATGGCGTATACGATAAAATACTTTAGTTTATGGAAACAGGAAGCACACATGAGGATTTCACACAAGTCAGAAGAAGCAGTTGGTGGTGAAGGCCTCGAATTTCCAGTTGGTCGCTGGACAACTATATAAACTAGGACAAGATGATATTTTTCGGTGATGTGTCATACCACATTAACAAGGGCATATTTTAGAAGAATCCCATGCGGGATTCATTGGTGGACACTATGGAGGATGAGCCACTATGAGAAATGTTCTTCACACAGGGCTTTGGTGGTGCACTCTGCATAATGATGCAACAAACTATGTGCGGAATTGTGATGTTTGTCAACAAACTGCAAAACCATCAAGGAGATATGAGATGCTGATAGTTCCTTAGGTTACATTGCAACCATTTGATAACTGGGTCGTGGATTTTGTGGGACTAATAAACCCACCTGGGAAGAGAACTGGTGCATGATACATCATTACAACAACATACTATTTAACAAGATGGGCGGAGGCTGCACCAGTTGTGGATTTCATTGTTGCGACAACAACAAGGTTCTTATTCAACAACATTGTGATGTGATTTGGATGTCCAAGGATATTGATGAGCGACCAAGGGAGTCACTTCATCAATCACATGGTAAGTGCGCTGATGAAAGAGCTACAGATATAACATAAGAAAAGTAACCCGTATCATCCACAGGAAAATAGGATGGTGGAGGCATTCAACAAAATATTGGAACATGCACTTACAAAGGTATGTAATGAAAGTCACGATGACTGGGACCTGAAGATTCAAACAGTTTTATGGGCATATCGAACCACTTGTAAGAGATTGATAGGGAAAACATCGTTCAAATTGGTACATGGGAAAGAGGCAATCATTCCTATGGAGTATATTGTTTCGAGTATGTGCATTGTAGCAACAACAAGTATGGACAATGAAGTAGAGCTAGCTGAGCATATGGAGCAGTTGGTACAGCTCAAGGAGGAATGCTTTATTGTAGGATTCCACCAGCGTGTTGAGAAGGATCGACAGAAGGCTTGACATGATCTCCACATAAAGAATAAATAGTTTTAGAAAAGAGATTTGGTGTTGTTTTACGACAGCAAGTTCATGAAGCATCCTAGTAAGTTACAGATGCATTGGTTAGGTATATATCTTTTTAATTCCATTACTTCAGGTGGTGCAGTTTACCTACAGCAGTTAGATGGAGCGATGCTGCCAAAATAGTAAATGGTAGCAGAATGAAGCCCTATAGGATGGGCCCAGAACCACGCGATGCTTGAGGCACTGCATAATGGAAAAAAATAGGTAGGATGCTAGATGAATGGAAGGCGCACCAAGAGGAGGTGGAAGCAAAAGAGTAGGAGTTAGTAGCATAGTTAGGAGGTCATTCTGTGACAGCCGTAAGGCTGCACACAAAATTCAACTTAGTACTAAATGAAGATAGTTAAAAGCAGTTAACCGACGATGCTTGTGGAAGTGACATGTAATGATGGCGGATCCAACTGTTGGGTTGTCAGAATCGATGACGAATTCAAGTAGTTAATGCATGATTTGGTCATGATGATTGCGTTGATTTAGTGATGATGAGTATGATTTTATTTGGCACTATAAAAGGGGAGCTCGACATGGTCGGAAGACACCATTGTACAGAGTCAAGTTGAGTTGCAGCATTGTCGAGTTGTGGAGTGCGTTTCCAAATGAGTTTGAGCGGATTAAGTAACTTGCTAATTATAGAAAGGGTGAGTGGCTGTTGAGTCTCACAGGGAATTGGTGCGACATGAAGAATAACCCAGACACTGTAGATATTTCAAGTGAGAGAGATTCACGATCATACTAGTAACAATCATGGAAGAGGTAGCCAATATGCAACTTGGATCATCGTCGATGCCGAAGAGGAAGAGAAAAGGGAAGAAGACTAGCTCTCTAAGGCCATAGAAAAGACAAACCAGAACATCCACAAGGGCGCAAGGAGAAGACACTGCACAGATGGGGCCATCAAGCTCGGGAGTTGTGGAGTCTGCAGCTTGAGTAGGGGTGTCTTTCAAGTACATCCCTGGATATATACCTCCTAGTCAGCCTGGTGTGAAGGCTAAGAATCCCACGAAAAATTAGAAGTATCAGATAAGGATGCCAACAATACCACAAGGGATGGTATGCACTTTTGACATTGTGTCTGTGATGATGCAAATGAAATATGAAGACCACAACTTACTTGCACTAGAGGAAGTTATGTGCGAACCATATGTGCCAATGTAGTGGTCATAGGTGCATCGATCGAGCACATTTGATAGGACTGGGGGATCAGGTCAACTAGATCCGACTTAATCAGGTTAATCAACATGTCGCACTTTGGGCAGTCGAGTGAAGTAAATGCATGCATGAAGCAGCTTTTGGTATGTTTCCATGGTGGGTTTTTGTGGTTAGATGAGCTAGTTGAATTCATGGTGGGGTTGATTTCATAGATAACGGGGCTGCCCAAGGTTGGGCCAGACCGCTCACAATATTTTCGCAGCAAAGATAATGACAAGAAGTTGGCGGTGACACTGAAGAAGCGCTATTCTCCAAAGCACGATGATAGGGCATACCACATTGATAGTATCAATGACCACGCGGTACATATTGGCATAAGGACTTTGGCCAATAAAGTGTCCAAGAAGAACCACCCGGTTCAATGTAATTCAGGGGTGGTTGCATGTGTTGAGTTGTGTGCGCAAGGCGTACAAATGAACTAGTCCATTTTTCTTATGAACCAGTTAGTGTAGGATGTAGTGGCAGTGCAAGTGGGTGAAAGACCATTCACATACAGTTGACTCCTCATTTTGATCACGTTAGTGGCTTAGATGGAGCCAGATAATTACCAGGGCATGGATGTCAAAGCGATTGAGTTATGCAAGGGTGCGAGATATTAGAATTTATGGTGGGTAAGAAAAGCAAAGAGATTGAGAATCTAATCAATCAACTTTTGGATCTACTGGGAAGTGCTGCAGGTGGAAGTGGCAAAAATCCCAAGACTGTCAAAGGAATCCATGACAAAGTACCAAAGGATTGTGCGGTTCACAATTGGACCACATATTATGCGTGACGTGACCCAGAAAAGCAATGGTTGTCAATGCAGTACAAGGTGTCTGATACAGAGTTGAGGAAATGATTAATGATTGGTCTACGAAATGGTGCGAACCAGTCAATATAGATGAATTTTCGACAGGACCCTCGGTGGATGCACCTAATGATATCGTGTGCAAATATGACCAACAATTTGATGAAGAACCGTCGATAGAGACACCTACTTACTTGTTGGCCAGATTTTCTGTCGTGGGGCCAACAAGGAGAGATAAACCACTTAGATTGATTAAAAAAACTCCTTGAATGTTTTCATTAGCTACTTCTCACAGGAACAAAGGCCATGTTTCCTTGTGAATTTTCTCTCAAAAAAGAGAGTCTCACAATTTAGAGATCTGAATTCCTAAAATGCAATTAAAACCTAAGATGCAATCTAACTTAATTTACGAGGAACTTTTAAAAGTTGTTGAAACAAATATTTTAATGGATGCTAAACTGCAAAGAGATTTAAAATCCCTTAAAAACCTGAAGTTGCAGTTAACGAAAAGAAATCTAATTTAAATTCTAACTAAACTATTCTTATCCTATGATATCCTGCATAGGAGAAAATTTAAAAGAACATGTTAATAATTCATTGATTGTATAAACAATAGAAACTTAAAAATAACTATCAAAGGAAAACCTACCATAGTTACCATAGTAACTTTCTATTGAAAATAAATTTATGACAGAAGAATTATTAATGAATAATCATTAATAAACTTGTATCATAACTATCAACAAACTATTAGCATCTAACATTTAAATATTCAGTTTTAAAGATTTTTGTCTTATCAATTGATTAGATGTTAAAATACAAGTTATTCAATTAATATGGTAATTGTATATGTAATATCATTCAATCAGATTATTAGTAACAACTCAATACCATGATATAAATAATATTAAAATCAAATATACAAATGCATTTTGATTTGCGTCACTGAAAAAAAATAACACACTTATCACAAAATATAAATGTAAATGAATCAAGCAAAGAAGCTCTCAATTGAAAATATATTTAACAATTTAATAAACTGAATAAAAAAACATGATACCCCTTTGATAATCAGTGCTGAACAATCACAATGACAACAGTCATTATAAGCTTGTAACACTATTTATGATCTATAATTTCAATGTATCCTCTTCTTTCATGTGCTCAAATCCCCATAGAACCCATATAATAAAACCAAATACAACTAGGGCTTCATACTGTATTCTGCTATCAACAACACCTCCACTCTACTTGCAGACCTCAATATTTACAAAATAGAAATAGAATAGAAGAATAAAACTTGCTCTATTCTACAGAGACCTCACAATTGCAGTTTTATTGTTGTTGTTTATATAGCACATCTCAGTTATATTTCTCAACTTTAGGCCCCAAATACTCCATTTTTTTCCTCTTCAAACTTAAACAGTATCGCGGAACTCAATGGCTGAAAAAACACTTATTATCTGATCACGAACCTTCAAATCTTCAGCAACCTTAATGATCTGGTAGATATTTTCTCTCAAATTCCTCATCGTCGGTGCTCAAGTTTTGGGACTTTAACATCATATTTCCTTCTGGAAAAATACTTGTCATATCGGTTGCTTACCACTCTCACATTTCACATTTTATCATTTTCCCTGTACATCCAAAATAAAAATTAAATATCGGTTTATCCAAATTGTCCAGATAAGCAATAAAAAGTTAAAAATAATTATCTTGGAAAAAAGATGAAGAATCTTCCCAATTATCCACAATGATATCATTGAACTTATTGGAAAGGAGAAATAAAATGCTAGAATATTTTAAGTCTTGATGTGAATGATCTATGTTCGTGTCTCCTTCGAACATAACATTGCATATCACATCCATTGGTTGGGTTATTAGTATGACTTTAGGAGTTATACTCATTATTCTAAGTTTTCTCCACCGACTAGTTATGCTTCCAGTCCCCATGGAGCATCTGTCAATTCCTCCTCTGTCACGGAGTTGTCCTAGTTTGCATGTTGAGTCTATGCTACCTATTCAATCACTATCTTCCTTATGCTCTTGTTCGAAGGAAGTTTTAGCCTGAGTCGGTCATTCCTTACTTATCTTGTCTTTGCATGTCGACCATTCCTGATACAATTACTGGTTCGTGCACATCTTGTTTTTTCGAGTTCTTCCAAATCATCCAGCGTTGCTGAGTACCTCGTGTTGGTTGACGGGGGATGCCTTAATTCCCTCCTTCCAGTGGATTCCATTCCATCAAATTCATATCATTTATTCTAGAATAGGAGTCTAGATTCCATTAAGTGCCTTGAGACTTAAAATCATCAGTGGTAGGTTCTCTCACCATCGACTGTCTTGGGAATACATCAATGTCCCCTAATCGATGGATTGTTTCAAGTGTTCGACCTCAAAACATCTATTCACACTTGTTAGATTGCACTCTGTACCTTGATTCCCATTATCATTATCAGTGGGATAGTTCGCATCTTTTAACGTTATACATCAATTATCGGTAATCATAGGATGGTCCATCATGTTCTACCTCGACACCTTTATTCACATGATGGGACATGTACTCGTAGCGGTTTGTGTAGAAGACCTCCTCTCTTGGTGGAATTCCACATATTCTACCTCTTTGATCGTGCCAGTATTTATCAGATGCCAGCTCTCATGACCACCAGATTCCAGTGTATTCTTAGATATATTCATTCATTATGGAGATCTTTTTCACTATATATTGTACGTGGTGATGAACACATGTGACATATGTCTTTTATGCCTATTCATGGAAATTGTACTCTTATGTATCTGAGACTACTACATGTATATTTGTAGCACATGCTAAGATTTACCATTGTATTGTAGTTATGAGTGGATGGTTCTTCCACCTGGGTCCTCATTACTCCACTTCTAGGATAGATATAATGTATTTTGGCCATCATGTTACCCCTCTGACCTCACACATTAGGGGGCATCTGTTATAGCTGATTCTACCACACTTGGTAGATCACACTTTTATGGCCTTCCATGTCCCTCTGTAGACTCTTTGGACCCCTCTTTCTCAATTGATACTTTGATGATCCAAGAAAATCCCTTAAAAACACATTTGTATGGTTGTACACAAATTTTAAGATGATACCCGTGTGTATACGCAACTTGCTCCATTGTAGCCTACATACAACGGGAAATGCGCATAAAAATGAAAAAAAAGGAGTTTCCCTCAATGAGTCCTGAATAACTTGACTCTTAACCTTCCATATGCTTGGAAATGCTCCAAATCGACCCTCCATTGTCTATTGGAGGGCTATATATTGAGCCTCTTGGATGCATTGAAGGAGGAGAATTTTGGAGAGCAAGGAAACTATATCTCATTGTTGCATCATTTTCTTATGCTTGAGACTGCATCCCTTTGTCCTTTTGAGCACACATTGCTTCTCTTCCCAAGCTTTCCATTGCTTTGTAAGCTTTCCATTGAGATGGAGGATTGAAGTGGTGGAGGTTTAGGTGGAGGACTCGGTTTCTCTGTTTCAACGAGGTACCGACAGAGGTTGTCACTGTTCTCTCTGTTTATTATTAATAGAAATATCCATTTCTCATCCATTACATGTGTATGACTATGAATATTTTATCCATGGATGTAGTTATATTTTCTTATACATGTTGGTTTTATATATGCTAGAGTAGGCCTAACACTTTAATATATGTCATGCTTGTATTGTTTACTGTTGTTGAGAGTGAATTATAAATACAAGTGTGTTGGAAAATATCAATGGGGATCTACATCAACCATCCGGAATAAGGTACGTTCCATATCTCTTAGTGTTAGAATAATTTGTTTCTCTTGCATATTGAAATGGATTGATTTTTGGTGTCATTCAGTCTGTTGTGGTTTACCCCAAGCCATAGGAAATTTCTCTCCGTAACAAAGTGCATGCTAAGTGATTGTCTATATGACTACTTAATTGTTTTATTCCTTAGATGGGCATTGGTAGCTAGGCCAACATGACCCAAAGGAAGTTGATATTTCCGTTGTATGAATGAATGGATTAAATAGGTAATTTATTACCAATCCGATTATGACATGCTTGAATGCTCTTAAAGATGGCGTATGAACTACATGTTGGATAAAAGGATTGCTGGTACTTTTATTAACATGGTAATGGAATGATATTGTATCTATATGTTTTATCTATACTTCCTTTGGATAGCTTAGGCTATGAAGTATAGATTTTCTTGCTGCTTAACTTAGTTTTGATTAAGGATTCTTAGCTTTGTTTGAGGCTTTGGAGACTTGTTGGAAGCCTGTTAATCATCGTTTCCATCTTGTAGTCGTGTTTTTTTCAATAAAATGGACAAGTGTTAGTGTATTAAATTGTAGTAATCACGATCATTGATTACAGTGTCGATGAGCTGGTGCCAACTCCCAACTTTCGACATGCTAGCGTCAGAAATCAAAAGTCAAGAGTGGTTTTTTGTTATGCTTTAGTTGTTGGCTCCAACTCTCGACTTCTCACCCAACGATGTTGGGAATTTGAATTCGGGAATATTTGTTGTGATTTTCGGTTTTCCATGTCGACCTCTAGTTTCCAACGTGTCGATGTTGGGAATTGAAAATCGAGGGTGTTTTTATGATTTTTTGTCTTTTCAGTTTCGACTTTCGACTTCCTACATGCTAATGTCGAAAATCGGAAGTTGGGAGTATGATTGTATTTGTTTTTTTATTTTGTGTCGATTTTCGACTATTGATCAGGATTGAGATGGGAATATTAGGACCAATAGAAGTGAGTCAAGATTGACAATATAAGTCAAAATGCATATTAATCCTTTGGATGTGTTAATTAACACCAATTAATAAATGATTAATTAATTATAATATGCAATTAATCCTTATTTTAACTTGTTAAGTTGTTTTTTAATCTACGCTTCTACTATCTTTGATTCATTTTTGGCTCATGGTGAATCATTTGTTTGAATTCAATTTTAATTTTGTATAATCTTAGAGCATGTATGTTGATCTGTGGGTGTTTTTAGCCACCTAAGGTTATTCGTGTGGTTGTGTAGTGTCAGGGTGCATTACAGTGTAGTATCAGAGCTAAGATTTTAATACTTAGCCTATGGGAGTTGTCTAATTTTAAAGAATGTATGCTCTGGAGCTTAAATTTAATTTTTCATTTTATCTTGTATGAAATGTTTATATGTGGATAATGTGAATACTATTATGCATATGAATTTAGTGTGGACTAACAATCAAGGTTGATTTCAGATTGCTAGTGACAATACAGCTTGTCAAGCCATTGCATTGCAGATTGCTAGTATAATAGGAAAGCATTATTGAAAGAATGGAAGAAATATTGGAAAGGACTCACTTTGTTGGAGAGGTGAGAATGGGTGATCAAGAGACATAATCCAATGGTCATCATCCTGATATGGGACCCATGGAAGTGTCCAAGACTTTGAAATATATCTAGGATGGAAATGGAAAAATTCTTCAGTGTATGGAACAATAAAGTCATTAAATCAACAAGTGATGCAGAAATTGATGAGGTTATAGAATTAGGTGCAATAAGTAGCTCTTGTGGTAAGAAAATAAGGTGAAGAGTTCTTGAATAAGGAAATTTCTGATAGGTACCAGTTTTTTAGGGATAGGGATGCAAGTGAAAGGAAGGTGCATTTTTTATATCATTCAGTGGAAAGTTATTAGGGGAAAGAGGAACCTAAAATTCAGCATGATGTACATCCTATCACTAGTGGAAAATGAGATATTAGTGACCAGGATACCAAAAATTTTGGTCACTATAGTCTCCTAAAAGTGACCAAGATAAATAACCAAATTTGATCACGAGGTATGTAGACTACAATGACTAGATAACAATTGGTCATTTATTTGGTCATTTTTAGTTGTGTCCCTACAACAATGGAAAAAATTACAAATTTGACAATGGTCTCTGAATCCATCTGCAGTGTTAGAATTTAGTAAAATGTAGACCGCCCCATGTGTCACAGCTCAACTAGTAACACCAAATTAGATATCATCACAGTGTTCTAGAACATGTCCTAGCTAGACTTCTAGACTAGATTATTATCATTGAGTTAGATTTCTTCCCTTAGAGTGTGATTCCACATAAATATTATTAACTCATTTGAGTTGCTCCAAGTGTTCTACTAATTCAATATGGGTTTTGAAAATTATACTCCTATAAAAAATGTTTATAATATAGGCATGACATAAATTCCTTGTAACATATAATTTTATAGATTTCTAGTGCCAAATTTAAACCAACTAAAAACAACCAAGATAAATAACCAAATTTGATCACGAGATATGTAGACTACAAATGACTAGATAACAATTGGTCATTTATTTGGTCATTTTTAGTTGTGTCCCTTCGGTAATGGAAAAAATTACAAATTTGACAATGGTCTCTGAATCCATCTGCTGTGTTAGAATTTAGTAAAATGTAGATCGCCCCATGTGTCACAGCTCAACTAGTAACACCAAATTAGATATCATCATGATGTTCTAGAACATGTCCTAGATAGAATTCTAGACTAGATTATTATCATTGAGTTAGATTCCTTCCCTTAGAGTGTGATTCCACATAAATGATATTAACTCATTTGAGTTACTCCCAGTGTTCTACTAATTCAATATGGGTTTTAAAAACTATACTCCTATAAAAAATGTTTTGATATAGGCACGACATAAATTCCTTGTAACATATAATTTTACAGGTTTCTAGTGCCAAATTTTTGGCTTTGTTGGAAAGGGGCTTAATTACGCCTTTTGGTTATCCTCTTTCTTTATGGATTTCCCTTTTCTGATTCAAAGCAAACATATAAGCAGACGAAGATAGGAACTATCTCTCCTCATTCATGGTTTGGGAGAACATAGCTTGACAAAATGGGATAACCAAATTAGTGCATTTGAAAAACACTTTGATCTCCTCATCCCGGACCTCGTATTCTATGAGACTCCACAACTACAAGTTCTGAGCGTACTGATATTTTCCAAGAGGATTTCCTCAAGAGTATGCTCCAATGTCTTGAACTGGAGAGTGTGATCATTGTCGGGCATATATACAGTGGCTTCATTTCCTTGTGTTTTAATTGATAGGGATTTTTATCATTTGGGTTTGAATAACAACCGTGGCAAGGGATTTTACTAAATCCTAATTAAAAGACCTACATCCTAATTAAAAAATAACATAACATTTAGCATTAATATGAATATATATTACAATAGATATCTATTATTATATACTACTAATTCTCATTATAATATAATTACTATAACTATATCTATTTATATAGTATGAAGTATTTATCATATTAATTCATATATTCCTTTACTAAATATAAATAAAATCATTAAAAAAAACTCTTTCAACATTTTAAACAATAAATCCAAAAACTGACCAATTAAATTTAATAAAAATAAGAAAAGAAAACTATAGTCAAATAGCTATATTAATTATATATATTAATTTGCAATATTTTATTCAAAAATGAATGATGAAGCTTTTATGAAAAGCTTCTTCACAAGGGTTCCAAACCCTTCAAAGAAAAACATCTCATTCATGGGGGTTCCAAACCATTCAAAGCAAACATATACTTGACATCTACCTATGAATTTCAGGCATCCAACATCTTGGTGGGAGACACTATGCAATCGAGGTTTCAAGAATCTCAACAACAATTTCTATGGCCACCCAGGTAAGTAATGGATCCTTCTCCTATTCATATTAATTTTATACATGTATCATCGCTTTCATTTCCATTTAAATCGATTTTGGAAAGTGAATCTATGTTACACAATGGCACACTGATTTTTGGCTCTTGAAGGTTTTCCAACCTACAGGGTTCATTCTGTGGACATATAGGATCCTGATCCAAAACTACCACCAGAATTGTAGAGAAAACTGCCAAGGAATTTTTCAATCCAAAGCATATTATAGTATAGGTAAATGAACCCTATTCAGTAGCCTGCCTAATCTTCCTCAAATAGGGTCTTCCTATATTTACCCTTACCTTACTTATTGACCTTGATCGAAGGACCTGCCTATATGAAGGGTTGATCTATGAGGGTTCAATCTCCCTGGTTACAACATTCTTCTCTATCTAAAACCAGATCCCTCATCTAGTTCCATTTCACAACCCTCCCTTGATCTGATTCCTCATAAATATTGGCCTCCTATTAAGAAACCCCCACCAAATTCCCCAAATATTATCCACTAAAATGGTCAATCACCTTCCCATTCTTCAACTACCATCAAACCTAGACCTTTTGCACCTAGGGTTATAGATATTGAAGACAAGTGGATAGTGCAGAAAAACCAAACTAAGCATTTGAATGCATCGATATTCCTTCCTTGACCACCCAAAATCCACAGTGCACTAGCCCTAATCATGACACATAGCACTTGCGATTCACTAATTTGACCCATGAGATAGATCAAGCGCTTGGTTACCAGAATATCGTGTAGAGAATTGGTATCCTTATGGTTTTGTATAAATAAAATAAGTACATTCTTCTTAGTTGAGTTTCTCAATATATGTAAAAGAAAGGAGTCTCTGTCACCTTTTTGGGTGGAGCAACAACTTCCAGATTCAATTCCTAAATCTTACAAGGATGAGGCTATGCATTCACTTGGAAAATGGGCCTTTACTTTGGTTGGTTAAGTTCTTAGCAATAGCTTTAGTAGCTCAAGTATGAGTTGAGGTTAATCCTAGAATAGAATGAATCTCTCTTGAGTGTCTTGGAATGTCAAAGGGATGACTATCCCCTTTGTTCTAGAACTTTGTCCTGTGGACTTTTTAAGATCTATTATTTCATTAGTAAACTTCTGGATGATTCTATGTGAGCTATCCAAGTTGGTCGAATCTTTATCTTGAGCTTATGCAATAGGATTTATAGGAGAAACATGTTTCGTAGGTGGTATAGTTTCCTTTTTTCATCTACCCTCTGGTTTTCCTTTAGATTGATCATGTATTTCTCCACCTTGATGGATTCATCCATTGTTTCTGTGAGTTTTTGTCTCCCAGCTCTCTTCACAAACATGGAAATAATAACTGGAAGAGAAGTTGAATAGAATTTGACTTGAAAATCTTGTGCGACCTTGAGGTACTCCACTAGTGAGGGATGGTCAAGGGTTAGTTGATGCAACCCTAGAGATGATTGAATTACCTTTATATACACCATCAGAAAAAATCCCTAGTAACAGGTAACCCAATTACAAAAACCATATCCCTTCTCAAACTAGACGTCCTCATAGATGAATTATATTCTTAAGTAATTTTTGCTAGCTATTTCTAATAATTTTCCCAATCTTATCATTGTCTTGATACCACATTTTTCTTTATTGATACCACTTTTTAATTTTCTCTGGGATGGGATAAGGTGGACTCTATGTTTGCTTAGTTGTATCTAACATCTATGCTAGTGCATGTCTTGAAGCTTTCTCGTACTTGTATATATTTTCCCATTGTTTCCCATGGGATAAGAATATTCTTTGATAATTATAAGGGCCACATCAAGCTTCATGTAGTACTCATAATAGTGTAGTGGAAATCTCCTTAACACCATTTTTGAGAGTTGATAGTAACTCAAAATCCATGCTTAATAAATCTATAATGTCCTTGCTAGATAATGAACATTCCAAGCATGAAAATCTGTTGTCATGATTTCTATCCTTTATTAGTATTTTCCTATGTCACAGAAGCATACAAACCACCATTCCCATCTCATCGGACTGACATTCCTTTAAAATGGTATTCTGGAAAAAATATTTGAAGTGGGCCACTTCTCCTTTTACCTACGTTAGCAACCTCTATGCTTTCTCCATAATGGATTGTTTGGTGATGAACTTGTTGGAATCCATCACCAACCTTGTTCTATCTTTTACCTCTAGCTATTTCAACTTTGAAATTCTTGGAATTTAGGTACTTGATTACCTCACATGATATATTAGGTTTATTCTCTAATTCCTTTTTAACAACCTTAATATCTATACCTCCATTTGTGATTAACTCAAGTTCATCATTTTCTATTACACATGAGTTCCAATAAGTGAATATTACCTAAATGATTGCATCCCAAATCATGTTCCTAGCACCCCTCAATGATTCCCTACTGAATTCCTTGCTTGACTTGTCCACCTACTTCTCCAATTTATCTCTCTCTGTAATGGAATTTACTGACAAATATTTTTTTACTTGGCAATGTCTTCGACAATTACTTTTTGTTCTTCTCTTTTCAATTCTATTTTAGGTTAAAGACTTCCATTTTGGATGTTGTTAGATCTAAAACTACTTTATCCCACTCATCTCTATTCATGCAAACATGTTATTGAGAAGTATACAAGCATCAAGAGGGGTCAAATCTCCTAAGATGCAAATCTCTTCTCAGCAATTATACTCAAAAAGGGGTTTGCACCTTAGATTTGATCCCTCTCGTCACTTGATTGAGCCTAGGATTTTATTCATCCAAATGGACTTCCAAACATCAATTGAGAATACTACAGCAGTTATATTGGTTTGATGTTGTGGATTATATATGGCTTTCACAAAGGAGGATTGTCCCTGATATGATCATAAACCCACATTTTTCCTTCTAGATAAACACCATTTCAACCTTTAAATGTGAGCTTTAGAAAGTAATTGATTCCAGAAACCTTGTTGGCAATGCTACACCTTTCAGACTCGTCATTGTTGCGTATATCACTGAAAAAAATTGAAATTTGTGTTTAGCAGTAATGGGGAAAAGAACATATGCATAGTGGGTGGATAATCTAAAATTGTGAACATGGATATTCATCATCCCAAGCATTATTTCAGTGGATTACATATCACAGAAGAAAACACCAAAATCGTGGGCCTATGCATCCTTTAACTTGACTGCTGGTACCTAATCAAAATGCCATGGAGGTGTTCAAATACAATGATTAGATTGTGTTTGTGTGATTATACACAACACATTTATGAAGGAGGTATAGGTTTTTTTTTAAATATTAAAATGACACACTCTTGATTCTTGGCTACTATATAACAACACATTTATCCCTTTTACAGCAGTTTGAACACACATGCATGAAGATGGGTTACTTTCTATTTTGAGACTACATAAAGATGCATTCCCACAATTTAAGTGTGGAGTTATTTTCAGCATATGTACAATGCATAGTTAGTTACACTATGTTAGGCTTTAAATTTATATCATGCAAAACAGGGATGCACTTCGTTGGTGAGGAGTCTTAACACACTCTTTAGAAGTTTTAGCACACCCAATGTAGGATTTTTTTTTACATATCCTGAGGCTTCATTATGTGTTCAAATGACAGCATGTGTGAATGTGATTTCCAGGAGGTTGATTACTTGTTTTGGCATCTAAGGAAGGAACACTTAAGGAACACACGTTCTTAGAAAGAGTTACTTGTCTGTTATGGTAGGTCATGAGGATGCAAGGTAATGGAGGTTGCATGTTGGTTGACATGAAGAGGGTGGAATAATTGTTGGAAAGGAGATTTCCTATCTTTAGGACAAAATAAGAACACACAACCGATGTGAAAGGAATATTTTTACTCTATGTTAGAGTGCACAACATGTGTTGGAAGATTTTATGGTGGAAAGGAAGAACTTTAACAGGTTGAACAACAATATGATGAAAATTCAAAGATGATGTGGGTGTTGGATCCATTGATATTTTATCTTTATTGTAAATTATAATTGCATATTGAGCCTCTTTATAAAGAATGAAAATATGAGCACATGGTCCACATTTTTCCTCTAGTTTCTATGTCACTTTTTATTATTGATGCTTGCAACCCTCTGATTTGATCTGGTCAATCAATTTCAAAAGGTTGTGTAGGTTTTCTTCCCTGGCCCAATGGATATTTTGTGAATCTGAACTGTCTTTCTTGACTCCAAAGGTTCATAGCATAAGAATATTTCCCTTAGTTAGATTTCGAACAACTAGGACAAGGTTGTGTTTCCAACATTGACAATAGGGATCATAACATCTTGATCCTATGAGATTCATCCAGTACAAATGCCTCATCAGATTTCACCATTACAAAATGGGAATTTTCTTTAGTTATCATCCAACTCCATGACCCAATGGCAGGCATTAGTTTCCAATGTACATCCCAAGCTGGTAGTGATTTATCCTTTGTGATCTATTTATAGATTTGATTTGCTTTCTCTGACTCAATCAATAGACTGTAGGCATGTTCTAGGGATATCTCTAGGTGTGGGCACGAACCAACCAAAAGCAAGAAGAGCTAAGTAGGTGATAGATCCTCCATTCCTAAATTGCTCATCCATGGCTCATTTTGGGTGATAACAAACATAAAGGAGTAGCTGAAACATATGGAAATTCAAATGTATTTATAGTAAATTAAATGTTTATAAGCGAGATTAAAAAATGTACTGTGTGATACCACCAGTGACATGAGAGGAAGATGAAAGAATTCAACATATAATGAAGATGAATGGTGGTAAATGTAGTGAACAAATGTTTATGTTAAAACAAGAATGCCTTTGCAACTATGGTGCAATGCCATCCTATTGCTGAGAGGTGGACCGATTCCCTTCCATGGTAGTCACAAGGTTTTTATTGGAATTAAATGAATTGAAATTTCATTAATATCTACTCATAAGAGGACGTATGGACCATTATAAGGCTAGTGCTTACTTTTAACAATTATATATATATATAATAAAATAATAATATGTGTTCTTCCGATCTTGATAAACAACTTTGTCTTCTTAAATATTTCTGCTCTACAATGGGTATGACTGTTAACACTGACAAAACAAAAGTTATGATTATCAAATCCAAGAAGGACACATACGCTAATTTTGTGTATGACAATAGCAACTTGGAGGAAGTGTCTTCTTACAAGTACCTAGGAATTGATATTCATCACAAGCTCAACTGGAACTATAGCATTGAGAAAAGGATTAACGCAGGGTGGAAAGCTTACTTTGGTCTTGAAAATAACTGTAAAGCTGCAAACCTCATAATGTGGGACAAAAAGAAGATCCTCTTTGAAACTCTAGTTCTTATATGGGTGTGAGGTTTGGGGTTGCAGCATCTCTAGAGAATCTTGGAGAAAGATTGAGCAAATCCAGAAGCGTTTTATAACTTACAACCTCAAAATCAAAAACAATACATCCTATCCTATTCTCCTTATAGAAGTGGGTCTTTCCCCCATCGAGAGCCTAGCCATGACTAGACTCCTGTTGTACAAGAACAAAATCAATATAATTGGAGACCATAGACTCCCTAAGTTAGCTTTAAACTCCAGCCAAAATCACCTAAGGCTCAAGCGTGGGTGGTATAAAGATACCAGGTCTTGGTTAAATCACTGGAAGATCGATGAAAATGTTGCATTGCAAAATATTAATAACATTAAAAATATTATTGCTTCTAAGTTTAAAGAAAAATTGTGGTGTGAGAAATATTTAGAGGCCAAAAGAAAATTAAGATATTATAAGGAGGTCATCAACCCTACTCTTGAAGATCAAAACTATGTCTCTGTGTTAATCAATCCTAAGAAAAAAATTAATATAGCTAAGATAAGAACGAACTCGCATGAGCTCCACAGCGAAACTGGGCGTTGGACAGTCCCTAAAACTCTTTGGGTAGAAAGGATATGCCACCTTTGTGAGAGTAAGAACATTGAAGATGAAAATAACTTCCTCTTAGAGTGCCCTGCATACACCCACATTAGATCCCAGTTTCATAATCTTTGTTGCAATACCGACATTCCTAGCCTTTTAGCTTGTCAAAATTATAGTAAGCTCGGGACGCTTCTCTCCAAGCTCTTTGAGCATCGAAATATCACTCTAAAACAAACTAGTTAATTCTCTTCTTCAGGGTCCGATAGACCAAATTTTGGTCTCAGGGGATGTTAACCATCATCATCATCATCATCATCATCATCATCATCATTTATTTATATGTATGTTTCTAATATTCGAGTATCTTATATAAATAATACTAATATATAAAGATAACTCCAAATACTTTTGGCCATTTAAAATATTGAAACACCAATACTATACAATATTTATTCCTATTGACATTACAAGATTTTCTATAAAACAAACTATTTTAAATTTATAACGTCACCTAATAAATTTTGATTAAAAGATGTGCATTCATTGAATTAAAAAAATTCCTCTTTTCCTTAAAACTTATTAATTTCTCAAATCCCTTCATGAGGAGAACTTTTATAAAAGTCCCTATATATTTATTTAAAAGAAAAATAAGGGATGTTCCCAGATGTGCATTCATTGAATTAAAAAAAATTCCTCATTTCCTTAAAACTTATTAATTTCTCTCATCCCTTCATGAGGAGAAATTTTATAAAAGTCCCTATATATTTATTTAAAAGAAAAATAAGGGATGTTCCCAGTACAGCTAGCATTGTTTTTGTTTTCAAAGGAATATATATATATAATGAACTTGATTCAAGTGAGGATATGCCAGCTTCCACACAAAAACGCAGAATGATTCAAGGCGTGTTTAGGTCCACAGAAATAGAAGCCAAACAAAGAAAATTAGAAGAGAAGAAGGCTTATTTGCTTGAGGTAAAAGATGGTGAAAATGTTTGATCAAATGCTGCAAGGTATAATGCCAGGGATCATTTTATTATGGGTCGTGGTGGGTGGAAAAAAAATCAAAACATGTTTGTAAGTATATGCATTTTACACGATCAAAACTGTGTTGTTAGTGAGCATGCCACCGGACTTTTTTCAACACTTAATAAGGATGCAATAGTCCAGGGTGATAACAAAATCTTTTTATTTGTGCTGACCGGTTTCTTGAGCTATAACATGTTGATAAAATTGTTGGTCTTTGGGATTCTTTGGATTTTGTTTATGCAGCCATAAAATCTAATTCGCAATAGTTTATTTTTACAGATTGATAAGTGCAGCTGAGCAGAAATTAGAGTCACTTATTCCTCTATATCAAAAGCAGTCGAAGATGCCAAACCTAGAGTACTTCAGTGTCTCTAGTATTACTCACTTGATAGAGGTAAGAATGAGTTAATGTATGAAGTATCTTGTTGTATATACCATTGCACAATGGTTTTTTATTTCTCGTACACCAAATAACTGTCGGAAAGATAATACTTTAATGTGTTTTGAATTATTAATTTGAATTTGTTAGATTATATTTTCCTATTTTGCACATGAAATTGGTTATTGTTGTTAGCTATTGAACATTATAAATAATTTGCTTCATTGTTTTTCTACTTTACAGTTCATTGTTTTTCTATTGAGATTTTTTTATTGGATTTTGCAGGAGTGAACTTAACTAAGTGGGCCATTGAGTATGAAGAGCATGTTGCTGAGGCTTTTCCATCGAGTATGAAGAGCCTGCTACTAAGGCTTTCAAGCTGATAAGTATGAGTTAATTGAAGCTGATGCAGGATCTAAGTATGGCTTAGCAGCCAAGTACAAGTGGGATGGTTTAACCATTGTAATATTTTGAAAAGGCATCGATGTACTAGATGATTTTAATGTAAAGTTATATGGAGATAGTTTTTTAGAAAACTCATATTTATTGTAATACTTGACATTTCATATATATAATATAATTTGTGCGGTTTAAAGCTTATATGGTTGTACATTATATTATTTATAAGTGTTGTAATTAACTAATTAATGTGACATTGCACAATTCACATGTGTATTAGATGATGATAAATAATGTATGATTCTTTTTTTAATTTAAACATAATAGCATATTAAAAAA
This sequence comes from Pseudotsuga menziesii, assembly GCA_001517045.1. Classification (NCBI taxonomy): domain Eukaryota; kingdom Viridiplantae; phylum Streptophyta; class Pinopsida; order Pinales; family Pinaceae; genus Pseudotsuga; species Pseudotsuga menziesii. The sequence goes on along the minus strand of LPNX011144959.1, from coordinate 176,297 downwards.
TTATATTGATTAATAATGTACACCATTAAAACTACTAAAATATAATAACCACACATAAAACGACTAAAAATGACTAAATTAGTGACCAATAAATGAGATTAATGACCAAAATTCACATATACAATGACCAAAAATTGAGAGATATGTGACCAAACAATGAGATATAAATGACCAAAAAAACGACTAAAATTTGCATATCAATGAACAAAAAGTAGTTTTGGTGGCTAATATACGGTCTTTTATTACGCGACCAAATTTGGTCATATTCTAGTTTGTCATGTGGTCATTAATTTGGTCATAAATGTGGTCATATATTTGGTCATTGATTCGAATATATGATCAAATTAATGACCAAATATATGGCCAAATTAATGACCAATTGACAAGCTATAAATGACCAAAATAAAAATGATCAATTTTGGTCGCGTAATAAAAGACCATAAATTAGCCACCAGCGATCCTCAAACCACAAATGGTCATTGATATGCGGATTTTGGTCATTTTTTTGGTCACTAATCTCTCATTTTGCACTAGTGTATAAGACACTGGAAGAGAAATAATGATGCAGGTACACTTCAGGGTGAACTTAGTAAACTTAAACCTCCTAACTTTAATGGAGAAAAATTCAGGGAAGTTGTAGAGTTTTGGCTTCTAGAAATGAAAAAATATTTACAATTGCATGAGTATTTTGATAATCAAGAATCTTGGATTGCCATTTAAAACCTTCAAGGAAAATACTACAGGTGGTGGAAGCAACTAAAGCAAGTAGAAAATATGGATGAAACGGACATGTCATGGAGGAGATTCCTTAGGTATTTCAAGCAGGAATACCTATCACAACAATATTATGGTAAGAATATGTTAGAGTTATTTGAACTTCGATTAGGGAATATTCCAATGGAAGAGTATGAGAAAATGTCACTGGAATTGTCAAGTTATGTGGATTTCATCTAAGAGGAAACTGTTAAGATCCAATGTTTTCTCATTGGTTTACTAGGATTCTACAAGGACAAAGTAACTTATTATGAGCTCCATACCTTGAAAGAATGCATACAGAAGGATAAATGATTGTATGAGCAAGGTAAGAGTATGAATGATTTGCATAAGAGATGGAATGGTAAACTGACAGATAACAGATAAGCAATACTAGAGGAAAAAGAGATTTAATCCCTCCAATAGTAAACATGTTCAATATGATTATTTCAATCAACCCACTATGAAGAATTAATCATGGGTGAATGAACCCACAGGACAAAAGAAACCAATCAAATGTTGGAGGTGTGGAGGGGACCACTATCTTAGTAATTGTCTTGAGAGGAAAGGCAGAGATACTAGAGTGTATAATGTGAAGGAAGCGTATGCAGTGGAAGATGTAGCTCTAAGCGTCCCTCGTGTTTATGCAGATTTGTACAATTGCCAGGCATATCATCAATCTTCAATGATTGAAATTGAAGGTAAGCTTAATGATATTCTTATCGCAATTTTGATTGATTATGGAGCATCTTATAGATATGTGAATGTTAATCTGGTTGAAAAATGTAAGTTAGCAAGCAGCAAATTTCCTAACCATAGAATGATGCAGTTAGCTATAGAAATGAGAAGAAAGATTACTTCAATGGATAAAAACTATGGTTTTATAATGAGTGATTACAAACCAAGTTAGATTTGGATGTGATTCCTCTAGCATTGTATGGAATTTTAATTGGGATGGACTGGCTAGAATCACATCATGCGATTCATAATTTCTGTGGTAAAATCATTGATTTCCTACATGAGTAAGGTAATAATGTTCAAGTCATAGGTATCCCAAGACCAATTTCTATGAGACAAATTTTGACCATGCAAATGAAGAAGTATGGAAGAAATGGATTCCAATTGTATGCAATCCATGTTGAGGAGGCACCAACCGATCTTGAGCCACGCGTCAAAGGAACCCCCCCAAGATGAAGGAGTTCCAAGATCCTATATGTATTCAAAGATGTTCATGGGTTACGGCTTAAGTGTGACATTGATTTCACAATTGATTTGGTTCCTGAAGTGATGTATGTATCTAAATATCCTTACACTTGAGCACCCTACAGTTAAAAAGAATTGCAAATGCAATCTAAAGAATTGTTGGAGAAGGGTTACATATGTCCTAGAGTTTCTCCCTGGGAAGCTACAACATTATTTGTTAGAAAGAAGGATGACACACTGAAGCTATGTGTGGACTATCGACACTTGAATGAGGCCGCAATTAAGAACAGGTATACACTTCTGAGGATTAATGACCTCTTTGATTAGATGAGAGAGAAAGTAGTATTTTATAAGATTGATTTGAGGTATGAGTATCACCATATGTGCATCAAATATGAAAACATCAGTGATTATGCCTTCAGGACTAGGTATATGAATTATGAATACACATTAGTACTCTTTAGTTTGGCAAATGTACTAGCCACATTCATGTGTCTCATGAATGTTGTGTTTAAAGAATCCCTGGATGAGTTTATCATGACGTATTTGGATGAGATTTTGGTATATTCCAAATCTAAAGAATAACATGAAGAGCATCTTAGGATTACTATGCATATCTTAAGAGAGAATCAACTGTATGCAAAGTTTAGCAAGTGCTCTTTCTATCAGAAGCAACTGTTATATTTGGGCCATATTATCTTTGGAGAGGGTGTGGTTTTGGATCCAACAAAAATAAGAGTTATTCAAGAATTTCCTACTCCCAAACATGTGACAGAGGTTAGATAGTTTATGGGATTGGTAGGTTACTAGAGAAGTTTCATAGAAGCTTTCTCTCAAATTGCAAATCCAATTACATCCTTATAGAAAAATGATGTGAAGTTCATCTGGAATCAAAAGTGCGAGGATAGTTTTAAACTCTTGAAGGAGTTGCTTACTATCTCTCCAATACTAAAAATCCTAGATCTAGACAAGGAATATGTGGTGTGAACTCATGCATCATTGGAAGGGCTCGATGGAGTTTTGATGCAAGAGGGGAACATGGTTTGTTATGAGTCCTAGAATCTAAAGGAGCATGAGAAGAACTATTCTACTCACGATTTTGAGTTAGCTTCCATAATCCATGCACTACATATGTGGAGGAACTATATCACGGGGAATAAATTTGAGTTAAAAACGAATCATCACAAGCTATAATATCTATTTAAACAACCTTAGTTGAATCCGAGACAAGCTCGGTTAGTTGCATTTCTAATTGAGTTCAACTTTGAAATCAAGCACATAAAAGTTAAAGTGAATAGAGTAGTTGACACACTCAATGGAAGAAATTATCTAATGCAAGTTTCAACTGCCAGTGATTGGAAGACTGATTTGAAAAGAAGGTTGCAAGAGGAATTAAAAGTATAAGAATATTAACTTCAGGTCATGTTAGTGTTGTAGGTAGGCAACAAGCCATGGAAATTTCCAAGCATGCATTGATTAAATATGGAATTCTTCAGTTTAATGACAGAGTTTACATACCAGATGATCATGACTTGAATAAAACCATATTGCAAGAGATGCATAATGTTCCTTATGCAGGTCATCCTTGGTACCAAAATACATTTATAATAGTCAAGAAAGAGTACTAATGACTAGGAATGAAGAAAGAACTGGCCAAGTATATTGTGTCAAAACCCCAAATTTTCCGAAAAATTTAAAATTTTGAAAATACAAAAAATAATCAATAATGCAGTCTGCTAACAGTTACAATTATTTATAAGTTATTTGATTAACAGATTAGTTAATACATAATCTGAATTATTTACTTGGTTAAGTTTAACTTATAGAATAATTCTTTTTCTTTTTAGTTTATTGATTTGTTTTTTTTCTTTGCGACAAGAAGGTGGAACTGTCTTGGATTCTGGGGCTTACTTAGCTTTTGAGCTAACACAAAAAGTTTACCTGTCCTCACAGATTTACAGGTAAGAAAGATCCAGTTCTGCCTATCAATATTCATAAAGCATGTAGATATATGTTCGTTGCAAAATAATAGCTCGGTAAAAATATATGTTGTTTCAATTTCAAATGCTTCTATGAGGTAAAACAAACAGTTTATTATTCTATTTAAAGATGCCAAAGATACAAATATAGAAGAAATTATGTCCTAACTGTAATTAGCGACAGTCATTATCTCTCTAGTTTATAATTTATAATTTTGTTGTAAACTAACTTCACCTAGAGTGCATAGCTTATACTACTGTAATGTTTTCTTTAACAATATAATACCTTATTGACTTAATAAGATTTCTATATGCGAGTATTGATTACTCATCTTTTGAACTTACTTAGACAGTATCAAGATTGTATTATTAATCGATCCTGAAATAACTTAAGTACTTCATATAGTTAGCAGACGGCCCAAAGGACATTAACTTTGTTGAACTGATTATGTATAGGATTATAGACATTGTCCGAGTATTTGTTACTCACCGATCTAACTTTTATGATATTAAACAATATTTACATGATTCATCAAGTACCTATTGCCTTTAAACTTCCCGACGTTATGAGTTAAAGACAACTAGGGTTATAGTTTATGGTTCCGACCAAAACTATGTTCTTATACGATTTCATGTCTTAACATAAATGTGGGTGACATTGTAATAAGCTATGCACAATTATTAATAAGACTTTATGTTATTTCAACCATCAAAAGTTTATTAACAAGCCTAAAATGAAATAATGAGAAACTATATGGATTAGAACCATAGTTTGCAAACATAATTAGTTCGAATAGATCAAGAAGTAAACACATGACATATCGAGGATATGATCTAACATGAGAATTTAACTTGGCATGAGTAAAGTTTATGGGGTTCGTTAATTTTATTGTTGACATAAATTTGTTAGGATTATAATCATTTTTCAATGTATAATCTATATTGTATAAGGTGAAAAGTCGTGGCATTAATCCACATCCACGATGAACTACTGTTAACCTTGAATATAAAAACCATACCATTTATTATACTATTGCCTTCGATGGTTTGCAGCATGCATCACGTGGTTGACTTCGGAATCTTAGAACCTTGTGGAATGTTTTTTCAACCAAATGATTGAGCAAAAATCATTTTTAAAGGATTGTTTATTTGATTGCATGCAGGGACTTTGTAAGTTACCCACTGCATGGTAAATTATTTGCATGCATACATGGATTCATTGTGGCCAAGTGTTGAGACAATAAAAGGGAGTTTGAACCCTAGCCTTTGTCATTTTCTCCATTGTTTTCGGGCCTCCGGCCACTCTGCTGCAATATCTTGGCCACCATGTAAACTCTGTGTCTGGTTAATGGTTTAGCCTTCCGTCATTGTTCTTGTCCTCTATAAATCGTAAGCTTGTCCTGCAACAACGGGAGGAGAGCTGTGACAATCATTCATTGCTTAAACTATGTGTAATTGTTTTTCCTTGGGATTATTTCTCCATGGCTCGTTTGTCGGAAGGGTTATCAGACCGTAATTTTTATTTGTATTTATTAACCTAGAAGCAATGCAAAGAGAGCCGTGACTTATAAACTCGCGGTCTAGTTTGTCTTAGGGTTTCTAGCAGAGTGAGTTCTCCAGTTTGGGAAGTGGTGACAGTGCATGCTTCACTGTCTGCTTGCCTGTCGCTCCCAATATTTGGCTGCCACTGGTTGTGGTTATGCTTGTGTAGCGTCCCTCTTTCATGTAAAAGATGAAGGGTTTGCTGATCCTTATGTTGGTGGCGACACTCCTGTTCGTGGGTGGCTACATTAATTTTGAAACCAGGTAAAATTACTTGCTTTTTTGTTTCTTAATTTCATTTGTAGCTCTGTTAAATTATAAATAAAAGTAATAACAACGATGTGGGTTGTCTCACAGGTGATAGTATCGTCCTCCTTCGCAGTCGGTGCAAAGCTTGGTCGAAAACTTTCTCACGGGTAAGCCCTGGTTATCCCATGGCAGTTCGTCCTTATACAGTTCATTATGGAACGTTTGTTGGTTGGTCACCATGGCCTGCAAAATACCCTCGTGGTTAAATTTTTCTGGGTTAACTTGTTTCACTGTTTACTTTGTTTACAAACCCTTGCTACTTGCAGGGTTTCCAGCTTAGGTCGTAACTTGTAAATCTTGATTTTTGGTTTTGTGCAAAGCTTGTAAAGAATGGTGGAAGGCCTATCGAGCCGTTCTCTATTAACCTTAAATGCAAAGAGGCATCGGTCTAGAGCTAAGACTTGGTTATTTTGATACTTGAAATCTAATTGTGATTTATTAGGGTTTTACCCTAACTTAGCTGTGTAAAGATGTATATACTGTTTTTAAATTATCTTTTTATTTAAAATATAATACTATGGTTTGTTCTGCTCTTTCTTGTGTTATAAATTTTGTTATTTATCTCGGTTAATCGAGCATGTTTAGGTTCCGTTAATAACCCTGTGAGCATTTACATTTTCATTTTATTCTATAAGTTAATTGAGTAATACATGTTAAATATCTACATATTATAAGTAGGAGTATTTATACTTTCCTTAATATTTTACTCTGTCCTTATAGGACTGTAATAATTAATTGGTATCTTTAGGAATTTAAGTAATCTAATTCTTTGGATTTGTACTTAATTAATTTTATTGTTTATACTTTTACTGTACAAGGTTTATAATATCAGATATGGTATTGTAATGTATTACTAATTTTATATTGTTTTATCTTGTGAGGGTTTCGACCCTGTTAATACTTTTGTAAATGTTTTTGTTAGTTCAAATGAATATTATTTACATTATCAACATAAATGAAATAAGCCTAGCTAACATTCTTAAATCAATTAGTTTTATCATTAGAATTAAATCGGGGATATCTATCCTTACTTACACTTTAGATCGTTGTAGATACAATAGTTACCATTAATAGGAAAAGAAATGAACTACAGAGCTGAAATGGCATTTTTACTTAACCTGTAAGTTAAGCATTCAACTACTATTTTCTTTTCTTTCTGTTTCTATATAGAAATAATGTTTACAGAAGTAAGTACTGTGTAGAAGAATGATTCACATACTAGAACATACTATGGTTAGTATAATGATATGACTACTTTTCCTTTTTCTAATATTCTAACATACACAGTCTAGATCTAACACTACTCTTTGAACAGAAAAATATTTCCTCTGGTAAATAATTATCTAATGAAAGAAAATATTTCGATATTCATAGCCAACATTTTGTTTTATATTTACATCATACTTCATTCATTTAAATACACTACCTATGCTAGAGTACGATCTGGATTACTCCAGATGGGGAAAAACACAGGTAGGATTTATTTTTCATCAAGAATAAATTCAACATTAAACAACTAAGATATTTTTCACTCAACAGTTTACATCATAACCTATAACATACATCATTTGCTCACACACAGATATAAAATTTAACACAGAAATTAAAGATAGTAGAACCTATTCTTAAAGTTGGATGACAACAGCAATGGGAGGCCGTTCCTCCCTACCAACTCTTGGAGAGTGCTCAAACAATGACTTCTTAGGACCCCCGAGCCTGCTCTGGTCTCCTTGGCTGGAACTAGGTGGAGCAATCTACACAGTACTAGTCCTGAGACTCAATACCAACTCTGCATACAGTAGTAAGATCTTTCAGCTGCAAAGTTGTACTAGATCAAGTTCTTGCAGTTTACCCCTCAAAACACCTTACTTCAAATTTCCCTTTCCTAATGAATTCCTTGAAGTGCATTCAACTAAATGATTCTTCCCTTGGAATGAGCAGCCTCAACTCTCTACATTGGGCACTTTTTATTAATATTACCTAGGTATTTTTTGGGTTAGTTGTCATTAATTGAGCCACCTGCTCTGATCCCACTTTCTTGGGGGATCATGACCCCAAATTTAGGGAGGTTTCCACCTACAACATAGCAAGTGTTTGAGGATGCTGCCACTTGTCTTTTTTGCTCTCCACCTAGTTCCCTCCACCAACTTGACCAGTACACTCTTTTTAACAGCTCTCCCAAGCTGTTGTCTCCACTTTTATTTATTTAATAATAAAATATTCAGAATTACATTCCACATCTTTTGACTCTGTTGAGTCATCAGTTTCAACTTAGCATTAAATTTAACATAATGTCTTGGAATCAAATAAAAAAAAATAACATTATTTTACAAAATTGGGGCATGTGACATATTGCTTAGTGTTTGGAATGTTAGAAAGTTAAAGCAGAGCATAAGCACCCTGCTGGTCTACTCCATCCCTTTCCAGTACCGAAATGGAAGTGGGATGTAGTGACCATTGATTTTATTACCAAATTGCCAAGAACACTAAGGCAGCATGACTATATTATGGTGGTGGTTGATAAGTTGACAAAGTCTGCCCATTTTCTAACTGTACAATTAACATTTAAAGAAACCAAGATTGCAGAAGTATACATGAAGGAAATTGCTAGGTGGTATTCCTAGAGGAATAGTTTCATATCGGGATCCAAATTTCACTTTGAACTTTTGAAAAGGTTTGTTCCAAGTATTTGGAACCAAACTCAGCCTCATTACAACATATCATCCATATTCAAATGGTCGAAAAGTTTTGTTCTGAGAATTTTGAACCAAACTCAACCTTAGTACAATGTATCATCCATAGTCAAATGGACAGACTAAGAGGGTAAACCAAGTCATTGAGTACATTTTCATGATGTATGTAACAAATAAGGCCAGTAAATGAGAAGATTAATTGTACTTAGTGGAATTTTCCTATAACAATGGCTACCAAGAATCATTGAAGACGAGTCCTTTTGAATCACTTCATGGAAGGAAGTATCAGGTTCTAGTAAGTTTAGATAAGCCACTATATAGGCTACTTGTGGGACCAAAAATTCTTCAAGCAATGGAACAACAGGTAAACAAGATCAAGCAAAAATTAAAAATTGCTTAGGACATGAAAAAGAGCTATGCAAACAAGGATATAATGCATAAAGAATTCCAAGTTAGGGACACCGTATATTTGAAGGTTAAAGGAACGAAAAAATCATTACGGTTGGGTAGCTGTAAGAATTGGATATTAGATTCTATGGACCCTTTGAATTCTTGAACATAATAGGGCTAGTAGCATATGGAATTGCTCTTCCTCCTTTGGTTAAAATAATAATGTTTTACATGTTTCCTTGTTGAAAAAATATTTTTATGATTCTAATCATATCCATGATTTGTCTATGATATAGGTGGAACCCGAAGGGGAAATCTGAGTTCAACCAATGAACATATTGGAAAAAAGAACTAAGACTCTCAGGAACAGGGTCATAGATAAGGTAAAGTTCCAATGGACCCATTACAACCCTAAAGAAGCAACCTAGGAACTGGAAGATCAATTGCGGGAAGAGTATCACCATTTATTTTGAAGACTGTATTACACAAACAAATTTTGAAAGTTTTTTCATAAATTTGGACCTTGTAAACATTGAGGATGGTGTATATTTTTAGGGTGAGGGGAATGTAACACTTTTGGACTAGACCCCAGTCGATTAATGTAATTTTGTAAAAGGATATGAGTTCCCATGAGGCAAAACTCATTTAAAAAAAAATATTGATATAGAATATACAGCTGGTCGTGGCTAGGTCAGAACACTAAATGATCAGAGACTCATGTGTTCATCCAATATAGTGAGGGGGAGGTTAGTTGATAGCCTTGATTAACCATGCAAACTTAATAAAGGACTCTAAGAATTTTGTTCACCTTAATATTTTCCATAAACCTTTAACCCGACTTAAGAGATATTGATGGATTAAAATATGGATTAAGAGGGATTTCAGTGACTAGGCAGGTGGCATGGAAGATGAATGGTTCATGCAAGAATAAAATTGGCCTTGGGTAAAAGAGAGCGTTACATGGAAGAATTGAATGGACAGTGCACAAAGAGCGCGAAGTGGAGAATGAACTAGGGAGTACCAGTTTTGATTACTGATCAGAGTGTGACAGAGAAGGAAAAAAAATACACAATAGTGAACACAGAATGTGGGATGCTTAACACACAATGCATGGGAGGTAGAGTGAAGTGCGCAACAACCGACACGTGAAGTTGGATCAGTGAATTCTTGTTGTTTTGGGATGATTGGTGGATTTTGAAATTGTATCAAGAACCTTAGTAAAGTACCCAATTGGACTATTTCAACTGGTAGTTGGGATGGTGGGGAATCCTGTGAACCTAATCCAGAACCTACAACCCTTTCTTGTTTGAATTCTTACCATATTGTTTTCCTCTGTTTAGCTCTAGTGAATGGGAAAATGATGCATTAACTTAACTTAGTGGAATTCTGGGCACAGGGGATAGTCATGGTCATCACTGTTGTTCCAATGGAATCAAGCTAAGGAAATAAATTGCATAGTTTGACATGGATTGGTAGAAGGACGGTAAATCCTAATTTTTAAGTGAGGAATCCTGAGAAACTTAGGGTTGATGAGAATTCTTATGGTGAATGCATGAGTCATAGCTTGGGGGTGGATTTCTACTGAGAGATTTATGAGAAAAATTATCTACGGTTGGGTGGAGCATGGTTTCCACGAGGCCAAATTCCAAGCGAATCGATTTCAAATAAGTTATGAAGTTATATGTTATTTTTGAAATGAATAAATATATATTATTTGTGATAGAGTAATGTACTTGTTGTGCATGTCTAAAGGCTAATGAATTGATGGAAAAACTATAGGTAAATATATAAGTGCATGATAAGCGATTGTATATATGGATGTTTAATTGTTTTATTCCTTAGATGGGCATTGGCAGTGAGACCAACAGGACACAAAGGAAGTTGATGTTTCAGTTGTATGAATGAATGAATTCAATAGGTAATTCATTATAGGTTCATGTTATGACATGCTTAAATGCTCTTAAAGATGGTTTATGGAATGTATGTTGGTTAAAAGGATTGTTGGTACTTTTGTTAACATGGTAATGGAATTCAGATTGTATCTATATGTTTTATTTGTACTTCCTTCATATAGCTTAGGTGATGAAGTATCAGTTTTCTTGTTGATTAATGTATTTTTTCTTAAGGTTTCTTAGCTATATATGAGGTTTTGGGGATTTTTTGGAAGCCTATTAATGGTCTTTTCCATCCCATGGTTGTGTTTCCTTAGTCGTTTCAATAAAATGGCTAAGTGTTAGTATGTTAAATCGAAGTAATCACGACTGTTGATTATAGTGCCGATGAGCCAGTGTTGATCCCCGACTTCCAATGTGCCAACATCGGAAATCAGAAGTCGGGAGTAGTTTTTGTTATGTTTTGGTTGTTGGTGCCAACTACCGACTTTTGATGTGTTGACATCGGGAATGGGAAGTTAGGAGTAGTTTTTGTGATTTTCAGTTTTTCTGTTTTGACTCCCAAATTCAGATGTACCAACGTCGGGAATAAAAAACGAGGATGTTTTTTTTATTTTCGGATTTTCAGTGTTGACTTCCAACTTTTGATGTGTCTACGTTGGGAATATGATTGTGTTTGTTGCTTATTTCGTGTCTATTTTCAGTTGCCGATTGAGATCGAGATCGGAATGTTGGGATCGGTAGAATTGAGTTGGAATTGGCGGTTTTAAGTCAGAAAGGCAGATTAATCTATTGGTTGTGTTAATTAACATTGATTATTGAATGATTAATTAATTCTAATGTGATTAAGCCTTATTTAAGCTTGTTAAGTTGTTTTTAAATCTATGCTTCTGCTTTCTTTGAGTTGCGTTTGGCTAGTGGTGAATCGTTTGTTTGAATTCAATTTTAATTTTGTATAATCTCATAGCCTATATGTCAGTTTATGGGTGTTTTTAGGCACTAGTGGTTATTTGTGTGGTTGTGTAGCTTCGAGGTGTGTTACATATTCATTATATCTTTAATGCAGCTGATAACCTGAAACTAGTCCTAAGGAAAGATATGGCCTCCAACAATCCCTTCAACCCTCCAACAAACATGCCCGTGATTATATTTTAGATTCTTTGTTTCATATCTAAATTCATATAACTCCATAGATAATATCACACTTTTTGGTGCTCTTGTTAGGTACTTCAATCAAGTGCATGGAATCTTCTTTTACTCAACAAAACATTGCCATCCAAAATAGATAGGTGCACTTGGAAAGGTCCCATCAAAATTGTGACGGTTTTGTATTCAGTCGAAGATATGGCAGTAGTGTTTCTATCTTCCTCTTCTTCTTGCAACTATTCTCTGCTAGGAGAAAGATCCTCATATCCATAGCCTTGTTCCCTATGAATTTCCTTTGGTCTAGAGAAATTACATGAATTAGGCTCCTGAACTTGTTGAGCTTTGCAACATTTGCATAAACCTAAACAAGACAAGGTACAATCATGATTCTGCGTGGTAGAGGAAACTATATTTCCATCAACACCATCATTTCTATTATGGAAGGAATCATTCATTGAGGAGAAACCCATTTCCCAACCATTCGTGATAACAAAACTCTTATCGTTATCATTGGTGTTAGAATTGGCATTGCATTCAATGCACAGAACGAGTGACAATGGAGGCGGTGGATTAGCATAAAATTTCCTCTTATTCCTACTCCCTTTCTCTATCTCCGCCTTAGGAAATTGAGCACAACCACCACCACCATTCCCACTCCCAATCATGCTCATGCTTACACTTGTCATATTACCCATCAATTTCAAATTATTATTATGTAAACTTGATATGAGCAAACATAGAAAAAACTAAAAGTGCACAAGGAAACACCAGAAAATATCACACAAACTCTCTTCTAGAGCACAAGTTCTAGAATCAAATAAAGGAGTTTCAATGGCAATGGAAATTGAATTTGTTGAAGAACCAATTGCATGGGAAAGAGCATGGCACTTTTCTTGCAGTTGTATTGACGAAACCACCAAATGTAGCCACCAACATGACACTTTTCTTGCATGCAGGAATTAGGTATAATCCTTGAGTTGTATGCATGGGGCCAAGGTAAACCCGTCTAGGGATAATCCTCCTTCAACCGCCTAAATATTTTGGTTTCATGTTGAAAACAAGTTGAATCACCCAGGACTTGACATTGAGCTCATGTTTCCAGCTACAACAACTACATGTTGGACTATGCAAACTGGCTTCATGCCATATATCACATACAAACCTGTATTAAAAACAAGCGTCACTAATTTTTTCACTTTTGTAAATGTGGGTTAAATCACTGATATCACTTAATTGTTTAAATTTAATAATTTCAAAATTGATTAAATTTGAATTTTTTTTACTTATATAGTGCTTTTAATGATTTGAATTTGTTTAAAACATAATTTTATTTAAAAATAAACTAACTATTTATAACTAAATTGACTCTCTGTCATACCGTACCCTCAATAGAGCACTTATTTATTTCAACAATGCAATATACTTTTGGAAACTCTTCATACAAACTATGGATTCTCCTCAACCACCCATGCCCAAGACATTGTGTTCTAAGAGCCCTCTCTATTCTAGAATAGAAAATGTCATCTTGGACATAAATCATTTCTATGTTCAAATCATTAATTTGGCATTTAAATTGTTGAAGATTTACAAATTTTCTATCTCAATGCCTATTAGAATAAGCCATTTCTACAATTAGCTTATTACTTTTTAAAACTTACCTCAAAATGCTCACAATTCTTTATTCCTTCTCCACTTTAATGTGCTTGTATTTGATTCTGAGTTCTGTTGTTTAAAGAATCTATAATTCTTTAATGCCTTTGTTGTTTAAAATGTTTGTCCTACTGTATGACCTTCATATATTTTTCATTTCTCTTAATCGGGAGATCTCTATGCCTTTTACGAATTAGATAAACTTAAAATATGTGAGTCTTGGAATTGTTAAAATCTATTAGTCTTAGAATTGTTTTTAAGAACATAAATACTTCTCTATAGGACGTTGGGTACATGGAGGGATAAGGTTGATAAATTCCAGTTCATTTATTTACATATGGTATTTTTTAACTTACAATAATTTACATCTGGTCACTAAAATCCTATTACCCAACACTATCCAACTCTAGGGTTAAGGTTCCATGCACTATCCATCTCTCTATTTTGGGGCCTGGTAAATCAATTAGGAATGGAGGAACAAAGTATGATGATCTCTCCTGCACTCTCTATCTCTCTATCTTAGGGTCTCATAAATCAATTAAGGAGAATGGAGGAACATATTTGAAGGTCTATCTAGTACTCTTTGTTCAATGGTGGAAGATGTACCACAAGATGCACTGACTAACAAACTTTGTTCATTGTAAATGCTAGGTAAGGGTGGGAAAATGTATTGATGTAATTGAGTTCCTTTCTGATGCCTTCCATTGAATGACAATGAGTCAAACATCATATTGTGTGGCATTATTAAGTGCTTTATGAGTGAGTGTCTTTAGTTTAGTAAATAACTTTATAAAACAGTTTGATTGTTGAGTAGTAATGAGTCAATTCTTAACCCTTGACCTTCTCCCAAGAAGCAAGGGTTTGTGGATAAGCACCTCAATAATTATATTAGAATATCATTATATACTTATTCATGTCCAAATTTCTCAAAAGCACACTACTTTTACTAACTATTAACATCAACTAAGTTGCTCTTACTTCAACTTGCTCTAGAACTCCCAAAATTTTCTAGGAAACATAATTTATTATATAACTTATGGCTTCTTTTTTTTAATAATTTTACAAACTCTCAACTTATTATTTTTTTATTTCTTTAACCTATCTCACCTGCTTATTACTATTAATTTATTGTAAAAGGAGAAATGCTACGAAAATGGAAAGTTATCATTTAATTAACTTATAAAGTAAGAGTATTTGTTCTATTCATATTTGCATTTAGTGTACCTTATTTTAGTGTATTAGCATTAATACACACATTAACATTTTATTGAAGAGATTTATTAAAAACGTGTTTAAACGTTGACAAGTTAGTGAAAAGATTTTAAAAACTTGATTACTTTATATTTTGCTAGTTAATTTTCACCACCACTACGCTGATTAATAACCAACTTGCTATGCAGGTTTTAACGCAACGATAGCTATGCAACAGGTTGTTGGATCTCAAGCGGCTTGAGATCCAATGACCTATTGTCCAACCACGAGCGTATTAAAGCTTGCGCAACGTGCTGGTTAATTTTCACCACCACTATGGCGATCAATAACCAGCCTTCTACGCATGCTTTAATGCAACGACAGCTACGCAGCAGGTCGTTGGATCTCAAGTAGCTTGAGATCCAACGACCTACTGTCCAGCCACGATCGTATTAAATCCTGCGCAGGAGGCTGGTTAATTTTCACCACCACTATGGCAATCAATAACCAGCATGCTACGCAAGCTTTAATGCAACGACAGCTACGCAACAGGCTGTTGGATCTCAAGTGGCCTGAGATCCAACGGTCTACTGTCCAGCAACAATCGTATTAAAGCCTGCGCAACGGAATGGTTAATTTTCACCACCACTATGGCGATCAATAACCAACTTGCTACGCAGGATTTAATGCAACGATACCTACGCAGCAGGTCGTTGGATCTCAAGCGGCTTGAGATCCAATGACCTACTATCCAGCCACGATCGTATTAAAGCCTGCGCAGGAGGCTGTTAATTTTCACCACCACTATGGTGATCAATAACCAACCTACTACGCAGGCTTTAATGCAACGGAAGCTACATAGCAGGTCGTTGGATCTCAAGTGACTTGAGATCCAACAACCTATTGTCCAGCCACGATCGTATTAAATCCTGCGCAACAGGCTTGTTAATTTTCACCACCACTATGGCGATCAATAACCAGCCTGCTACGCAGGCTTTAATGCAACGACAACTATGCAACAGGTCATTGGATCTCAAGTGGCTTGAGATCCAACGACCTACTGTTGAGCCACGATTGTATTAAAGTTTGCGTAGCAGGCTGGTTAATTTTCACCACCACTATGACGATCAATAACCAGTCTACTACGCATCCTTAAATGCAACGACAACTACGCAGCAGGTCATTGGATCTCAAGCGGGTTGAGATCCAACGACCTACTGTCCAACCACTATCGTATTAAATCCTACGCAGCAGGCTGGTTAATTTTCACCACCACTATGGCGATCAATAACCAGCCTGCTACGCAACCTTAATGCAATGACAGCGACACAACAGGTTGTTGGATCTCAAGCAGCTTGAGATCCAATGGCCTACTGTCCAACCACGATCATATTAAATCCTGCGCAACAGGCTGGTTAAATTTCACCACCACTATGGCGATCAATAACCATCCTGCTACGCAATAGGTCATTGGATCTCAAGCGGCTTGAGATCCAACAACCTACTGGGCCAGCTACGATAGTATTAAATCATGCGCAACATGTTGGTTAATTTTCACCACCACTATGGCGATCAATAATGAGCATGCTACGTAGACTTTAATGCAACGACATCTACGCAGCAAGTCATTGGATCTCAAGCGGCTTGAGATCCAACGACCTACTGTTCAACCACGATCGTATTAAAGCCTGTGCAGTAGGCTGGTTAATTTTCACCACCACTATGGAAATCAATAACCATTCTGCTATGCAGACTTTAATGCAACGACAGCTACGCAGCAAGTCGTTGGATCTCAAGCAGCTTGAGATCCAACGGCCTACTGTCCAGCCACGATCATATTAAATCCTGCGCAACAGGTTGGTTAATTTTCACCACCACTATGGCGATCAATAACCAGCATGCAACACAAGCTTTAATGCAATGACAGCTATGCAACAGGTCGTTGAATCTCAAGCGACTTGAGATCCAACGACCTACTGTCAAGGCACGATCGTATTAAAACCTACACAGCAGACTGGTTAATTTTCACCAACCACTATTAACAAATATGAATAAGATACACACTTTTCAAAAAGGTGGATTTTGAAATCTGCCTAAATATTAATCACATGATACTTGACTTTAATAGATTAGATAACGTGAGATAGCACCCACATTTGCGCCCAACCTGTTTGCTCACCCCGTAATACCATTCAAATAAACTAAATTGATAAGACTTTTGTGCATATATTTTAGATAAATAGTAAAAAAATGGCTTTGTGCTTTGTAGCGTAGATGTAAATTGTTTTTTTCAATAATTAAAACCAAAGTTACAAAACACAATATTTAAAAAAAATGAATGTTAATATAATTTTAAGAAATAAGATTAAAATTAGAAAATAATAAAATAATAAAAAATAATATTTCTTTAATTCACAATATTTTAGGAATTAAATAAATGAAATAAGTTTGAGAAATAGAAATAAAATTGGAAAATAAAAATTAATAATAAAAAATATACATCTTTTTAATAATTAAAGATTAAATCATTTATATGTTTAAACATTATATTACTATTTTAAATATTAATTTATGTTTAAATATAATATTAATATTTTTAAATATGAATTTTCTACATAAAACTTATTATTAAAAAACAAATTAAAAATAATATTTGTTGAGTTAAAATTTAAAAGTTGATATTTCAGTACAATAACAACTTGTTATTAATTTTTTATATTAAAATAATAATAAAAATATTTGTTGAGCTAAAATTTAAAAAATGATACTTCATTAAAATAACATTTTATAAAAATGAAATATTTATCCAAAGATCACTAATTATTAATAAATAATTAAAGCATCCAGTAAACTCATTAAGCTCAGATAATTATAATCTGAATTTTGAATTTTCGACTAAGAAAACATGGAATTGATTACATGGAATTGGAATGGATCCCGAGTCTAGCCACCCACCCTACAAGGGTTGCCCATATAGTAGACGGAATTTATTGAACACAAAAGGGATAAAACTCTTTAATCAACTACTAATGTTGGTTTGAAAAAAATCACGATGTTTTGAAGGTATTGTGCTTGCTTTTCTGGAATATTGTTTACATAATATTGTAAATTTCTTTCTATTGGCTTTATAGGATAGTTTCATGCTCTTTTGAGCCCGGTGCTGGAGCATGTACTCCTTCTTTTCATGCACCCATATGATTGTTTTGGAGCGGATTCTTTTAAATTGCTGCTCTATACTTATTGGTTCACGGTAGATATGGTTTTGAGGGACATTTTTTAATGATGGGTACTGTATTGCAGAATATGTACTTGTCTCCCTCTCTGCTCTGTTGAGTTGTGACTCGTTCATGATGTATCAGAAGTTGTTACTCTCTGACCCAGCCTTATGATTGTAACCCATATATTGGGATGGCACATCAAATGCCTTTTGATTCTTTAATGAATATTAAGGACAGGCTTTTTTCTTCTGAAAAAAAAAAAACTTCTCTATCTTTTATTTTCAAAAATATTTCCTATTGCATATGCAATATTGTAAAACAAATTAATAATTAAGTACCTAATGCCAAATGTGCATCTCCTCGTAACCTCAATCTTATAGTTTCAACAAAGTAATATTCATCTCATTTTCCCACTTCACCATTTCAAGAACATGATCAGGGGTTTTTACCATTTCAACAACATCATTACCATATCAACAACATCATCAGGGTGTTTTTTAATTTAAATAGAAGTATCATTCATCTAATTGGATGACATCATCAAAGCTTTTTATATATATACGTTTTTAGATATTATCTTATTATTTGGACTTTCTTGAGTGGATCAACAAGATTAACTTAAGTGTAACAAATATATAGTGAAGATTCATTTCATGGTCATCATATCTTATTATGCTTAAATGCATCTTAACTAAGATTTAAATAAGCTTCACTTAAGAATTCACTATTTAATATTTATAAATCTATAATCCACCAAAGTTTTATATTTCTTATTAGTTTTAGTTTTTTGTTTTTTAAATAGTATTTGTTTTCTGTTTTTTTCTTAGTTTAATATTTATGTTATACCTCAAATGAATATTTGTAAGGATCTGGTAATTAGTTTAATGTTTAGTATTTGTTTAACAACCACCTATTTTTACAAAATTAAGTGGCTAGCTACCTTTATCGATGTTCACCAATCACTTAACTTGTGACTAGTTTAATTTCCATAAAAATAACATTTACCTCATTTGGTAAAACTTTTACAACTTTTCCTTAAATAAACATACAATATGTTTTTTCACTTCATTCTATTGAATGTTGAAATGGACGTAAGCTTGCTTAACAATCGTCTTGCCAAACAAAAATGTTCTTTGTCTTATTTTGTCTCACCATTTCTTTCAAATCTAAGTGGCAACATTGGTTTAAACTAGTGAACTTAATATCCACATCTTGCCAACCAACCAAGGGCGCTTAGGCTATGTGGCTTTGGTTTCTACGCTCTTACAGTTTGCAATCAAAATGCTTTAAAACAAAAATAAAACTAATTTTAATTTTATATATATTTAAGGTTGTAATAATATATTTTTTATTATTATTTTTTATTTTTTATTTTATTTTTTATGATGGAATATTACTTGGGAAACCAAGGGCTCTTTGGCTATGTAGCTCTGATTTCTATGCTTTTCCAGTTTGCAATCAAAATGCTTTAACACAAAAATAAAAAATAAACTAATTTTAATTATATATATATTTAAGGTTGTCATAATATATTTATTATTATTATTTTATATTTTTTAATGATGGAACATTATTGGGAAACTCTCAGGTATTTTTTTATTTTTTTAGGATGACCCTAATTAGAGGACCTAACCCGGTGGGGACATCAAGTGAGGCTCCATCATAGCTATCCGAGGATTTGACTCCAGGACCTTCTGCTAGCATAAACAATTCTCAACTAGTTGAGCTAACCCATCGAACTAAGGCTGTAATAATATACAAAAACAACTGTCCATATTAATGTGCCCAACGGCCAGATCCATGATTCCATCCATTCAAGGCTTATGTACTCGAAAACAAGAATACATACGATGTTGTTTAAGTTTTCTGAGCACATTGCATGGCTAGCCATAGTTGCATAGATGCATGGACTCTATGTAACCTTATAAAGTTATTGTTTAATATTTTTCTAAACACATCGCATGGCCAACCATGGTTGCATAAAGAAGTTTGGATGTGAAATGAGTTAAGTCGATCTTGGTAGAATTGTGGTATCAGAGCCAGTGAAGGATTTTCTGTAAGTGAATGTTTCTATTTTTATATCTGCTAAATCTGTTGTATTAAGTTTCTGTATTTTCTACTCGCAATCTTTTAAAACTGGTCCTGTAGGCGGTGGAAAAGACCGTTGAGTAAATTGCTGGGCGTGAGGGCTTTGAAATAGGGTTGTCCAATGTCATAGAACTCTTAGTCATGGATAGGCGTATTAAATCCTCGTAAGTTACCGAAAACTAACATGAGCTAGAATCCCAAGTTTTCATGGATCCTGCAATGGACACACTTTCGCTCGCTACCTTAGATTGTGAATCAACTAATGATACAGAGGTTTCATTGGTATAACGTAGATCATCCTTCTATAATGAAACATCCACTTATGATTCTTCTATTACACACATCCAAGACCTAAACCCATCTGAAAACTGGCAGTTACCTGCTATTCTCCCACACGATGTCTATAAACTAAATTGGTGGTCTTTTAAAATTGCAACACAAATAAAAGTGTCTTCAATAGATGTGTCGCTCACCAATAAGGATGAACCAGTTCACATTAACCTATTGGAAAAACACCAGATAGATTGGGCAGAAGCTCAAGGTTTTAAATACGTACATTTAGGAGCTATTAAACTTGGATTGGGGTCGTTAGTCCACCCATATTTACCAATTTCTTCTTTATGTGTAGAAATAGACACTTGACATCGTGATTTTGCCGATGCACTAATTGGTTGTTTTACCGCTCCTCTACATGATGGTCCTGCCTTTGGCACCATCTATCTTAAATATTCTATTAGTTTAGAAGATCCTTACATTTATGATCTGCTCAAGGCATATATCCTGCCTAAGGGTTTCAACATGGACACTGGATCAAATATTATCCAGTTAAAGGATGCTGTTGTCGCTAGGTTTGGAAATGATACTCTTCCCCCACTACGGTCGCATGTGCATCATAGTTCACACTTGCACAGCATGGTGGATTCTGAGAAATCTAAATATTCTACCCCAGTAACATTCGATTGGACTAGTATAAACTATCCCAGACAATGGGAAGTAAAATACAAAGAACTGAGAAATAATGAAAGGCTAGCTAATTCCTTCTCTGCTTAGCCCCTTACCTTTGATAGGACTACCAGTTCTTTTTCGAGTCCCAGATGAACTCCCTACTCACAGATTTACACCTCCACTAATTAGATCTACCTCCTCTGCTTCTTATAATTATGCTAGGCGTCAAGACAAAGCAAACTCTGTTTCTACCTCTTTACTACAACCATCTTTCTTCGGGTTACATGAAAATGAACATCATGGCCAGCATGCTGAATGTCCTGCATGTCATAAAATTCTTCAGAGGATCTAGCATCATAAGAACAAGGATCCGCCTACCTTAGGTATGTTCTCACTACCTAGGAGTAATTCAAGAATGAAAGTTGTCAATCAAGGGCAAAGGTCATTCCTTCCAGGACGAAATCTCCCAGAAACTTCTTTTCGACAATTCTCCATAGATGGCCAGATTAAAAAAGAATTCCTTCCCTATAAGTCCTCAACCCCTGATCAAACTATCTCAGATGAAGTAAAACTTGCAAATTGGGGTAATATGCAACAAAAGTTGACGACACAAAATCTAGATTATATAGCTCAAGATATCATCTTCTTGAAAACACAAATGGAAGAAGAAAAACAAAAAATAGAAGCAATAACAAGCAAGCTTGGGCTGCTGGATCATCTCTTGCATGATTCAACTGAAATAAAAATAGCAGTAGAAATCGCTGCTACAAAAACAGATAAAAGGTTAGCTGTGCTAGAATAGCTTTTGACAAAGACTGAAACTTTAAAAAAGAAGTCTCATGTTGTCAGTGAAACATGTCTTTGCCTTAGCTACAAAAGGACATCAAAGAAAGTCCTCTCACAACAAGAGTCTTTCTTTTGGTCAGTTTAGCATATCTGAGGATGATACTTGTCCCGAGTATGATTTTGGTTAGAATGAAGAATATTTTAAAGAAATAAGAAACTGGGTTGTTGAATTCAAGAAATTTCCCACTGCACTCAACCCAAAATATCTTGCAATGATGTCTCTTAGACATCAAGAAGAAGGCAATTCTTCTGTCACAGGCCCTCCTCCTCCTTAGCCTGATTTTGATGTCCATATGCCAGATTTAAATCCATCTACAGCTCCTTCTCATAGATCCCAATTTGGAATCAACAGTATGAATAACTTATTGTCCCAGATTCCAGAACAGTTAGTTCTAAATATCCAGTGTCAGACCCATGCTGATATCAAAAATGCAATATAGATGCTTGGACAATGGGTTCTTTATAAGAAACATCAAGATAGTAACCTTACTGGTCAAACTCTGGGTACGCAATTAGTTGCAGGTCTTTCAGGCCTTGCATTTGAGTGGTGCAGATGGCTCCCACAAGAAGCCCGAAACAAAATGCTATCTGCTGATGATGCTGACCAGCAAATCCTTTAAGGTCTCAGTAAGGAATTATATGGCCCTAATGATAGGGAAGACTATGATCATTTGGATTCACTTTTTATGTCTGCTAGATTATGTGATTTGAGCAAAAGTGAAGATTATTTTTGCTATATGCAAAACCTGCTAGTTTCTTCAGGCAAGTCTGGTGGACCAGCATATCTGAAACATTACCTAAGAAGCTTTCCTAGACATGCCCCCGATGCAGTTGAACAATTCTTGAAATCTTAGCATATCGATCTCAGAGTTATGTATTTTGGCACAACTGCATGCTTATATTCTTGAGACTTGGCAAGAACATTGTCTTGAACGTCAAGTCAATAAACATTTTAAGAGGCACCAAGGTATGTATTCCACATCCTTCTGCAAAGATGTTGCAAGAATGCCTGATTGGGGATGCGGAGCACACAATCGAGGCCATTTGCATGAATCTTGCAAATGAAAGAAAAATAAAAAGGGAATCTATACGAGCAGCCCTTGATATCATCCTGACAAGCCCTACAAGTATAAAAAGAAGCATGGTTATTATAAGTCTAAAAAAAGATATCCTTCTAAGTTTTGAAAATATCAGTCAAAATGTTATGTCAAAAGAAGGACAGAAAGGAAGGATAAAGACACATGCTTTATCTATGGCCAGAAAGGCCACTGGGCTAGTAAGTGCCCTAAAAGAAAGTACAAACCAAGGCTTGCAGCCTTGTGTTCCAAGCTAGATCCACATTGGTGGGATCTATGTGTTTGTTCTGGAGATACTCCTCCACCTTCTGGAGAAATAATCATTTTTCCTGATGACTCTAAGAATGAAGATTCTAAACCTGCTTCGTATTCAGATGTTGCTCTTGACAAATTTGATCCTTTATCTGACTCGGATTCCATCTCTGATTCAGCTTTAGATGCAAATTTGGGGGGATGTGAGCCACCTGATTTTGATTTCTCTTTATATATGTTCTCTTTCAGCCAAAAATCCTCCATAGAAAAATAATTGGATGATATTGATTTGCAACTATCTTCTATCCCCGCTTTCCAATATATTTTGAGAAGAGATCTCAAGGAAGAAAAGAAGAAACTCTTAAATCTTCTTGAATGAACCAGCAAAGGAAAAGGGAAAATAGATCCGCCTTCAGATGTTCCTGTACTCTATAATCTAGCTGATATTTATAAGAACTACCCTGATGAGCATGAGTCAAGACTGAGTTATAGAAGAGACAAAGAGAAGATGCTTAGGCTCTAGATAAAAGAAAAGCAACAGCAGCTGAGGAAAATAGTTTATGAGATAAAACATTTAAAAGATATATTACTTATACTGGTAACTGAAACAGACCAATCTTCGAATGAAGAACTCAACAAACATCTTGAACAGGCTATGCAGAACCCAGAACAGAAAAAAGTCTCTCTCCCTTCTTTGCCTGATCCAAACTTAGGTCTATTCCAAGGTCCTAAGCTATTTATAAATCTTGTTTTTTTCCTCTTGAATATAAGTCTTATTCTTTGAGTTGTATGATTGACTCTGGTTGTCATTTAAATCTTTCCAAAGGATTAGCTACTCCTTTATTTTACTGGGAAACGTCAGCAGACCATGGTTCAACAATTGAAGGTACTCCTATCTCACTGAATGGTAAAGTCGCAGATTTCCCTATACAGATTTCTAATGAGTCTGAAGTTTTGTCCTTGTATAGATTGGACAGTATCAAGGAAGATTGTATCCTTGGTTTTGAGTTTCTCCTTAGAGTTAGTCTGTTTTCTGTATATAAGATAAAGATGTTGTTCTCCTACACTGTGAATAATCAGATAGTCATTTTTCCTTTATAATTTGAATCACAAAGCAAGTATAAAGTTGTCATGCCTGAACCTGTGTCGAAACCCAAGGTCGTTGAACTATATAAAATGGAGCGTTGTATCGCCTATGCAGAAATGCATAAGGATAAATATCTAGTTGGTATATCTGCTAAGCTGATCGAAGATTGTTGTTCTGAAAATCCTAATGCCTTTTAGAAACGTGAAAAATACTTTGTAATTTTTCCATTTGATCCACTCCAGAAGATCAAACCAATGAAAGCTTCAGCCAGATTAATGTCTCCTTCAGAAATAGATTTCTATGCAAAAGAAATTAAAGAATTGCTAGAGAAAGGTTTGATTGATCCCTCCAAGATTTCTTGGGTGTGTCATGCTTTTGTTGTAAATAAGCACTCGAAGATTAAAAGAGGTAAACCTAGATTGGTTGTCAACTACAAACCCCTGAATGCAATCCTTCATAATGTAGGATATCCTTTGCCTGATAAAGCAAGTTTGTTGCAAAGAATTACTACATACACCATATTCAGCAAGTTTGATTTAAAGTCTGGTTTCTACTAGATAGGCATTGAAGCAAAGGATCGATATAAAACAACGTTTTTTGTCCCCCATGGACAATATCAATGGAAAGTATTTCCGTTCGGAATAAACAATGCCCCATTAGAATTCCATAAAAGAATGGAAGATATTTTTAGGGACAAGAAATGGGCATTGGTGTTTATAGATGACATCTTGGTTTGTTCAAAAAATCTACAGGATCATATTAAACATTTGTAGTCATTATATGATCTGGTCTACAAGCATGGTTTAGTCCTGTCCCAGAGAAAAATGGAGATAGGTAAGACTGAAATAGATTTCCTCAGATTTAAGATCCAAAAAGGACAAGTAATTCTGCAAAAGCATGTCCTTAGTGTGTTCAACCACTTCCCTGATCAGATTCTAGAAAAGGTGTAGTTGCAAAGGTTCCTAGGGAGCCTAAATTACATAAGGCCATTTTATAAAGGGCAGGCCAATGACATTCATGTCCTGCAATAGAGGTTGAAAAACAACCCACCTAAATGGTCTGATAAGATGACTTTAGCAATCCAGTCAATCAAATCTAAGGTCTAGAATCTCCCAGCCTTATCCTTACCTCAAGGTACTGGCCAGTTAGTCATTGAGACTGACGCCTCCACTTCCACTTGGGGCGGTGTGTTGATTGAAGTTATTGAAGGAAAAGAGAATGTGTGCGGCTACAGATCTAGTTCATTCAAAGAAGCTGAGTTAAACTATCCTTCAAACCATAAAGAAATTTTGGCAGTAAAGAAGACTGTACAACATTTTATTTTATTTTTGAAACCTGTTAATTTCGTAATAAGAACAGACTTAAAGATCATGCCTGGAATCTTTAAGAATGAAAACTTGATGGATGAAAATAGCAGTAGAATTTTTAAGTGGTTTATTTGGTTAAGTAGTTTTGATAATGAAATTGTTTATAAACTTGGTTATTTGAATTGTTTGGCTGACATGCTAACAAGGGGAAATTTTCTGGTTTAAGCATGTTCACTCCTGGTTCATCAAGTTCTGTACCCAGCAGTGATAAAGGTAAAGCACCTATTCATCCCTTTTACCAACTGAGAAATGGTTTATTCTTGAAGCCATGGGATGAATCCCTCTCTAAAGATGAAAGAAGACAGCTGTTGGATTTTGCATCCATAAAAGAAGTAGAAAAATACTTGGAGATCACTCTCATCAAACAGATCCAAGCTACCCCGTTAAAGCTTCAAATTTTAGAAAGCTGGGAAAGATCAGTATTCAGAAGTTTTGAAAATGCCCAGTCAAAGCTAAAAAATTGCAAAGAACTATGGATAGACTGCAACGAAGAAAATGACCAGCCTGTCTGGTATGTTGACATTGGAGAAGGTAACATAACTTGGTCATCTTATAGCTTAATTCTCCAATTTTTTTTAGAAGAAAGATCTATCGTGATTTGTGGAGATCCAGGTAATCTCCAGAATAAATCTTGGTCAGGTTGGATTGAGATCTTTCTTGATAAGTTCTACCCGCGTGTAGACTGGGTAAACCAAAGAGCCAATTTCATTTTGCACCTGCAAGCAGACATGGAAGTAGCTGACCAAAACCACCAGTGGTTTAAATTTTTGCTACACCACCAAGAAGGAAAGTATACTCGTCTAGAGCATACCATTTTTACAGAGCAAAAGTTTGTCAAGAATGATCGTCATGGGAACCTCATTGACGCCAAATTGCATACCCGTAAACTCCCTCTAGACTTTCGAGTCGAATCACTGTTTGAGCGTGAGTTCCTTTGTGAAGAGAATCCAGTTTTCCATGGTTCTGATGTGGAAAGATGTTTTAGTGCTGACATGTATCCTCCCATACCTCTTGAAGACCCGTATTCGTCTTGTGATGAATTTTATGATGATGAAAGTAGCTACGGATTTGACTGTTGCTGTGGTGGATTCGACATCGGCGACAAGTAAGTTTGCATCTGTCACCATGCACATGATCCATACGATTGAGAATCTACTTTTTGTAAAGTTTTCTAATTTTATTTTTTGAAAGCCGTGGTGGGCCGGTTTCTGATGCTCCACTTTCTAATTTGTCGGGCATATTTGTCAGTTTGTTAGCCTTTTCTGTAAAGTATTCCAGCCAGTAGTTTGTCCATCATGATAGAATCTAGGTCCCCAAATGTCTTCAGACCATGAAGGGATGAGATAATGATAGTGCGGTCCCACTATCACCCCAGAATCTCTCTTTATGACTTGTTAGTGCCAGTTTAGAGTCACCGGGTGACTGGATAGTATTGTATAAATAAGGGCCTCAGGCCTCATTGTAGCATACACATTTTTGGAGTCTCTCATGTGCTGAGCTTTGTATGTTGAGTCGAAGAGTATGCTCTGTAGCTTTCCCTCTGTGGTATAATATTGCATCAGAAATTTAGTCTGTAATTTCCATACCATATTAGTTGGAGTCTGTGGTTGCAGTGAGCACAATTCTACCAAGATCGACTTAACTCGTTTCACATCCAAACTTCTTTATATTAGAAGCATCCACTTACAACTTTCTAGCAGATCGGCTTTGGAGGGAGAAGCTCATCACTGCAACCACAAACTCCAACTAATATGGTATGGAAATTACAGACTAAATTTTTTATGCAATCTTACACCACAAAGGGAAAGCTGCAGAGCATACTCTTCGACTCAACATACAAAGCTAGTCAGCAAATGAGCGACTCCAAAAATGTGTATCCTACAATGAGGCCCAAGGCCCTTATTTATACAATACTAACCAGTCACTCGGTGACTCTAAACTGGCACTAACAAGTCATAAAGAGAGATTCTGGGGTGATAGTGGGACCGCACTATCATTATCTCATCCCTTCATGGTTCGAAGACATATGGGGACCCAAATTCTATCATGAAGGACAAACTACTAGCCAAAATACTTTATAGAAAAGGCCAACAAACTGACAAATATGCCCGACAAATTACAAAGTGGAGCATCAAAAACCGGCCCACCACAGCTTTCAAACAAGAAAATTAGAAAACTTTACAAAAATTGGATTCTCAATTGTATGGATCATGTGCATGGCGATAGATGCAAAATTCCTTGTCGTCGATGTCGAATCCACCACAACAACAATCAAATCCGTAGCTACTTTCATCATCATAAAGGTCATCACATGACAGATACGGGTCTTCAGGAGGTATGGGAAGATACATGTCAGCACTAAAACATCTTTCCACATCAAAACCATGGAAAACTGGATTCTCTTCACAAAGGAACTCACCCTCAAATAGTGATTCAACTCGAAAGTCTAGAGGGAGTTTACGGGGATGCAATTTGGTGTCAATGTGGTTCCCATTACGATCACGCTTGACAAACTTTTGCTCTGTAAAAATGGTATGCTCCAGACAAGTATACTTTCCTCCTTGGTGGTGTAGCAAAAATTTAAACCACTAGTGGTTTTGGTCAGCTACTTCCATGTCTGCTTGTAGGTGCAAAATGAAATTGGCTCTTCGGTTTACCCAGTCTACACACAGGAAGAACTTATCAAGAAATATCTTAGTCCAACCTGACCAAGATTTATTCTGGATATTACCTGGATCTCCACAAATCACGATAGATCTTTATTCTTGACAAAATTGGAGAATTAAGTTGTAAGATGACCAAGTTAGGTTACCTTCTCCAATGTCAACATACCAGACAGGTTGGTCATTTTCTTCGTTGCAGTCTATCCAGAGTTCTTTGCAATTTTTTAGCTTTGATTGGGCATTTTCAAAGCTTCTGAATGCTGATCTTTCCCACCTTTCTAAAATTTGAATCTTTAATGGGATAGCTTGGATCTGTTTGATGAGAGTGATCTCCAAGTATTTTTCTACTTCTTTTCTGGATGCAAAATCCAGCAGCTGTCTTCTTTCATCTTCAAAGAGGGATTCATCCCATGGATTCAAGAATAAACCATTTCTTGGCTGGTACAAGGGACGAATAGGTGCTTTACCTTTATCACTGTTGGGCCCAGAACTTGATGAACCAGGAGTGAACATGCTTAAACCAAGAACTACAGGTTGTGAATTTTCTCTTGTTAGCATGTCAGCCAAACAATTTAAATAACCAGGTTTATAAACAATTTCATAATCAAAACTACTTAACAAAATAAACCACTTAAGAATTCTACTACTATTTTCAGCCATCAAGTTTTCATTCTTAAAGATTCCGAGCATTATCTTTAAGTCTGTTCTTATTACAAACTTAAGAGGTTTCAAAAATAAAATAAAATGCTGTACAATCTTCTTTACTGCCAAAATTTCTGTATGGCTTGACGGATAGTTTAAGTCAGATTCTCTTTGCCTTCAATAACTTCAATCAACACACTGCCCCAAGTGGAAGTGGAGGCGTCAATCTCAATGACTAACTGGCCAGTACCTTGAGGTAAGGATAAGGCTTGGAGATTCTGGACCTTAGCTTTGATTGACTAGATTGCTAAAGTCATGTTATCAGACCATTTAGGTGGGTTCTTTTTCAACCTCTGTTGCAGGACATGAATTTCATTGGCATGCCCTTTATAAAATGGCCTTGTGTAATTTAGGCTCCCTAGGAACCTTTGCAGCTGCAACTTTTCTAGAATCTGATCAGGGAAGTGGTTGAACACACTAAGGACATGCTTTTGCAAAATTACTTATCCTTTTTGGATCTTAAATCTGAGGAAATATATTTCAGTCTTACCTATCTCCATTTTGCTCTGGGACAGGACTAAACCAAGCTTGTAGACCAGATCATAGAATGACTCCAAATGCTTAAGATGATCCTGTAGATTTTTTGAACAAACCAGGATGTCATCTATAAACACCAATGCCCATTTCTTGTCCCTAAAAATATCTTCCATTCTTTTCTGGAATTTTGATGGGGCATTCTTTATTCCAAATGGCAAGACTTTCCATTGATATTTTCCATGGGGGACAACAAACATCATTTTATATCGATCCTTTGCTTCAATGTGTTAGTTTTTCAACATTCAAGCTACCATTATGTTAGGATCTTTACTAAGAGAATAACAAGTACAGCAATCAAACACAAGAGACAATGAACACAGTGTTTTTAATCGGGGAAACCATAAATGGAGAAAACCCCGCAAATTCCTTAGAGATAGAATCAGCACAAGATGTAAAACCCCAAAACAGTAAGATGCACTCCCAACAACAGTAATCTTCTTCTTGTCTAGCCCCAGTGTCTTCTCCTTCCTCAACTATGTGCTACACTTGAGTGTGTGTGTGTGATGTGTACTAAATAGAGACCCCAGCTCTCTATTTATAATAATCCTGACATAACTAAAACCCTACTAGCGCTGACCTCTACTAGGAGAGTCTAATAACCCTCAGTTCCCCAGAACTGTGGGGACTTTAACCCTTAAACAATCAGAGGGTTACCCACTACGACTTGACATGACTTGTTTACATTATTGATTCTCTCGATCAAAACATCGGGGCATGACAACATGACTCAATTACATAATAGATACATCCCGGAATAAACATCGGGTTACAATACATAAGATACATAGATGAATACATTCCGAAGTTACAAACACATCAACACTCCCTCTTAACTAGGAAGGTATTCTTTCAACACAATTTTCAGCACCAGTCTTCTTCTTTGTATCACTAGATCATCTCGTCATCTGCATCTCGAGTCTTCTGAGTCTTCAAGTCATCTTCATTCTTCGAATCTGGATCATCTTTTGATCTAGATCATCATCACTGGATCTGGATTATCTCTCGATCTGGATCATCATGGGACATCATCATTGGATCTGGATCATCTCTCAATCTTGATCATCATGGGACATCATCATTGGATCTGGATCATCTCTCAATCTAGATCATCATCACTGGACTAGATCTGGATCATCACTCGATCAGG
The DNA here is from genome assembly GCA_001517045.1 of Pseudotsuga menziesii. Taxonomy (NCBI): domain Eukaryota; kingdom Viridiplantae; phylum Streptophyta; class Pinopsida; order Pinales; family Pinaceae; genus Pseudotsuga; species Pseudotsuga menziesii. The sequence goes on along the minus strand of LPNX011144959.1, from coordinate 145,621 downwards.
ATCATCACTTGATCTGGATCTCTCGGAGTCATCATAACTGGATCTGGATCTCATCTGGTCATCATCATGTGTGCTATCTCGTCATAGGAAGTTCTACAGAGCCAACCTCCTTTCATGCTGGTTGTAGGCCTAGCCATCAGGTAGGTCTTTTCCCAACACTTACATCTAACCTACTCGTTAGAAAGGCACACCCAACACTCACATCTGATCATGTAGGAATCTACAATCACATTAGAAAGGCCCAACACTCACATTCACCAGCATGATAGGACATCACATCACTATCATCTATGAAAAGGATTTAGCACTTATATCTGACCTAGAAGGAAACAAGTCCTCCACCCTCGCCAGAAAGGCTTGCACTCACATCTGACCTGAAAGGAACTAAATCCTCCACCCTCTCCAGAAAGTCCCCTAATCCCAAACTGAGCTACCTGGTAACGGACCAGGTGCCTCCATTCTCCTGGAGGAAACCTAGATCTGGAGAACACCAAGCTTCTACCTGAAGTACTCAAACTTCACTCTAGCTAATGGCTTCGTCAACACATCAACTATCTGTTCCACCGTTGCAACATACTGGAGATTCACTGCTCCCCTCTGCACCACATCCCTGATATAGTGATACTTGATCTCGATGTGATTTAACTTGTCATGGAACACTAGATTCTCTGGAAACTTCACGCAACTATGGTTGTCACAATGTATACAAGTAGCATCCATCTGGAGATCAAATAAATCATACAGTAGCTTCTGCAGCCATATTGCCTCACAACTAGATGAACAAGCTATGACATACTCTGCTTTAGCTGTACTTAGTGCCACACAGGATTGCTTTCTGCTAAACCAAGAGATCACACCTGATCCCATACTGAAGCAATACCCTGAAGTGCTCTTCCTATCGATGACACTGCCTGCCCAATCTGAATCGACATAATCCTCCAGGTTAATCTTCTGATTTTCAGCGTACTTGAGCCCATAATCAACTGTACCCCTCAGGTACCTCAGAATATGCTTTGCAGCAATCAAGTGAACATTTCTCGGATCTATCAAGAATTGGCTCAAGGTGTTCATAGCAAAGCAAATGTTTGGTCTCGTGTTCGTCAGGTACATCAATGACCCAATCATCTGACAATACATCGTAGCATCAACCGACTCTGATGAAGTATCGCTCAATAGCTTTAGGTTTGATGCCATAGGTGTGGCCATAGTCTTGCATTCCATCATCCCAAACCTCTTCAGGATCTCTACTACATACTTCCCTTTTCCAAGGAAGATTCCATCTGCACTCTGCCACACCTCCATACCTAGAAAATAATGCATCATACCCAAGTCCTTCATCTCGAACTCGACAGCAAGCTTTCTCTTCGTATCAGTAATCAACCCATCCATACCTATCACAAATAGATCATCTACATATAGTAGAAGCATCACTGGGTTGCCGTCTTCAACCTTGTAGTAAAGGTTGGAATCTGCTTTACTCTTGGTAAAGCCCAAACTAGATAGAAAGCTATCAATTCTATCGTACCATGTCCTAGGTGCCTATTTCAAACCGTACAAGGCTTTCTTCAATCTGCACACATGAGACTCCCTGTCATGTGTCTCAAAATCGAGTGGTTGTTCTACATATACTTCCTCTTCCACTACACCATTCAAGAAAGCAATCTTGACATCCCTCTGATGTATCTTCCATTTCATTACTGTAGCCAGAGCAAGTACTGATTTGATGGAAGTGTATATGGATACAGGTGCAAAGGTTTCTTCATAATCTATTCCCTCTTTCTGAGAGAAACCCCGAGATAGAAATCTTGCCTTATATTTTTCAATGCTACCGTCTGTAGCATGTTTGATCTTGTAGATCCATTTGGAAGTTACAACTGACTTCCCGTCTGGTCTTGGGACAACATTCCAAACATCATTCTTCATGATCGATTGGTACTCTTCGATCATAGCATCCTTCCATTCTTTCTGTTCTGCCGCTTCTTCATAACTAGAAGGTTCTTTATCAATGAAATCACATAGTAAAGCTACATACCCGGAACAGGATCTAGTCCTCTTTCTTTCTCTATGATTCTCTTCTGGATCCCCATATCTTTCCACACAGGACCACAGAGCAATAACAGATATACAGTTAAATCAATAAACAAGATGCAAAAACACATTAAAAATTACAGAGAGACACAGATATAACGTGGTTCACCCAAACGATGGGCTATGTCCACAAACAAATTTGCCAGTCCTTTTATTTCAGTCCAGAAAGATGAAGGGATACGCCCTGCAGCAAAACCATTGCACTTCCTCTTCACGCTCTCATAGTCTCTCTTCCAGCACAATACAATGCCCACATCCAATACAATACAGTACAATATCCAGTATAATACAGTACAATATCCAGTACAATCACAATGGAGCCTCCTCAAGCCTTATAAAGGCTTAATCACATGCAATACCATGGGACAATACCATGGGCTACAACAAACCATGTGCCCAAACCATGTGCTATACCTAACCACCTTTGACTCAATCTCAAGTCAAGGTTAACCCTAACAATCCCCCCTTTAAACTTGACTTGGAGTAATCACCAACTCCCCTCAAGTATTTACCGAGGAATCTTACATACACCCCCCTATCACCTAGGTCTATCTCCCGACTTTATCGGTGAGTTACTAGGGGTATGCATGCCTTACCAGGTCTTGCAGCCATATGCCCATTTACATGCAAACCGCTCCATTACATTTTTTTCATGTGCCTTCATGGTGACTAATCATAGCAACTCTACCACTGCTGCACTCGCTGGACCTTGGACTTGGAAAATTTCTTATTTTCACCTTCATGCTTTAAGGCCAACAGAAACCGAGCAAGAACTCAGTTTCTCTCTGGTTACTCCCTTTGTCAACATGTCTGCAGGATTCTGGCTAGTGTGAATATTTTCCAGTTTTAACAATTCTTCATCTAGAACAAATCTTATCAAGTGGTATTTGAGTTCTATATGTTTAGTCCTTGAATGAAAGACTGAGTTCTTTGCAAGATGAATGGCACTCTGGCTGTCACTGTACAGCCTACTATTCTCCTGTTTCTTACCCAATTCTTCCATGAACCTCTGCAACCAAATCATCTCCTTACTAGCCTCTGTAGCAGCAACATACTCTGCTTCCGTTGTTGAAAGTGCAACAACCTGTTGCAGTTTTTAAATCCAACTTACTGCTGTTCCACCTACAGTGAAAACATACCCTGTGGTGCTCCTCTTGTTGTCTTTATCACCAGCCATATCTACCTCAACATATCCCTGTAGAACAGTGTTTGAACCTCCAAAACATAATGCATGAGAAGTGGTACCTCTTAAATACCTGAGAATCCACTGTACTGCTTTCCAATGCTCTTTACCTGGATTATTCATATACCTGCTCACAACTCCCACTGCATGTGCAATATCTGGTCTTGTGCACACCATGGCATACATCAAGCTCCCAACTACTGATGAATAGGGAATCTTGGACATGTAATCCATCTCTTCCTATGTCTCTAGACACATATGATTGCTTAGTTTGAAATGGCTTGCCAAAGGTGTGTTGACTGGTTTTGCATTCTGCATTCTAAACCTATGCAACACCTTTTCTATGTACTCACCTTGAGACAATGTCAATTTGCAATTTTTCCTGTCTCTTGCTATTCTCATACCAAGGATTTGCTTTGCAGCACCCAAATCCTTCATCGCAAATGATTTAGCTAGTTTTCTTTTGAGCACATTTATATCCTGCAGGTTAGACCCTGCAACAAGCATGTCATCCACATACAATAACAAGATAATATATCTTCCGTTATCTAGCCTCTTGAAATAAACACAGTGGTCAGAATGAAATCTATCATAACCTTGTTCTGTCATAAACTTATCAAATTTTAAATACCACTGCCTTGGAGCTTGCTTCAGGCCATACAAGCTCTTCCTCAACCTGTAAACCAAATTCTCCTTCCCTTTGACTTCATACCCTTGTGGCTGCTGCATATAAATCTCTTCCTCCAAATCCCCATGGAGAAAGGCCGTTTTTACATCTAATTGTTCAAGATGCAAATCTTCTACCACCACTAGACTTAAAATAGTTCTAATTGAAGTCATTTTAACAACAGGAGAAAATATTTCATCAAAGTCTATACCTTTGTTTTGTGCAAACCCCTTTACAACAAGTCTAGCCTTGTACCACTTCTTTCCTCCATCTTCTTCCTTCAACCTGTAAACCCATTTATTCTTCAATACCCTTTTTCCTGCAGGCAACTTAACCAGATCCCAAGTCTAGTTTCTTACCAATGAGTCCATCTCCTCATCCATGCCTTGCTCCCACTTCTTTCTAGTTTCTACCTGCATTGCTTCTTCAAAACATTCTGGCTCACCAGAATCAGTCATCAATAAATAATACAGTGAAGGAGAGAATCATTCAGGGGGTCTACTTAACCTGGTAGACCTTCTTACAATTGCAGGAGTTTTAGGTACCTACTGCTGCTCTTGATTTTCTGGTGCTTTTGGAACTTCATTTTCTTTGATTTCATCAAGCACTGTGTACTCTATGTTTTCCTTTTCTTCTTTCTTTCCCTGCAACTGATCTTTGTAAATGACCTTTTCATTGAATACTACATCTCTACTCCTAATGATTTTGCGATTTTTAAGATCCCATAAGCGATAACCAAAATCATCAACCCCATATCCAATAAAGGTACATTTCTTGGATTTAGCTTCAGGCTTTGTTCTATCATCTTTATCAATATGGACAAATGCTTCACAACCAAAAGTTCTCAGAAATGAGTATTTTACCTGTTTACCTGTCCATGCCTCCTCTAGAATTCCACCATCCAAAGCACTTGAAGGCCCTCTGTTTATTAAATAAACAGCAGTGTTTACAGCATCAGCCCAAAACTGTAAGGGCAACCCTGGATGCAATCTCATACACCTTGCATGCTCCATGATCGTTCTGTTCATCCTTTCTGACATGCCATTTTCTTGGGGTGCTCCAGGGACTGTCTTCTCTCTATGAATCCCATTGTGTGAATAGTAACTGTCAAACTCCTTGCTGCAGTACTCTCCTCCATTATCAGATCTGAGACATTTCAACCTTTTTCCTGTCTCATTCTCAGCCAAAGCTTTCCACTTCTTAAAAGTGTCAAACACATCAGATTTCTGTCTAATGCAATAAACCCAAGTTTTTCTAGTTGCATCATCAATAAAAGTAACATAATAACGAGATCCACCAAGAGATTGCACCTGAGCTGGTCCCCATACATCTATGTGGACAAGCTCTAACTTTTCGCTCTTCTTTTGTTTCCCAACCCTGAGAAATCTAACTCTCTTCTATTTTCCATAAACACAGTTCTCACAAAATTCCAAACTTACCTGCTTCATATCTAGAAGCAGTTTCCTTGAGTGGAGAATCTGCATCCCCTTCTCACTCATGTGGCCAAGCCTATGATGCCACAATGCTGCACCTGTTTCTATGGAAGCTACAGAAATAGAATAATCAGTGTTATGAGGACATAAATATAACTTACCTATCCTATTTCCTTTTTCAATTACTATTGATCCTTTAGTGACCTTCCACCATGTTTCTCCAAATGTAGACAAATAGCCACCATCTCCCAATTGCCCTGTTGAGATCAGATTTCTTTTCATAGCAGGAATGTGCCTTACATCCTTTAGCAACCAATCATTTCCATTATTTAGTTTAATCCGTACCTTACCCTTTCCAACAATTTTACATGGTTCATCATCCCCCAATAACACATGCCCAAAATCACCTTGAACATAATCATAAAAGAATTTCCTATGGGGTGTAGCATGACATGAATCCCCTGAATCTACTACCCAGTAATCACTAGTATTATCTAATGCAAGAATCAAAGCATCTTGTAACACATCACCTGCTACATTAGCTTCCTGGGTAGTCTCTTGTTGCCTTTCACCTTTCTTCTTTGGTGCTCTGCAGTCTTTCTTTAGATGTCCTTTCTTACCGTAGTTCCAGCATTCTATTTTTCCGATTCTGGACTTGGATCTTCCCTTTTTAGACTTGCCGCGATTTCCTGGGCTTCTTCCTCTCTCTTTTTGTCTCCCTCTTCTCTCCATGGTCAACGCATTACCTGATGTCTCACCTGTGCTTTTCCTTTTCATTTGCTCGCTAAGAATAACACTAACAACATCATCAAACTTAAGAGTGCTTGAACTAGGGATAGAGTTACTTACAGCCATGACCAAGCTATTCCAACTTTCTGGAAATGAGCACAAGATTAGAAGAGCCCTAACCTCATCATCAAAGTTCACTTTTAAATAAATTAACTGACTGGTAAGTGTATTAAACTCATTTAAATGGTCAGCAACAGATCCACTTTCCAACATCTTCATATTAAATAAATGCTTCATTAAAAATACCTTGTTAGAAGCTGAGGGTTTTTCGTAGAGCTTACTCAATGCGCTCATCACACCCTCTGTTGTTATTTCTTTCGAAATATTGAAGGCCACCGACGAAGCGAGGCATATCCTTATTGTTCCTAGTGCCTTTCTGTCAAGAACCTCCCATTCTTCATCCTTCATAGCCACTAGCTATTTTGCTTTTTCGCCCAATGACAGGTACAGATCTTTCTGGTACAGATAGTCCTCCATTTGCATCTTCCATAACTGATAGTTTTGGCCATTAAATTTATCGACCCTAAACTTTCCTTCTTCCGCCATTGCTCCCACTCGAACCAAGAACCCTTCTTTCCTGTGAGTTTACAAACCAAATAGACCTTTTGGCTCTGATACCAATTGTTAGAAAAACAGGACCGCAAAGCAATAACAGATATACAGTTAAATCAATAAACAAGATGCAAAAACACATTAAACATTACAGAGAGACACAGATATAACGTGGTTCACCCAAACGATGGGCTACGTCCACAAACAAATTTTCCAGTCCTTTTATTTCAGTCCAGAAAGATGAAGGGATACACCCTGCAGCAAAACCGCTGCACTTCCTCTTCACACTCTCACAGTCTCTCTTCCAGCACAATACAATGCCCACATCCAGTACAATACAATACAATATCCGGTACAATATAGTACAATATCCAGTACAATCACAATGGAGCCTCTTCAAGCCTTATAAAGGCTTAATCACATGCAATACCATGGGACAATACCATGGGCTACAACAAACCATGTGCCCAAACCATGTGCTAGACCTAACCACCTTTGACTCGATCTCAAGTCAAGGTTAACCCTAACACTACATATAGTAGAAGCATCACTGGGTTGCCATCTTCAACCTTGTAGTAAAGGTTGGAATCTTCTTTACTCTTGGTAAATCCCAAACTAGATAGAAAGCTATCAATTCTGTCGTACCATTTCTTGGGTGCCTGTTTCAAACCGTACAAGGCTTTCTTCAATCTACACACATGAGACTCCCTGTCATGTGTCTCAAAACCGAGTGGCTATTCTACATATACTTCCTCTTCCACTACACCATTCAAGAAAGCAGTCTTGACATCCATCTGATGTATCTTCCATTTCATCACTGCAGCCAGAGCAAGTACTGATCTGATGGAAGTGTATATGGATACAGGTGCAAAGGTTTCTTCATAATCTATTCCCTCTTTCTGAGAGAAACCCCGAGCTAGAAATCTTGCCTTATATTTTTCAATGCTACCATCTGTAGCATGTTTGATCTTGTAGATCCATTTGGAAGTTACAACTGACTTCCTGTCTAGTCTTGGGACAACATTCCAAACATCATTCTTCATGATCGATTGGTACTCTTCGATCATAGCATCCTTCCATTCTTTCTGTTCTGCTGCTTCTTCATAACTGGAAGGTTCTTTATCAATGAAATCACATAGTAAAGCTACATACCCGGAACAGGATCTAGTCCTCTTTCTTTCTCTATGATTCTCTTCTGGATTCCATCCACACTTTGCCACACCTCCATACCTAGAAAATAATGCATCATACCCAAGTCCTTCATCTCGAACTCAACAACAAGCTTTCTCTTCGTATCTGTAATCAACCCATCCATACCTGTCACAAATAGATCATCTACATATAGTAGAAGCATCAATGGGTTGTCGTCTTCAACCTTGTAGTAAAGGTTGGAATCTGCTTTACTCTTGGTAAAGCCCAAACTGGATAGAAAGCTATCAATTCTATCGTACCATGTCTTGGGTGCCTGTTTCAAACCATACAAGGCTTTCTTCAATCTGCACACATGAGACTCCTTGTCATGTGTCTCAAAACCGAGTGGCTATTCTACATATACTTCCTCTTCCACTACACCATTCAAGAAAGCTGTCTTGACATCCATCTGATGTATCTTCCATTCCATCACTGCAGCCAGAGAAAGTAATAATATGATGGAAGTGTATATGGATACAGGTGCAAATGTTTCTTCATAATCTATTCCCTCTTTCTGAGAGAAACTCCGAGCTAGAAATCTTGCCTTATATTTTTCAATGCTACCGTCTGTAGCATGTTTGATCTTGTAGATCCATTTGGAAGTTACAACTGACTTCCCATCTGGTCTTGGGACAACATTCCAAACATCATTCTTCATGATCGATTGGTACTCTTCGATCATAGCATCCTTCCATTCTTTTTGTTCTGCCGCTTCTTCATAACTGGAAGGTTCTTTATCAATGAAATCACATAGTAAAGCTACATACCCAGAACATGATCTAGTCCTCTTTCTTTCTCTATGATTCTCTTCTGGATCCCCATATCTTTCCACACCTTGGATAAGTTCTCGTACCCAAGCAGGTTTCCTCTTATGAGTATTCTTCTCCAGAGTTGGATCTACAGGTCTTTGTGGTTCTTCAAATTCTTGATCTTTTTCTTGAGTTTCTTCATTCATGGTTGTATCATGAATTCTGGGTGCTTCTGCTTCTTCAGGTTCTTCAGCAGGTCTCTTTCTAGATTTGTTGTAAGATGTGTCTTCATAAAATGTCACATCCCTGTTGATGTCAATATTCTTGTATCCTGGGAAATATATTCTGTAAGCCTTCGATATTTCAGAGTATCCCACAAATATACCCTTCTTTCTTGAAGAATCTAATTTAGTCCTCTTCTCTTTTGGAATGTGGATGTACACAGGACAACCAAATATTCTCAGATGGCTGACTTCTGGTTTCTTGCCGAAGAAGAATTCTTCAGGAGTCTTGTTCTTGAGTACTCTATATGGAGTATGGTTTTGTACATACACCGCTGTTCTGGCAGCTTCTGCCCAAAGATGCATAGGAAGGTCTTGATCATGAAGCATTGCTTTCGCAGCTTCCATGATAGTTTTGTTCTTTCGTTCCACAATCCCATTCTGTTATGGATTATACGAAGTGGAGAACTCCCTCTTAATCCCTGATTCTTTGCATAGCTCTTTGAATTCATTTGAAGTGAATTCTCTGTGATTATCTGATCGAATGGTCTTGATCTTCTTTTCAGTATGGTTCTCGATCAAGGCTTTGAATTCCTTGAACTTACTGAATACTTCGTCTTTGTTCTTCATGAAGTAAACCCATGTCTTCCTAAAAAAATCATCAATAAAAGAAACATAATATGCATACCCACTTAGAGAGCTTGATGACATAGGACCACATACATCAGATTGGATGATTTCCAAGATTGCTTTTGCTTTGCTTTCGCTGCTTGGAAATGTCTTCTTTGTATTCTTTCCTTTTGCACATCCTTTGCAGACCCCATCATGTTTTGCTTGGATTTCTGGAAGACCTTCGACAACCTTGCTTGCAATAGGTAGTGCTCTGTAATGCACATGTGCAATCCTTCTATGCCAAAGTTCACTTGGCTCTAATGTGTCATGGACCAAGGCTTGTTCTGGATGGCCCTTCAATTTGTACAATCCTCCTTCTTGTTTTCCAATCACTACCGCATCATCAATAGTCTTTCCTTTTGGCCACATGATGACTTGACCATCTATGAATGCAACCCACATTCCTTTTGCATCTAATGCTGATATGGAGAGAAGGTTCTTCTTCAGTCCTGGCATAAACAATACTTCTTTCATTGTTAGATACTTTCCAGAGTCTATTTTATAGGAAGATTCCCCACTACCTTTTATTGGATATTGTTAGTCATCTCCTAAATTTACCTTGTGAGGTGATTCATGTTCTGACAGTCTCATAAAGGATTCCTTGAATCCAGTCATATGTTTGGAAGACCCACTATCTATAAGCCAATCATCACTTCCATGAGTAATGTAACCTGTGAGAGCAGATATCAGAACATATTCATCCTCGCATGAAGAATCTTCACTTTCATATCTGGATCTCTTCTTGGATGGTTCATCATCCTCTACAGCATGAGCATGATGTCTTCTTTTGTTGCTCCTCTTCATTAGTTTCTGTTTCTTAGGACAATTCCTCGCATAGTGTCCTGCTTCATCACATGTATAACATATGATCCTAGATAGATCTTTTCTAGTGTTATCTTTGTGAGAGTGCTTACCTATGGAGCTATGAGATCTTCTTTTGTTTGACTTGGAGTGAGACTTGGAGTGTACTGTGAGATCTTTATCTTCATTTCCCATATTCTCTTCTTGAGCTGCTATTCGAGCTTCTTCTTGAGAGCACTCTTACCATAGTCTACTGAGCTTGACTAACTTCTTTCTAGCATAGATTCCTTGGATGAAAGAATCCCATGCCCTAGGAAGGCCATTCAAGGTAGTCATCACAATCTCTACATTTTCCACTTCTTCATCAACTGCTTATAGTTATTCTTTGATCTGAGAAACCCTTGTGAAGTAAGATTGGATTGTTTCTGCATTCTAAATATTCACATTCTTCAGTTGGTTTCTCAGGGTCATCTTCTGGTTTATGTTCTTCCCTTCAAACAATTTGGTTAGGGCATCAAACATAGCTTTAGGTGTCTTGAGAGAGGACACTTGTGGGATAAGGTGATCCTTGATAGAATAAACAATGTTCCTCTTTTCCATAACCATATTATTCTTATGTAAGGCCTTTGCCTCATCTCCCTCAGGAACTGGAACCTCCTCATGGATGTAGGAGTCTAACTCATTTTCTTCCAAGACCAGGGAGATCCTATACTTCCAGGCTCAGAAGTTATCAACTCCTTCAAGATTTTCATCAAGCTTGGTATGATGAGACATCTTAATAGAGAACCCCAAATGGAAATACAAAAGATTTTAGATCTTACCAGGTTCAAGATGTCAGATCTGAAACTTGACATGAAATCCTATAGAGATGGTTTAGGAGTAGATTAGGGTTTTTCTTTTTCAGAGTTCTGTCCACCCAAATGTCTTGAAATTTGTCCCTAACTTCGATTTTGGGGAGGAGATCAATTCAGTCCTGGGCTCACTGCAAAATTCCTCTTCTGTGAAAATCCCTAATTTTCAGCAACAGTGACAAGCCAAAACTGAAAAACCTCAAAATTGGATTATGCTTCAATAGAAAGATGCGCCCTAAGGAGAAGAGTTATTCCACCTTAATTTTGATGAAAATATGTGGAGGAAGATCCACAAAATAGGAAGCCCTAGTTCCCACAGCTACACAGTGTCTTCTTCTCAGGTTAGCTCTGATACCATGTTAGTTTTTCAACATTCAAGCTAGCATTATGTTAGGATCTTTATTGAGAGAATAACAAGTACAACAATCAAACACAAGAGACAATAAACACAGTGTTTTTCATCGGGGAAACCATAAATGGAGAAAACCCCGCAACTTCCTCACAGATAGAATCAACACAAGATGTAAAACCCCAAAACAGTAAGATGCACTCCCAACAGCAGTAATCTTCTTCTTGTCCAGCCCCAGTGTCTTCTCCTTCCTCAACTATGCGCTACACTTGAGTGTGTGTGTGATGTGTACTAAATAGAGACCCCAGCTCTCTATTAATATTAATCTCGACATGACTAAAATCCTACTAGGGCCGACCTGTACCAGGAGAGTCTAATAACCCTAGTGCCCTAGAACTGCGGGGACTTTAACCCTTAGACAATCGGGGGGTTACCCACTATGACTTGACATGACTTGTTTATATTATTGAATCTCCCGATCGGAACATCGGGGCATGCAAACATGACTCAATTACATAATAGATACATCCCGGAATAAACATCAGGTTACAATACATAAGATACATATATGAATACATTCTGAAGTTACAAATACATCAACGCAATGCCTATCTGGTAGAAACCAGACTTTAAATCAAACTTACTGAATATGGTGCACCCAACAATTCTTTGCAACAAACTTCCTTTATCAGGAAAAGGATATCTTACTTTCTGAAGGATTGCATTCAGGGGTTTGTAGTTGACAACCAATCTGGGTTTACCCTTTTTAATCTCAGAGTGCTTATTTACAACAAAAGCATGGCACACCCAAGAACTCTTGGAGGGCTCAATCAAACCTTTCTCTAGCAATTCTTTAATTTATTTTGCATAGAAATCTCTTTTTGAAGGAGACATTAATCTGGCTGAAGCTTTCATTGGCTTGATCTTCTGGAGTGGATCAAATGGAAAACATACAAATTATTTTTCACGTTTCCAGAAGGCATTAGGATTTTCAGAACAACAATCTTCGATCATCTTAGTAGATATACCAGCTAGAGATTTTTCCTTATGAGTTTCTGTATAGGCGATACAACACTCCATTTTATACAATTCAGCGACCTTGGGTTTTGACACAGGTTCAAACAAAACAAATTTACACTTGCTTTGTGATTCAAATGATAAAGGACAAACGACTGTCTAATTATTCACAGTGCAGGAGAACAACATCTTTATCTTATCTACAGAAAATGGACTGACTCTAAGGAGAAACTCGTAACCAAGGATACAATCTTCCTTGATATTGTCCAATCTATACAAGGACAAAACTTCAGACTCATTAGAAATCTGTATAGGGAAATATTCTACTTTACAAGTCAGTGAGACGGGAGTACCTTCAATTGCTGAACCATGGTCTGTTGAATTTTCCAAGTAAAATAAAGGAATAGCTGATCCTTTGGCAAGATTTAACTGACAACCAGAGTCAATCATACAACTCAAAGAATAAGACTTATATTCATGAGGACAAAAAACAAGATTTATAAACAGCTTAGGACCTTGGAACATATCTAAGTTTGGATCAGGGGAAGAAGGGAGAGAGATTTTTTAATGTTCTGGGTTCTGCATAGCCCGTTCAAGATGTTTATCGAGTTCTTCATGCAAAGATTGGTCTGTTTCAGTTACCAGTATAAGTAATATATCTTTTAAATGTTCTATCTCAGAAACTATTTTCCTCAGCTATTGTTGGTTTTCTTTTATCTGGATCCTAAGCATATTCTCTTTGTCTCTTCTATAACTCTGTCTTGACTCATGCTCACTAGGGTAGTTCTTATAAATATCAGCTGGATTATAGAGTATAGGAACATCTGAAGGCGGATCTATTTTCCCTTTTCCTTTGCTGGTTTGTTCAAGAAGACTTAAGAATTTCTTCTTTTCTTCCTTGAGATATCTTCTCAAAATATATTGGAAAGCAGGGACAAAAGATAGTTGCAAATAAATATCAGCCAATTGTTTTTCTATGGATCCTTTTTGTCTGAAAGAGAACATATATAAAGAGAAATCAAAATCAGGTGGCTCACATCCCCCCAAATTTGCATCTAAATCTGAATCAGAGCTGGAATCTGAGTCAGATAAAGGATCAAATTTGTCAAGAGCAACATTTGAATCTGAAGCAGGTTCAAAATATTCATTCTCAGAGTCATCAGGAAAAAGGATTATTTCTCCAGAAGGTGGAGGAGTATCTCCAAAACAAACACATAGATCCCACCAATGTGGATCTAGCTTGGAACACAAGGTTGCAAGCCTTGGTTTGTACTTTCTTTCAAGGCACTTACCAACCCAGTGGCCTTTCTGGCCACAGATAAAGCATATGTCTTTATCCTTCCTTTCTGTCCTTCTTTTGACATAATTTTTTGACTGAGATTTTTGAAACTTAGAAGGATATATTTTTTCAAACTTATGATAACCATGCTTCTTTTTATACTTGTAGGTCTTGTCAAGATGATATCAAGGGTTGCTCATATAGAATCCCTTTTCTTTTTCTTGCATTTGCAGGATTCATGCAAATGGCCTCGATTGTGTGCTCCACATCCCCAGTCAGGCATTCTTGCAACATCTTTGCAGAAGGATGCAGAATACATACCTTAGTGCCTCTTAAAATCTTTACTGACTCAGCGTTCAAGACAATGTTCTTGCCAAGTCTCAAGAATATAAGCATGCATTTGTGCCAAATACATACCTCTAAGATTGATATGCTTATCTTTCAAAAATTGTTCAATTGCATCGGGGACATGACCAGGAAAGATTCTTAGGTAATGTTTCAGATATGCTGGTTCACGAGACTTACCTGAAGAAACTAGCAGGTTTTGCATATAGCAAAAATAATCTTCACTTTTGCTCAAATCACATAATCTAGCAGACATAAAAAGTGAAGCCAAATGGTCATAGTCTTCCCTATCATCAGGGCCATAGAATTCCTTACTGAGACCTTGAAGGATCTGCTGGTCAGCATCATCAGTAGATAGCATTTTGTTTCAGGCTTCTTGTGGGAGCCATCTCCACCACTCAAATGCAAGGCTTCAAAGACCTGCAACTAATTGCGTACCCAGAATTTGACCAGTAAGGTTACTATCCTGATGTTTCTTATAAAGAACCCATTGTCCAAGCATCTGTATTGCATTTTTTATATCAGCACGAGTCTGACACTAAATATTCAGAACTAGTCGTTCTCCCATCTGGGACAATAAGTTATTCATACTATTGATTCCAGAATGGAATCTATGAGAAGGATTTGTAGATGGATTTACATCTGGCATATGGACATCAAAATCAGGATAAGGAGGAGGAGGGCCTGTGACAGACGAATTGCATTCTTCTTGATGTCTCAAAGACATCATTGCAAGATATTTTGGGTCGAGTGCAGGGGGGGATTTCTTAAATTCAACAACCCAGTTTCTTATTTCTTTAAAATCTTCTTCATTCTGACCAAAATCATACTCAAGACGAGTATCTTCCTCAGATATGCTAAACTAACCAAAAGAAAGACTCTTGGAGTGAGAGGAATTTCTCTAATGTCCTTTTGTAGCTAAGGCAAATACATGGTCACTGACAACATGAGAGTTATTTTTTAAATTTTCAATCTTTATCAAAAGCTCTTCTAGCACAGCTAACCTTTTATCTATTTTTGTAGCAGCGATTTCTACTGCTATTTTTATTTCAGTTGAATCATGCAAGAGATGATCTGGCAGCCCAAGCTTGGTTGTTATTGCTTGTATTTTTTGTTTTTCTTTTGCCATTTGTGTTTTCAAGAAGATGAAATATTGAGCTATATCATCTAGATTTTGTGCCGTCAACTTTTGTTGCATATTACCCCAATTTGCAAGTTTTACTTCGTCTAAGACAATTTGATCAGGGGTTGAGGACTTATAGGGCAGGAATTCTTTTTTAATCTAGCCATCTATGGAGAATTGTTGAAAAGAAGTTTCTAGGAGATTTCATCCTGGAAGGAATGACCTCTGCCCTTGATTGGCAACTTTCATTCCTGAATTACTCCTAGGTAGGGAGAACATACCTAAGGTAGGCGGATCCTTATTCTTATGATTCTAGATCCTCTGAATAATTTTATGACATACAGGACATTCAACATGTTGGCCACGATGTTCATTTTCATGTAACCCGGAGAAATATGGTTGTAGTAAAGAGGTAGAAACAGAGTTTTCTTCGGCTTGACACAAAGCATAATTATAAGAAGCAAAGGAGGTAGATCTAATTAGTGGAGGTGTAAATCTGCGAGTAGGGAGTTCATATGGGACTCAGAAAGAACTGGTAGTCCTATCAAAGGTAATGGGCTGAGCAGAGAATAATTAGCTAGCCTTTCATTATTTCTCAGTTCTTTGTATTTTATTTCCCATTGTCTTGGACAGTTTATACCAGCCCAATCGAATGTTACTGGGGTAGACTGTTTAGATTTATCAGACTCCACCATGATGTGCAAGTGTGAAATCTGATGCACATGCAATCGTAGTGGGGGAAGAGTATCATTTCCAAACCTAGTTACAACAACACCCTTTAACTGGATAATCTTTGATCCAGTGTCCATGTTGAAACCCTTAGGCAGGATATATGCCTTGAGTAGATCATAAATGTAAGGATCTTCTAAACTAACAAAATATTTAGGATAGATGGTGCCAAAGGTAGGACCATCATGTAGAGGAGTGGTAAAACCACCAATTATTGCATCGACAAAATTACAATGTCGAGTGTCTATTGCTACACATAAAGAAGAAACTGGTAAATATGGGCGGACTAACAGCCCCAATCTAAGTTTAATAGCTCCTAAATGTACATATTTAAAAGCTTGAGCTTTTTCCCAATCTATCTGGCATTTTTCCAACAGGTTAATGTGAACTAGTTCATCTTTATCGGTGAACGACACATCTATTGAAGACACTTTTATTTGTGTTGCAGTTTTAAAAGACCACAAATTTAGTTTATAGACATCGTGTGGGAGAATAGCAGGTAACTGCCAGTTTTCAAATGGGTTTAGGTCTTGGATGTGTATAATAGAAGAATTGGAAGTGGATGTTTCATTACAAAAGGATGATTTACGTTATGCCAATGAAACCCCTATATCATTAGCTTATTCACAATGTAAGGTAGCGAGCGAAACTGTGTCCATTGCAAGATCCATGAAAACTTGGGATTCTAGCTCACGTTAGTTTTCGGTAACTTACGAGGATTTAATGCACCTACCCATGGCTAAGACCTCTATGACATCAGATGACCCTATTTCAAATCCCTCACGCCCAGCAATTTACTCAACGGTCTTTTCCACCGTCTACAGGACCAGTTTTAAAAGATTGCAAGTAGAAAATATAGAAACTTAATACAACAGATTTAGCAGATATAAAAATAGAAAGATTCACTTACAGAAAAATCGTTCACTGGCTCTGATACCACAATTCTACCAAGATCGACTTAACTTGTTTCACATCCAAACTTCTTTATATTAGCAGCATCCACTTACAACTTTCTGGCAGATCGGCTTCGGAGGGCGAAGCTTATCACTGTAACCACAGACTCCAACTAATATGGATAATATTTCAATAGGATTTCCTGATAAGACTTATTTAACTCATATTCAATGTACAATATGATGCATCTCCTTCAAGGGCATTTGGGTTTTACCTCGGCATTCTTCATGTCCCTAGGGAAAGCGTTCATATTTCCATATGTCCCTGGGGTATGCACTGGCATGCACTGCAGCAGATTCCATGGTACTTAAAGGATCTATCATTCACTGATGCCAATGCATATCTCTTCCTGCAAGAGCTGCCATGGTTTGCAGAACAATACTGATCTAGTTAGCGCCTTCCATGATCTAAAAAAATGAGTTGTTCATATAAACACTAATATTAAGTAACCAGTAGAACCATGTTATTAGAATAGTTTAAGAAAATATCTATAAACCATATAAAATGCCTACTTATCACAAGCAGATGATGATCGTTGTGTAATGTCTAAAGTTGTTTAAGTGAAAGTGCACTCATCTCATCCTCCACACTCTAAAATACTTGCAAGAAATGACCTATTCATCATAAGAATTGATATTGATAACAAGGTCTTCAAAGAATATTGAATAATTTGTTTGGAACTGGAGGATATTTCAATGAAAATTTGCAATTTTAGCACGGGATATAATATTAGCAAAGCCACAAGTAAAGTGGTTGGTGAATGTGGATAGGAAAAATCAACCACTTAGTTTTGTAAAGATAGCTTGTTATTAAACAAAGGCTAAAATATATAATTTTATATCCATTATCCATACTAGATTGTTAGTGTTAATATAAGCACAAAACAAATACTATTTAATAAACAAAACAAACAAAAACAAACTGTTACCAGTTTCTTTAACCACCCTTTAACTGAAGCTAATTTAAATCTTAATCAAAATGCATTTAAGCATAACAAGATAGGAATATCATGAAATGAATCCTTGTTGTACACTTGGATTAGTCTTTTTGATCAACTCAAGCAAGTCCAAAATCTAAAATAATATCTAAATGCCTATCGACATAATTAAGACTATATATGGAAGATATTCATCAACATATTTTTTTTTAATGAAAACCCATACATCTAGCACAAAATAGGCCATCAAAGCAGTAAAAACAAGTCAATAACATATACTTTGAACAATATGAATGAAACTATGCAAACATGGCATGATATACAGCTTCAAAGATATGAACAAGATAAAATCTATAACACTTTAGAGCCTTAAAACCGTAGAAATAAAATGTACAGTGAATAAGAGAAAAATTGAAATGAAAATCCACAAACTTAGCCCAACATAGAGCATTAAACTATGAATAAAGACAAAAAACAACACATGTTCAAGCATTAAGTTGTGAACAAAGAGAATAAACTAGCACAAATTAGAGAATTAAGACTATAAAAAGAAAATGCGACGTGATCTAAGAGAATCTTTAAATAAAAATGTTCTTGGAACTTGGACAACAGTCCATTGATGAAAGGAAGTACCAATTCAAGGAGAGAAAGTGCATATGCCTCACTAATTGCTTCATAATTTGCAGGGTTGCAATCTTGTTCAACAACTCCTTTGGCCAACATTAAATTTCATACCGAAAACAACTTATCCAAGGACGTGCTCAAAATAAAAATAAATAAATAAAAGGCAAAAGACTTTTTTTTTCAAAAGGAAAAAATACTAGACCTTGATATTCAATTATGAATCAAAGGGCATCATATACAAGCAGCCTTCATAGACAGGCTTCAATCATGTGTAAATCACAGCATTTGAGAATCCCTCTAATCACTACAGGAGCAACTATCAGTCTTTGCTATCATGTACAAAATTAAAACAAGATCCCTCAAGCAAACAGAACTAGTGCTCAGTAAGGAAGAAACCAATGAACTATTCAGAAGATAGATCATGCTGGTCTATGAGGCGGAAGATTGACCACCATACTATTTCATCATGAGCATAAAAAGTAGGCTGAAAGTCTCTTCAAGGATGACTCAGATCCAGTCTGTCAGTAGAAAAAAGCAGATCCAGTGCCAAAAAAAAAGAGGGGACTGAGTCTCGGCACTAAGCTTTAAAAAGCTAAAAATTCCCATGATCAATGATCATGCCATCCATATACTGAATAAATATTCCAAATACAGGATCTAAAACCAAAGCCTTCTTTGAGAGAAAATCAACCTGCTAATCATGCTCACGATAAATATGCTTGAGTGTCAATCGAGAGAAGTTTAACATAAGGGACCTAATGTCATTGCACCAAAGGCTCAAGCTAGAAGAGTCCAAAGAAGCAGTCCTATTTTCCCAGTTGATAATGACTAAGGAATCTCCAAAGATAGTAAGTGTTAGAATAATCAACCCATAGTTAGCTACCTTAGACATTAATTAATCCAATTTTTGTCTTATTTGCCTAGTTTCCATATTCCACCTTATGCAAGTTGTCCTCCACACATCCAAAGTGGTCAAAATTGATAAATTTGAGTCATGGAGTGCTTTGGAAACCACTTGGAATCAAATCTGATTTATTCCTGGCCTTCCTAGCGCATGTCTGCTTTTTCTGCTTTATTGCCTGCTTTTTCTGAGTTTTAAGGCAACTGGGAAGGTTTGACTAGGTGAAGTTAACTTGTTTTTTGTCCTCATCATCCTCCACTCTTTTCTCCTATGAAAAGAATGTATGAGTTGTCCTTCCACCATATACTAGCTTTCCTAATTGATTTTTCCAATTCGTGAGCTCCTAGACAGATTTGGAAACTGCTTTATGCACCTATGGGGGATTTGCTTAGATTTAGTAAGCCTGCTTTTGACCAAATTTGAATGGAATCCTTATGCATTCGAATATATCATGTAATTATTTATTGTGGCAGCCTATGAATTCATAGGGTTGGCTATTGTACACTTATTCAATACAGATTAGTGTTCTGCTCCATATTTAGTCTCCTTTGTGTGTAATTTTGCATGTGTAATTGGCAATTTTTGTGAGTGTAATTGTTCTAACACCTGGGTTCAATTTCCACATGGTATCATAGCCTTTGTAGATTGATTTCTCTCCTTCCAATTTGTTATTGCAAGTTTGACATCATTGACTGGGAGCATTTTGCTGACTGAAGGGACAATTTCTGAGCTATGGACCAATCTCAGAAGATCATCTTGACTCCATTTAACTTCTTTGAATGGAAAGTAGAGATGGAGATACTATTGAGAGAAAAAAGGCCTCTATAGAGTGACTATAGAAACAGAAGCAGAGCCCAATGTAGCTGCAGAGAAATTTAAATGGCACAACAGGAGGGATGAGGCCTATGGTCTCTTGTGTCTGAGCATATCCAGAGACCTCCTTTTCCATCTTGATGGATTAACATCACCAAATGAATTATGGGAGAATATTGTTGAGGTTTTTGGTAAGACAGATGAGATGAGGGGACATCAAATTGAAAATTAATTGATCTCCCTGAGTCCCAATAGCTTTGAATCCCTGCAACACTATTTTTCCAAGTTCAAAGCCCTTGTTTTGCAGCTAAAACAATGTGGGATCGAAAAGAAAGATGAGCAACTAGTTTTGGCCATACTCTTGAAGCTTGGCCCTAACTATTCAGTGTTTGTATCGACCTTCTATGCCACAAAGTTAACAGCTCGAGCCTGGAAAATGCCTAGCCTTGCAGATTTCATGGAATCTCTCACACAAGAACAAGATAAATTGGTGATGATGGGCACCATCAAACCTTCCAAAGACCAAGATCTAGTTGCTGGATATTTGAGGGTGGATTCAAAAGGCAAGAATAAATCTAAGAAGCCACCTGAGCAAAAGAGAGATAAGAACAAGTATCCAGAGGAGCCTCAAGGTTCCAAGAAGAACCCCCAGAAGAAGAAGAACAAAGGAGAAATGAGCAAGTGCACATACTGCAATAAGGGAAATCATCCTGAAAGTCCTTCATGAAGAAGCAAATTGACATGCTCACCCAACTCCTAGAGAAGAATGGCATCTCCCTTCCAGACAGCTCAAAGAAGAGGGAAGGAGGATCAAATACAGAAGATAGAGAGAGAGTTCATGCATTGGTTGCCGGCACATCAAGCTCACCTATTTTCATCATTGATTGTGGAGCTTCAAGACATATGGTTTCGACCAAGGAGGCATTCACCTCACTTGACATGTCGAAAGGTCCACCAATTGTACTGGGAGATGACTCTCTCACTGAAATTTTGGGCAAAGGGAGGATTGATCTTGACCATGGTAAATTCAGCAATGTATTGTATGTTCCAGGTCTTGCCTCTAACCTATTATCAGTGTATCAGATGACCCACATAGGGTCTCCAAAGAAGGTCATATTCTCCCCTGATGAAGTTGAGATCACAGAGATCTCAAGTGGTAAAGTCATTGCAAAAGGAGTTGCAAATCACACTTCGAAGGTATACATGTTCTCACACTTCATACCCTACTCAAACCCCTCTGCTCTTCTGATTCATGCTAATGAGGCAAGCAAGCTTTGGAATGAAATATTTGGCCACCTCAATTACAAGTATCTTTCTAATCTTAGTGAAAAATAAATGGTCATAGGTTTACCAAAGATTAAGTTTTCCAAAGGAGTCTGTCAAGGTTGCATCTTAGGAAATCACCCAGAGCATAAATTTGAGAAAGCTAGTCATGAGAGAACCTCTGCACCTCTTGAGTTGATCCACAGTGATGTTGCTGTCCCATTTCCTCATATGTCAATGAGTCAGGCCAAATATGCATTGACATTCATAGATGACTTTTCCAGGTATTGCTGGGTTTACTTCCTGAAACACAAGTCTAAAGTTTTTGGCCTCTTCAAAGTCTTTAAGGCTTTGGTTGAAAACCAGTCTAGGAAGAAACTCAAGGTCCTCAGATATTACAGTGTTGGTGAGTATGTCAAGTCTAAGTTTATTCAATATTGTGTAGATGCATGTATTCAGATGCAGCATTCTATCCCTTACACACCACAACAGAATGGCGTTGCTGAGAGGAAGAACAGATCACTGAAAGAGATGGAAACCTGCATGATGGAGGCTAAGACTTTGCCACCAAAGTTTTGGGTCAAAGCTATAAACTATGCAGCCTATATCCAAAATAAGGTGCCTCATAAATAGCTTGATGGTATGACTCCTTTCGAAGCATGGAGTGGGCACAAGCCAGATGTGACCCATTTCAGGATTTTTGGCTCAAGGGCTTGGGCTAGAATTCCAACAGAAAAGAGGAAGGCTTTGCAGCCCCAAAGCCAAGAGTGTCTATTTGTTGGGTACTCTGAAGATTCAAAAGGGTACAAGCTGATCAATTTGAGCACAAACAAATCCTTCATTGAAAGGTGTGTTCAGTTTCAAGAAGAGCCCCTAGCAGCAGTGCAAGTTGGAGAATCCTCTTCACCACCAGAACCTTTGAATGTAAGTGAAGAGATAGTTGAACTTGCTGATTCTGATATGTCTGATAATGATGATTTAATTATAGATCCTAACAATCCTACAAGACCAAAATGGACAGCAAAGACCACTCATGCAACTGGAGAACTAGCTGGAAATCCTAATGATCCTAGGAGGACTAGATTTTAGTTTGAGAGTGCTCTGTGCATGAAACATCCTATGTTTGCAGAGGAATGCTATCTGATGGTTGAATCAGACCAACAAACATATGAATATGTATCAAATTATCCAAGATGTCAAACAGCCATGGAAGAAGAGTTTAGCTCACTCCAGAAGAACAACACATGGGAGCTGGTTGATCTTCCCCCAGGGAGGAAGCTAGTTCAATGTAAGTGGGTTTACAAAACCAAATTTTCTGCTGATGGTTCACCTTTGAAATACAAGGATATATTGGTAGCCAAGGGATACTAACAAGTACATGGCATAGATTACAATGAGACCTTTGCACTAGTGGCAAAGATGGAGTCCATCAGGCTAGCCTTAACCATTGCAGCTTCAAAGTAGTGGGAGGTACATCACATGGATGTGAAGTGTGCTTTCCTAAATGGAGATCTCACTGAAGAGATTTGCATGCAGAAGCCTCAAGGATTTTCTACTAATCCATCTCTTGTGTGCAAGCTAAAGAAGTCATTGTATGGGCTTAAGCAAGCCCCCAAGGCTTGGTATGCCAAGATTGATAGCTTTTTGCTATCACTGAATTTTGTTCGATGAAAGTCAGATCCAAATGTCTATTTGAAGCTGATTCATGGTTCATTAATGATCATTGTTTTGTATGTTGATGACCTTCTCATTACAGGAAGCTCAAAGGATGAAATTGCCTCCTTGAAGGATGCAATGAACCATGCCTTCTCAATGACTGATTTGGGCTTATTGAGCCAATTCTTGGGGCTCGAGATTGCTCAAACCAAAGATGGAATCAAAGTACATCAGTCCAATTATGCCTTGGATTTGCTGAACAAATTCAACATCAATGATTGCAAGCCAATCAAGACTCCTTTCCTTTCAGGAGTTAAGCTTGAAGAAGTTGATTCTTCACCAATGGTAAACAATACACTGTATAGGCAATTGATTGGATGTTTGCTATATCTTACACATACTAGACCTGATATTTATTATGCAGTAAGTGTGGCTTCAATATACATGGATCATCCTCATGAGATCCATTGGAGAGCAACCAAAAGGATCCTTAACTTTGTTCAGGGAACAAGGACTCACGGGATCTTCTACAAAGCTATATCTGATCTTGATTTGATTGGGTTTACTGACATTGATTGGGCAGGTGACAGCACAGATCGAAAGTCAACATTAGGATATGTGTTCATGCTTGTTGAAGGGCCAATCAGCTGATCAAGCAAGAAACAGAGTGCCATTGCACTCTCATCTACAGAAGCAGAGTACAGAGGAGTTGTAAATGCAACAACTCAATGTTTATGGTTGTAGGGGTTGCTTGGAGAGTGTGGCTTTGAATCAGAATAATCAACTACTATCTATTGTGATAATCAGAGTACCATTCGAATCTACAATGATCCAGTTTAGAAATAGAGAACCAAACACATTGAGATCCATATGCACTACATTAGACAGCTTGTGCATGATGGCACCATTCACCTACTCTTCTGTTCATCTTCAGAACAAGTAGCAGATATCTTCACCAAATTTTTTTGTGAGAAGACATTCAGCAATGTCAAATCACTACTGGGAATTGCTGATCATGCT